>JACDJE010000043.1:1347796-1433104 GCA_016647715.1 Pavo muticus
GCCCCGCCAGCTGGCTCCTCCCGGCCGGCCCCGCCTCCGCCGCCTCCCGCCGCCCGGGAAACGCCGCGCGTCTCGGTTCGGCTCGGAGCAGCACGGCGGGGGGCAGTGGGTGCTCTCGGAGCCCCCAGCCATGGCGGAGAAAGTTTCGGTGGCTGCCGAGCGGCCGCGGGCCGCTGAATCCTCTTGCTCGGGCTCCTCCTCCGGCTCCGAAACTCCGTCCGAGGAGGGAGAGCCCGGCGGCGGGGCGGCGGCGGCTCCCAGCGCGGAACGGGCGAGCCGTGGCGGGCGGGCGGACGAGGACGATGCTTCGCTGGAGGAGCGCGATGAGGAGGTGCGGGGGTGAGCGGGTCGGCACGGCAAGGCGTGGAACGGGACGGGGCGGCTGCGAGCCCCGGTACGACGCTCCGCAGCTTCGGCCGCTGCCCTGCCTCTTCTGGCTGCGGTGCTGCAGCTTGCGGCTCTCTGGATATTTTTATTTTTCATTGCACATATATATATACACATATATACTTATACACATATATACTTATATACATGTATACATGGCGGGGTTGTGTGTTGTTTAAGGCGATCTTGCTGATGCTAGCTTATCACCTTTGGGTAGCGTTGCTCTAGAGCAAACTCCTCAATGTCAGACGGAAGTGATGGGCAAGGCTCCTGAACTACGGTAATCCTCTTAGGAGAGCTAATGACAGCCCGTGGATTATGGCAGAGCTCCGTGGGTGATAGATCCGTACGTGATAGCAGCTCGGCATTCTGTGCCTCTGCTCCTCTCCTGGTCCTGCTGCAACGCCGCATGGAATTCCCAAAACCAAAAGCCTGTAGTACAGCAAAATCACCCTTTTGTGTCTGAAAGAGCATTTGTATTGTATTTGGGTGGTGTGTACTTCTTAAAGGTGTTTCTTTCCACGTCCTCAGACCACACGTTGTTCTGTTTGGCTGTTGCTTGCCATTGCCCTTATTGACCACCCCGTGGCCACCTAAGTGCAGGTCAGAGTTCCCTCTCACTGTGGACAACTTCTAAGTTTCCTTTTTGGTGATATTTCTTTATTCAGTGCCTTCAGAAGGTTGTGCAAAAGCTTTTTGGGAGACCGTGGCATCTTAAAGGGATGCCTGCGAGCCACAGGCTGTAGTTATTTGTAGCTTGTTTGGCTGTGGTTGCTGGGAATTCTCCCTCCACAGTAACGAGTTGTTGATGGAGCTCCTATTCCTTACTGCACCCACTGGTGCCACCTCTGTTCAGTTAATACAGCTGTACGACAGTGTGGTGATGTGGATCTGAATAAAACTATCTTTATTCCCTTCTTTTCCTTCAGATATACAAACTTCAGTCAGCTTCCACCCATAAAAGGTAGAGTGGATTTACAGCACAGGGCATTATTCACGGTAGTAGTGGTAGAAGAATACATGAGGGTATATAAACTTTGTTATTACCATTTTTTTTTTCATAGAGCTGTGAACTTGCTTTATTCCCCAGACAGCAGAAGCTCTGTGGCTGATGTTGGGATGCTGCTCACCGTTAGGTAATTAATACGCTCATCTTGTTAGCAGGTCTTGTGCGCACACTGCAGGCTGTGCTCACTGCAGTGTGGTGTTGGCTGGTAGGGCGCTTGGCTGGTGGGTCTGCACAACACTTTGTGGAACACACAGAGGCTGCTGGTTTGGTTAGCAGCTGCTGGCAGGCTGGTTAACTTCTGGGCAGGGCTGATTATTTCTCTGCACGCTTTAGAGATGAGATACAGGCACCTTTTGAGCTGAAAGTACAGGGAAGATAAGAAAGAAGTCAACGCTGAATTCATTGGAATTGACGAATTCTGTATGGTCAATCAGATGCCTCACCTGCAGTTCATGATACTGAAAGAGACCAACATTCACTCATTTTAATGTAGTGGGGAAAGGTTGTTTGGACTATACAGCCTTATTTCTCCCTTTCTATTCCCCCCTTCTGGTTTGCTTTATTATCTGACAAACCTGTTTTTGTATGCAATTTTGTGCTTTGGTATTGCCAGTCCTTCCATTTTGGGGTAATAACTGCTTGCAGCTGAATGCACGCCTGCTTGCAGAGCCACCTGACAAATCAGCCTCTGTAATCGTCATTTTTTTTGTGTGTGCAAGGACACCAAAATGCATTAGAGTGCAGAAATGAACCAGTGTACTGATTTAAAGCTGAGATATCATCAGTGTTACCTGCGCACTGAAACCTGTGAGGGTAGCAATGAAAGACAAGAGTAAGGTCTGAGATGAGCATGCAGGTGGTTTCAGCCTTTGTGTGCTGCCTGTCAAAAGCGGAGTGTTGAGAGTTCTTGAAGATCCCATTTTCACATTGACATCCCACTAATTATTGGCAGAGAATGAAAATGTGAGTGTCCTGTCTGGCGTTCTGTCTTCCAACTACTTTCGGTATCACAGAGCTTCAGCACTTGGTCCTGCTGTCCCAGGCTTCATTTCTCCCCTTGCCCTGTCCTTGCTGCTGCTGACAGCTTAGTAGAAGTCTCTTGTTGCTCCTATGTGGTGTCCTTTGGGCAGCAGTGAAACCAAGTGTCCTGGTACTTTTGCTGCTACTTCAGCTGTCAGTATTCTTTAGAACCACAATGTATAGGTTTAATTTGAAAATAATTTTAAAGTGAGTAATCAGAAAACAAGTACATTTCCCCATACACTTCATGCGCTGTTCCAGTAGAGCTATTTATTCCCTGTGACGTTGTATATAATGCACTTGACAGCTCTGTCCTTGCCGCCTCCTAGACCTTTTCTTTAGACTAAACAACTCCAGTGCCTTTAATCTTTCACTATTGCATGTGTTTCCAGATATCTGATCATTTTCACTGCTGTCTTGTGGACTTCTTCCAGCCTGTCACATCCATCTAGAAGTGTAACGGTGTAACGTCAAAAAACAGGATGCCAATACTCTTAAGTTAGGTCTTGCCAGGGCTGATTAGAATAGGAGGACTACTTCAGATTTCTCTACAGGGGTATTATTGTTTATATAGCCCAGGCTGCTCTTGCAGTTTGTGATGTTGTGTGATTTTTATATTCTTATCTGAAGAATGATGTGAACATTTGGTTTTAGCTCAGTGAAGGAAACTCACTGCTGTCATTTAGAGAAGGACTGTTTCTTCTATATCCTGAAATTCAAATGTAGGACTGAAAGATGGATAGCTGGTATTCTGAGTACCACATCTGGAAGAGTTGACTCTGAGAGAGAAATGGGGCAGAGAGTGTTAGGGTTGGAAGGGAAGGTACATCACTTTTTTTTCTATTCTTGTTACTTCATCCATAAACTTTGCTTTAAGAGGAGAAAAGGGGGGGAAAAAAAAAGAGAACCGAAGAAAAGCAGTCTTTCCTCTTGTTTCATGTATGCAACAGCAAATAGTAGGTTACAAGATTATGACCACTAGTTAGGAAAGCATTTTTGGTATCTTACTGTGAGATCTTGGAGGCATGAAAAGGAAACCCAGCTTTAATCTTGTGGGAAGACGTTGATTCTGGAGTCTCAGTGCATTGCAATGCTGCGGATAGCAGATGCATGAAATTCAGATAAATTTGAGCAAATTATTTGCCTGTGCTCTTGTAATGTGACTAACTGTGCTGATGGAAGCTGGCAAGGTTGGAACCGCATGGTGAAGAATTCATATGACTTCTCTATGTAGTATCTGTCTGCTTTACCAGACCGCACCAGACTGGAATTGTGTGGAAAGGAATAAATGCAAAATGCCCTAGGGTTTTCCTATCTTCCTTTCTGCTGCATTGCTATCTGTACGCTAGTCTTCCTTCTGGCATAAAAAGAGCCTGTGAACAGGAAGCTTGTTTTATTGAAGCAAATGGTGCCAAATGTCATTGACTGCATTAGTTCCTTTCATTCAAAATGTTTTGTAGTCCTTCAGTCGAGCATGGGAGGTATTCTTTGTAGATGGTATTTTCCAAATCTTGTTTCGTTGGGCAGGTGAGAGCGCACTTGGGTTAATCATATTTCTTTTTTTTTTTTTTTAAAGGTGAAGGCAGGCTTGCCTAGTTCAGTAATATAAAGGATCTGAAGTTTAAATTGTTTCAGTTGTCCCTTCTCCCTTTCTGTCAGTTGATCTACTTAAAGAGTGTGTTTTTCTGCAGACCTTATCGCAGTAGCTGGGAATACACTTTGCTTACCATTGCAAAATAGCAACCTGGGAGGATCAGTAGTTTTTCAGAGAGAATTATATTTTGTCATATTTCAGACTATGACAACAATGTGCTGTGGTTCCAAAGCTTCTGAACCAAAAGCATCTTCTGAATTACCATACTGACTCCTCTTTTTTTCATTATTTTAGGCATTGTAGATACTTCCCCCATAAAAATAGGGGGATTATTTTGTTCTCAATTCATTCTTGCTCTGTAAATTAAATCTTTTATTAATTAAAATGGCTGTCAGAGTTGATGAGAGTTGGTCCTACATTGAAAAAATGAGCAACGTGAAAAGACACGGTTTCTAATGAAAAATGTCCACTGGCTTTTGATGAGGATAATTTTATGTTCCCCCCCCACTATCTAGTTGATGCATATCATGTATTAAAAAAATATTTCACTGTGTAGTAGTAGAAGTGCAAGAGCTATATCTGTTGTTGCTTATACTGAAACACCTGCATCTGCCTTCTTGTTGTTCATAGTCCAATCTGTTGGGGTTTCAGGAAGAGTGTGTGGTGGGAATTTGTTACTGGGAAGCTAAGCTTCTGTGTGAAAGTATTTGTAGCAAGGTGGCAGGGGTGGTGAAGAGAGTGTTGCTCTGAAAGCTGCTCTTTCACACATTTGTCCTTAAGCATATGTCTGCTAGAAAGCTACACTACCTCCTGCACCACAGATTGTCTGCCAGATCTTCACCCCAACAGAACTGTAACTAGGGGGTTCGGGGGGGAGATTAGGATAAAGTATGTGATGAATGATGGTAATGCTTACATGTGCATCCATATGTAGTGGAGATGGTTGCATTTCTGTCACTGTGACCCAGCTGGTGATAATGTTTTTGTTGGTTTTCTTTTTCTCCTTGTGCTTGCCCTGCCAAAGTGCTAACTGTGGGACCTTTTTTTTTTTCCCCATTGTTTCAGACTTTCTTGTCTCTGACAGTGATGGATCATTCCCTGTTGAAGTAAACTCTGAATGCTGCAGCTACCTAGGGATGAATTGCCTAATTGCAAGAGTGTGATCTTTAGATTGCACTAAGGAATAGTAATGCAGTCATAAAACGTATATTTCTCTGTGTAAGTGTGATTGCAGTGGGATTAACTAAACACTCATTAGCTGAGTGGAGGCTGCAAACTGTTTTTGTCATGTGAGCCAGAGGAACAGCACTGCCTTTGTTTTTATATATGCTTGTGATAACTTACATTCAGAGTTAAATACTACACAACTTGCGCCTGTAGGTCTGTCTCAATGGTCATTTAAAACACTTTATTTCATTTATTTTTAATACAAAGAATGTATGTTTCTGTCCTGTGCAAAATTTGAAGTAAAATTATAAGGCTTGCATGCTGATGCAGTATGTTGACATTGGCTGGACACCACGTGTCATACTCCCTAAGAAGGACAAGAGGAGAAAATATGGTGAGAAAAAGGCTCATGAGATGAGGTAAGGATGGGGAGATCACTCAACAATTACCGTCACAAGCAAAACAGACTCAGGATAAGGGAGACTGTTGCAATCGGTTGCCTGTTGCTAACAGACAAGAGCATTGAGAATTAAAGAACACCTTCTTCCCATCCACCTCTTTTATCTCCTCCACCTGAGCAGCACAGGGGAACAGGGAATGGAGGCTACGTCAGTCCATAGCTCTTCCTTTCTGCCTCTCCCCATGGCCACTCTGTGCCTTGCTCTGCGTTGGTCTGTCCCACAGCATGCCGTCCTGCCCCAGCTGATCCTGTGGGGGTTCCCCACCGGCTGCAGCTCTCCAGGCACTGCTCCACACGGCTCTGTGCCACGGTGCCCACCCTCCTGTGGGCTGTCCCCATGGGCGGCAGCTGCCCCAGCCCTCCTGGCCCACCGCGGGCTGCTACCCATGGGCTGCAGCTCTGGCCCGGGGCTGCTCCTGTGGGGGTATCCGTGGGCTGTGCCTCCTCCAGGCCTCAGCCACTGCTGCACTATCTCCATGGCTGCGTGGGAGATCTGCTCTGCGTGGTGCCTGTGGGCTGCAGGGGGACGGCCTGCTCCTTTGTGGGCCTCTCCTGGGCTGCAGGGAGTTGCTGCTCTGCGCCCGGGGCACCTCCTGCACTGACCACGGTGCCTGCAGGGCTGCTTCTCTCTCACATTTCTCACTCCTCTCTCCCAGCTGTTATTGTACAGCATATTTCCTCTTAAATCTGTTCTCCCAGAGCGCACCCAGCATTGCTCATGGCTCAGCTAGGCCAGTGATAGAGGCCGCCCCTGCAGCTTCCCCACCAGCACACCATTTCCATGTAAATCCAGTACAGATGTATCCCAAAAACACACTGGGGAAAATGGGGGACTTGTGGATGTGGGCTTTATCTAAAAGTGTTGTTGTGTTACCTGTGGTGTTGCCTGAGATTCTTTATTATTTGTACAATAGTAGTAATATTTGCAGCCCTTTGGAGATTGTTTTCAAGAGATTTGGTGGGCATAAGTAATCCTATAACGAGTATCTGTCTTCTCACTTGGAGCAAGTGGGAGCTGAAGGAGCAGCTTCAGGCACTGAGTTGCTTATCTGTTTTTATGTGCCAAGGAGAGGTGGGCACTTGAAAATCTCTTACGAAGATAGAAGAAGGAGGTGATAATTCTAGCCTTCAGAACAGAATTTGAATGCATTCCTAAAAACGATTGAGTGGGCTTTTTGTACCCTTGAAATTTTGCAAGGAAGAGGAAATAATTGTGAAGCTAGTCTTCGGGACCCCATGTCTGTATGTTCAATTGAAATCAAATGTGGAGGAACGTAATTTCTGAGAAAATCTTTTCCTCGGTTTATGAAGGAGGACTTCAGCCTAGTGTAATCGGTTGCCTTAGCTTAGATGGCACTTTGTCTTAATGTAAGCTACACTGAACTGAGTGTCAAGAAACATGACGGCATGGTGCTTCCCTTGTACTGCGAGAAAGCTCCATATGATGGGGCTGCACTGCTGGCAGTAACAGTTTATTTGAAGTTGTGTTTACACAAAGGGCTGAAAGAGTCCTAGGTCTGGAGACATGAAGTATGAGGACTGTCAAGTGCAATGTAAATCAGAAGATGCCTGAGCTAGCAAGCTGAGCAATTAGATAGCTGCCTACTGTGTGAATCTATGTAATGAGATCCCTTTCCTCTTGGTTTTGTTGCATGTTATGCTCCTTCCCTCCTGCTCCCTGAAGCATAGATGCAGCCTCAAACATTGCCATGTTCAAGAATTTACAGTGGTTTATCAATTTACATGGTTTATTATCTTGCTATTTGAGTTACACTGTGTTGGCAAACATTAGGCATGAGAAGAAGGTATTTACCCTTATTTTAGGGACAAGAATCTGAAATGCAGAGTTCAGTGACTCATAAAAAGAGGTTGATGAGTATGAGAAAACTAGGAATGTGAACAAAGTTTTCTATTAAAGTTTCCTTAGCCAAAACTGCTCTTACACCGGGCAGTTCCTGTATACTCAGTACAGTGAAGCAGATGCCAGTTAAGAATTTGGGAGGCAGATTCTGTCTGTTTGCCCATTCACCCATTCAAATCCTGTACTGGGAAATAGCTTGTTGGGTCTCTGCAGAGCCCCTTTAAAAATTCCAGTATGGGCTTCAAATAATCTACAGTCCAAACTTTTGTTGTCTCTTCCTTCATCCTTAAGATTTGTTTTGTGTGTATTTTTTTATTTTTTATTCTTTCAACTGTGGAGTTTAAAGTTCTTTTTAAAACAAGTTTTTCATAGTTGAGTGTTATTGAGGCTTTAAGATGTATGTCTGATGAGAGACTCATGCTAAAAATTATGAAATGTTGGTAGCTCTGTATGAAATGATAAAGAAGGAAGGAGGTGCAGGTACTTAAGGGCAAGCTACCTGAGAAGATGAAAGTAAGTGTAGGAGAGTGGCGGTAAATTCTGCCCTGTTATCAAGCCAGAGACTTGTCTTCACTTTTATTTTGCAGATCCAAGTGGTTTTACTGATCCTTTTGTAGCTGAGAGGGATGCTGTGATCACACTTCTGGATGACGAGCTGTCCTACTGTAGCCAGGAGGCAAGGGGATGAGCATCTTGCCCTCCTGTATGAATGTAACTAAGCTGATGAGTTTGGTTTACCCAGAGGCGAACTGCAATTATGTCATGGGTTAAAGTTTTAAGTGTAGCCCTTGCCACAGCCTTTCTTTATTGAGCGCCTTTAGGTTTTGAGTGGGAACCAGGGATTAATGCAGTCTTCCCCCCCCCTCACTCCCCTTAACTGACCTATGGTCTTGAACTGATAAAGGAGATTTTTTTTTTTTTTTTGCTATCTATAAAAAGCTCTCCCAAAATGATTAACTGTTAAATGTGAATGAAAATAAATGATAATAGGATGGCTACCTATATAACAAGGCAAGAGATGAATTCCCTGTTGCCTGGCAAAGAATCTTGTGTGTTAGAGACATTTTGCCGTGTTGCATTTTACACTGGTGTATATCTCAATATATTCTTCTTATTTTTTTAGCTTTCTTTTTTCTTTTAATTCTGAGAAGGTAGTGTTTGTGTACCGAGTGACAAACTTACTTTGTGAGGCCATACTGCCATGCTTGCTGGACTGTGCAATTAATTGCGCCTGGACTATTAATAATCCTGTTGTTTTTAATAGCCTGGCAACCCTGAGGAAGAGAGCTGTGGGTGAATGGAGCAGATGAACTACTGCACTAAATTGCAAATTTGATTTTCACTGTTACCTCAGGAAACTTTTACTAGAATGTGGTAATGCTATACCTGCAGTGCAAAGGGTGCTTTTATTGTAAGGTTGTTATTCAGACCATATAACAAAAATGTCAGATCCCTTTCATGCAGTGTTTGTGTGTGGCAGGGAAGGGCAGGAGGTAATGTACCAGAGGCATGGTGTTCTGAGCTAGCTAACAGGGTAGATTGTTTACAGAAAGTCACGGGAAAGCCTGTAGCTCAACTGGGTCTTTATGGTTTTGATAAGTACATAGGCTAGTGTAAACCTTCAGGAGGTGTTTTAATGTGTTATCTGTGGTTCATTCCTTTGTTCAAACACTGTTTGTTGTGTTTGTGGAGCAGTGGTGATAATGTTACACCATATAAGGGCCTGTTCTACAATTAATGCTGCTGTTGATTTCCTGCAGTAAGCAGGGTATTGTTTAGAATATGCTGCTCAGTCCATGTTCTTATAAAGCATATGTCTAAATTACAGACTGAGCAGTTGAAACAGTGAGGAGGGGGACTTGAGCACATAATTTTTTGACTTGGTCAGTGCAGGAGAGGGGCAGTCATTGATGTGGTAGTTCTCGAGTCCGTTGAACCATAGACTATGAGCTGCGATTACAGCTTGGGCTTGGAGTTGCACTGAATTCTTCTGAGAGAACATATGAACATGTGTATTCAAACAAAGCCTGTATTTAGGTAGTTGTTACATATCTGCTTTTCTGAGGAAGATGACAATGGGTTGTAGTGGTTTACAGTGCTATCACTCTCCGCTTAGTATTACCTTCCTGTCTGGCAGCTCTTTCTGTGTAACTAAGCGTTACACGTAAAAGCTCTAGTTGTGCAGTTAAAATAGAAGAGCTACAGGGAGGGTAATGCTGTGACACGACATACAAAAGGTGAAAGAGGTTCAGTTAAGGTATGATGACATACACTAGAGGAAAACCTCCATAGTTTTCAGTAAATCTTATGCTTCAAAACATGTAGCTATTAGCATTATTGTTGGGGGGGACATTAGACACAAATTGACTGCACGTTAAAAATAAAAAAAACTAAAAGCCACACGGTCAGGCACTTCAGGTGTAAACTTGTTTGAGGGTGAGGAGAAAGACTGCATCTGAACTTTGGTATGTCAGTAAATGCTTGAACAGCTGGGAAGTGCAAGCCCCATCTTAGCTCACCTGCATGCTGCTCAAGGGAGCAGCTGTGCCAGGGGCTGCGTCATTGTACCTTGAATGCAGCAGAGGAGTACCCTTGTATGTGCCCTTGTGGCCTACAGGCAAGCAGAGACAAGTTTTATTCCTTTAAGAGCTGAAGTGCTGTAATTCCAGGTCTTCTTTCCCAATGTGTCACTCATGAAGTAGTGTTTTGTTGACATGGGAATTATATTAAGAAAAAGTAAATTGCAGAAACTGCAGATGGTGAATGTAGATACATTAAGTCACAGATCCATTGCTGGAAAACAAGGAGTTGGAATGAGCAAACTGAATATTGGGCTCTAACTTGGGCCAAGTCAGGAATGTTTTTCTGTGTATGTTAGATTCTTACCTGTAGTAAATGTTCCATTTACTGAAACTTTGCATGTTATTTGCATTTCTTTTAAAAACAGTTGCTTTGTTATAAACAAAAAACTTAAACGCAGTTGTTCTCCCTCTGATTACATTAATGCCTTTCCTTTAATTCTTTCCATATGGGAGCTTAATGGATTGTGTTGCAGAGAAGTTATTTAATGCTAAAATTTCTTGTGTGCGGCTTCTGGAAAATGGATGCTATGGTTGTCTGGAGATGAGTCTTACATGAGGAAGGATGTAAGGAAATCCTCTTCCTACAAAACAAGTGGGACAACGGCGGCAGTCTGTCCCTTGGAAACAAGTAGTGCTGTGTGTGGGGGATGGATTAGCTGAATGAAACAACTGAAGCTGGGGACTGCATTTGCTCTGTATGTGTTTTGGGGGTACTGCTTTCAGGCTAGCTTTCATGTAATACCAGTGGGCTGATGTTCTGGCATGCTGCCATTTGTACAGGAATTAGGTATGCTTTGGGACTTGCCAGCTGGGCAGTGGGAGCCTCGCTGACTTGTTCAGAGTGCTTGTGGGTGTGGTGTGGTGTTTTTCATTAGTCGTTAATCTCTGTCTTCATTGATTATTGTTGAGGTAGTATGCTTCATGAGATAATTAACAGGTGGTTCGTGTGTTAATCCTTTCTGTTTAGATTTGAGTTTGATAATCCACCTTCCACATGCCTTGCCTGTCGAAGGCTGTGATTTCTGTCTGCCTAGATTTTTAACAGGAACGTTCTTCCTACACGCAGTAACTCTTTGGCAGCTTCTTCCTATGTTTAGGCATAGTCATTTCTAAACAGATTTGCCTGTCTCCTAGGAGACAAAGCAATACCATTTCATATGATATTAATCCTTAAAGATGTTATATATGTATGTAAATAAACATGGAGAAATTACATCGTTTGCCTTATCCTTTAAGAGATGTGGGTAAGAAGAATGCCTTGACCTGCTTTTAATCTCTGATGGTACTGCCAACAGAAGCCTACTGCAGCATGCTTTGATGATTGTGCAGTGTTTGTACTTGTTCAGATAGCATCCAAATAAAGACAGTTAAGCTGCTTAAATAAACTTGTGGGCAAAATATATTCTCTTAGCAATGGATATTTGTTTACTGTAAATATAAAGCTAGAGCGCAGGCTTTAAGGTCTGAAACCACTGCAGCTCTAGTGCATGTGTGTGGGATGTAACTCGCTGTGTAGTGGGTTAATGACATTTGTATACCAGAAGCCTTAAGAATAAGCTTCTTGAATTTGTTCTTGATATGATGGAGTGTATACTGACATAAGGTATATGCAGCATGCATAGCTGTTCTTATTTAGTTTCATATTAGGATGGTTCTAAGAATAGAATCATATCATAGAATCATAGAATAGCCTGGGTTGAAAAGGACCATAATGATCATTTAGTTTCAACCCCACTGCTACGTGCAGGATTGCCAACTACTAGACCAGGCTGCCCAGAGTCACATCCAGCCTGGCCTTGAGTGCCTCCAGGGATGGGGCATCCACAACCTCCTTGGGCAACCTCTTCCAGTGCATCACCACCTTCTGAATGAGAATCTTCCTCCTAATATCCAACCTAAACCTCCCCTGATCTTAGTTTAAAACCATTTCCCCTTGTCCTATCACTATCCACCCTCATAAGCAGTTGTACTCCCTCCTGTTCATATGCTCCCTTCAAATACTGGAAGGCCACAGATTTATATAGTTATAGACTTCATAAAGATCTAAATTATGCAAGTGAAAGTGGGAAGAAGTCAACCCTGAAGGCATTTTCCTACAGACATAGCACTTACTCACCAGAAGTAACTGTATTTGTATATGTACAGGTGGTGTGGCAGAACACTTTCTGAAACCACCAGGAGACATCCTGTACATGCTGAGCACTTCAGTGCTGTGATGCAGTGCTTGGAGTTGTATTACCACACAGCTAAGCACAGGGGTACACACAGGTCTGAATATTAAATCTGCTCAATCAAAATTGTAATTCTGCTCTATTGTATTGTACTCATCATGCAGTACTCAAGTGCTCTTATGCACTGGTGATTATCCATCTAAGTGCTTTTGTGTGGAAGTACAGACGTGCAGTATAAGCTTGTGTAAAATGTCATAAAGCAAAAAACCATACTTGACATATATACCAGCTAGGTCAAATCTTCCTTACTGACTCTTGCATGTGATTACACACGGCTACAGTGCTGATGTTTTTAAGGCTCTGTTGAATCTGGCTGAAGTTGTCAAAAGAAATCAAGTTCTGTTTTTCTTCTTTGCTTCTCTGCTACTACTGCTGTCTTGTGCTGTTAGTGACTAACGCTTGGTTTTACAGAGTTTGATCTCAGTGGCTACAGAGCAAGTTTTCTAAGAGCAATTATAAACAAAAAACTGTCTAGCCTTGCAAAATGGTGGGCTGTGTTTCTTCCCCTGGTCTCTAAAGCTGAAAGCCAGATCTGTTACTCATGAACACCTGTGAAAAACCATCCTTTGGTGTGGTCTAGTAATCTTGTTCTTCAGTGAAGTCCTCTTCAGAAGTTTTTGTTAACCCTCAGTAAGTGCAGCAGCATTGGGTGCAGATGCCCGTGTGGTGGCATGGGAGCTTCAGAGGCTTCTGTGAGCAGAGGCCAGGGTCACCCCATGCAAGACATAGCCGGTTCCAGCAGACCCACTGCAGGCAACAGTTGAGCTCATCAGCCAAGCTGGTGGTCTCTCTAAGAAAATTTGTCAAAGAAAGGGTAAAAATGCAGTGTACTGGGGAAGTGAGAAGAGTAGCCCTGCAGACGGTGAGGTCAGAGGAGGATGTGCACTGGCTGCTGAGCAGAAGTTCCTCTATAGCCTGTGGAGACGACTGTGGTGGAATACGTTTATCTAGAAGGATTGTAGGCCTTGGGAAGGGCCCATGCTGCAGAAAAGTGCGAGGCTGAAGGAGCAGCAGAGATGAGGTGTTCTGGACTGACAGAAACCCCCTGCTCTGCTTAGGGACCTTATAGATCCACCCCCTGCCTTGGGCAGGGTTGCCAGCCTCTAGGTCATGATGCTCAGGTTCCCATCCACCCTGGGCTTGAGTGCTTCCAGGGATGGGGCATCCACAATTTCTCTGTGCCAGTGCCTCACTGCCCTCTTGAGTAAAGAATTTCCCCCTCGCATCCTACGTAAATTTCCACTCCTTTACTATAAAACCATTCCCCTTTGTCTTATCACTATCAGACACTGTAAAAAGTCACTCTTCCTTGTGTTTATAAGCTACCTTGGAAGGCTGCCATGAAGTTTTCTCCAGTCTGAACAAACCCAGCTCCCTCCACCTTTCTTCACAGGAGATGTGCTCCAGCCCTCCACTCATCTGGACCCACTCCAATAGCTCCCTGTTTTTTTTTGTGCTGGTGGCCCCATGCCTGGATGCAATTCTGCAGGTGGGGTCTCACAGGGGCAGAGCAGAGGAGCACAGTCAGCTCTCTCTCCCTGCTGGCTACCCCTCTTTTGATGCAGCCCTGGATAGAGTTGGTGTTCTAGGCTGTAAGCGGACATTGCTGGTTCATGTCCAGCTTACTGTCCACCAGGACCCCCACGTTTTGCTTGTGACAGTTAGGGCTCTCTTTGCTTTTATCTCAGCCCATGGGCCTTTCCATCTTGTTTTCATCTTCCTTCCATGGACAAGGAGTGAGAGAGTGACTGGGTGGGGTTCTGGCAACTGATACAGGACAAACCACTGCCCTTCTTTGTACATATAATGCATTTGAAAAACTTTCTATGAGGAAATTTCCTGGGAAAAAATGTAGTTATGTATATGTTCAAGAAGCTAATATGCTGGCAGCTGGATCTGTGTTCACTTTGCAGGTGATTTTTTCTTTCTTTCCTTAATGAAGCTGTATAAGTTGAGCTTACAGTCAAATGAATTTAACACATTAAACATCACCTCTGGTAACTGAGGCAGGGTTCTTGGCTTTGTGTATTCCCATCTTTAACCATGCCTTTTCTCTGAGTGTGCCTGGTGCTACTGTCATATAATAAAGTCTGTAAATTAATTTAAATCTGAAGTAATATCTGCATAACTACAGGTGAAAGAGGGCGTTTTCTTGTTTGCAAAGCTGATGGAAGTGGCAGCAGTGATATTGGTTTTTGAATGAAATGAGCTCTTGCATCAGACTCCAGGGCAGTTTCATTAACATTTGGTGATGTGCAGTAGGTGTGGAATTGTGCAGCTGCCTATTTGGGGAAGAATTCTGACTTCTTTATGCAGTATTTTTAGACAGTCACTGAAGTTATGTGCAAATTATATTGCTAGCTTCTTTTTATTTCCTGAAGTCCTGGGGACGTTTTAATGGTGAATGGAGTTATATCCAGCTGATGACCAGTCACAAGCGGTGTTCTCCAGGGATTCGGTATTGGGGCCGGTCCTGTTTAATATCTTGATTGATGATCTGGACAAGGGGATTGAGCGCACCCTCAGTAAGTTTGCAGATGACACAAGGTTGGGAAGAAGTGTCGATCTGCATGAGGGTGGGAAGGTCCCACAGAGGGATCTGGACAGGCTGGATCACTGGGTCAGGCCAGTGGGATGAAATTCAACAAGACCAAGTGCTGGGTCCTGCACTTTGACCATAACAATGCAGGCTTCGGGCAGAGTGACTGGATGACTCTGTGGAAGAAACAGACCTAGAAGTGTTGGTCAGTGGTGAGTTAAACACAAGCCAGCAGTGTGCCCACGTGGCCAAGAAGGCCAATGGCATCCTGGCTCGTATCAGAAATAGTGTTGCCAGCAGGAGCAGGGAAGTGATCGGTTCTGGTGAGGCCCCACCTCAAGTACTATGTTCAGTTTTGGGCCCCTCACTACACGAAAGACATTTAGGCCCCGGAGCATGTCCAAAGAGCAAAGGAGTTGGTGAGGTGTCTGGAGCATGTGTCTTATGAGGAACCGCTGAGAAAACTGGGATTGTTCAGTCTGGAGAAGAGGAGGCTCAAGGGAGACCTTACTGCACTCTATAACAACCTGAAAGGAGGTTGTGATGAGGTAGGGATTGGTATCTTCTCCCACATAACTAGCAATAGGACAAGGGAGAACGGCCTCAGGTTGTGCCAAGGGAGGTTCAGATTGGGTGTTAGGAAAAATTTCATCTCTGAAAGAGTGGTCAGGCACTAGAATGTGCTGCCTGGGGAGGTGGTTGAGTCACTGTCTCTGAAGGTATTCAAGAAGCGTTCAGATGTAGTGCTAAGGGACATGGATCAGTGGTTAAGTACTGGTGGATGGTTGAACTAGATGGTCTTGCAGATCTTTTCCAAACATGGTGATTCTACGTTTCTAAGTAGGTACTGGTAGTGCTGAGGTCTGTAGGAGTGACCATAAGCGAGTTGAAGTCTGGAGTTTTTACAGTTGTCCCTGTAGAGCTGCAGTGTGCGTTCATCTGTCACTTGTCATTTTGTAAGGAGCAGCAGCAATCATTCGTACACTGAGAGTAAACAGTAACCACGGTAGGATTTTGTAATACAGAATTACATCTCAAGAAATCCAAAGTGGATTTACTTCTTGGAAGTGAAGACTATTTGATTTTATTCAGAGAGAAGGTAAAATAAGTCTGTTGATGAGATGGCATACTTAGATTAAAAGGAGGCTTGGAAAAATTGGATTTTCTGACATGATTTACCCTTATAGTTACTTCTGCAGCCTCGCTGCTGGTAGTTTGTTCTTCTGGGCAAAGGGCAGCTTTTTTCCTCCGGGAGAGGGCAAGTCCAGATTAGGAAGTGTAGTCATTCAAGAAGTCTTTAAATCAGTATGGATGCTGTACACTCATTTCAGCAAATAATGGTGTAAAAAATATGTGGAATTTGTCACAGGTAAGTCTTGTAAGTATCTTAAAAGTAGGAGTGTGGAGTATGGGGAGGTAGATTAATTAAACCTTTAAAAAAAAATTTTACATAACTTAATAATCTACAAGTTGACAATTTGTTCTGATGCTGGATTTTCCAACTCTATAATAACCAAGACTTATTTTGAAACCTTTGGGCAATCTTAAACCAGTCTGTGTAGTGAACACGTGTGTGTGTGTTTAAGACTTGTGTTGTAGAGAGACACACGGGCTGGAACCTTGCTCTTGTTTTATGTGAAAGACTTAAAATTCCAGGTCTAATTGGATTGAGGCTTCGCTTCCCTAACAGGTGATGTAAATGGAAAGACAGGAGAAACCTGCTGTTTTTTCCCTTTTCCTGCAGGCTGTAAGCAGAGCTTCCTGCATGAGGGAAGGCGATGAATTTGGATGAGCAAGGTGCCATTCAGCCAGGGCTTGTGTGTGGTGTGCATGTTGGGGGCACTCTGCTGTGGTGGCTGGGTTCCCCGCTGCCATGGCACAGCAGGTGCATGTGGCCACAGGCCTGGGGCCACGGTTTGTTGCCGTCACTTCTCTATTCGGCCTGTGCTTGGCTTCAACCTGCAGTGTTTGCTAGTGTGGCAGATTTATAAGCTGCGTTAAGGCCTTGTTATGTGCTTAAGGCTATAGAGAATTGGTTTTGTGGAGATGACCTTTTTCCCTCTACTGTATTTTTAGCTGATCTTTCCCCAGACTAGTTGTTGCTGTTTTTCTGTTCATTGGCTTTTGGTTCTTGCCTCAGTTCAGCTACCGATGTGCACTGCTTTAGTAAAATCAGGTAAGTTCTTTTTGGAGACATGTAAGTCTTGTAACAATGCCTGTATTCCAGAAGTAAAGCTGGTTGCCTGTGTTTAAAAGATGTGTTAAAAAGAGAGGTAGTCTGGCTACTCAAGCACAGAGAGGAAGGTGAATAGATGGTTTATTTGTGGTGGCCTAATTTAATGAGTTCCGTGGAACACTACTGCCATTACTTCATTTTGAATGTCAGTAGCAAGTTCTTGTGTACTTATTCATAAGATAGATCTTTTCATCTGAATGAAAAACTGAGCTAGCAATCATTTTTGTCCACGAACTATTCAAAGGTTTGTGGCTGTACCAGTGAGCTGAAACAAGTGTGTCACTCTGAAGAGGGATGGGGTATTTGGAGACATCCCAACAAGCCAAACTGGAATTTTTTCCAGAAATATCTTTTGTGTTGCAGAGAGAAAACCAGTAAAAGAAACAAACAAAACAGAAACATACACAATTCCATACTACTGATTCTCAGCCTGGTTACCTGGCCAAATTTAGTGTCTCCATTAGAGAAGGTATACTGATGCCCACTGTTTGACTTTGAGCTTTGCTTTTCTTCAGTGTGTGTCTGTTCCAGGTCTGGCTGAAATACATTGGCTATTTTCCTTTTCCAGTCTATGTTAGGTATCCTGAGACTGCAACTAGTCAGGCATGTGTGTCACCTGATGTTTGGGATGGTGATGTTTACCTCCTTGCCTGTGCACACAAAGGTTGCCTGTGGCTCTGCATGTGCTGTGTGTTTCAGCACAGGTACTTATCTAACACATGGAAAGTATGAAGGATTCATAGCAATGCTGAACTACTATTGTGCAAACTGCTGCTGTCAGTCTTGTATGTTAGTGGTAACTTCTCGTCGCCCAGCAATGTGCCTAAGCAGAAGGAACAGCTGCATATCCGTTCATATGCACAGCTGGCTAATGGGACAGTGATACTCCTGAACTACAACTCTAATCCATCTGCTTCTGGTGACATATTCAGAGCTCTCTCTTGCCTCAGCACAGGCCGAAATTTGAAAAGAGTGATGAACATTTGAAGTTACTAAACCTTGGGACAGATTCCTGCCCTGCCTCCTTAGGTTAGAGAAAGCCGAGGCAAGTTGCAGCATTGTGAATTCGTCTCAGTAATCAGACAGCTTTCTCTGAGATACTGTGGCTGAGATTGTCTACCCAAGGTAAGATACTGATTGACAAGAAAATTGAAGAAGACACCATATTCCCGGAGTGGAGGTGGTGGCTAGAATCAGAGAAACGGAAGAGAAAGGAATTTATTTAATCTTCTCTCCTGCAGTGTCTTTACAATAAACTGGTTGTGAATGTGGCTTAGAAATTCAAGTTCAGGTTGCAAAGAGCTCACGAGTACAAGTGAAACTTGTGAAGCTTGGAAAGCTCATAAATTTCTGTGTTGCAGCATCCCTCTCTCTCAGTTTAAGATTCTTGCAGTGTGTATCCATTACATGTGTGCCTGTGCTGGGACAGGTTTGTGATAAACTTGCAGGAACTCTGACTCTGGTCAGCTTCCCAAATTAAGGCAGAAGTAAATTACCTGTAACCTGCTGACGTTCATCACAGCCCGCTACTGATACAGGTGTAGATTGCTGTTTGCCTTTCAGGCTGCTGTCTGATCAGAGATGCTGTGATCAGAAACTTCATACAGACTTCATAACATATAAGCTGAATTGCGAGGATTTCAGGTCTGGATGGGACCATATAGGCATCCATGCATCTAGACTGCATGCTACAGATCAGGTACAGATGAATTACTGCAACACAAGCATTAGACTTATTTGGGATAAATGAAGAGAAATGGAATTTTAAGTGCTGTAGGGGCTTTAAACAAATAGACTGTAAATGTGTAGATGTGATTGATGGAAAGACTCAGTCCTGTGTTCTCCTATGAAGGGTTTTCTGCTGACAGTGTTTTTAACTCATGATTATTTACCTTCTGTATTGGGGAATAGGAGGGTCAACAATCTGGACTTTTTTTCTATACAAAGGCTAGCAAAATAACTTCTTTAATATTTGCCTAGCTTAATTGGAGTGCCATAGAAAATTGTATGATCTGCTATTCTTAGTTTTCCGTGTCTGTTTTGATGATACAGTACATTAGACTGCTATTAAATATTCTAAGCCATTGTACTTGTTGTCATATTGCATCTGCCTACGAGGAATTTGTTTGATCATTAAGTCACTGCAGGGAAAAAGATACAGCTCTGTGCGCTCCTTTTTCTTTCTTTTTTTTTTTTTTTTTTTATTTGAAGTAGGTAATTCTGAAGCTGAAGTGTTTCTAGATACACTGCTAGTGGCAGGCTTCTCAAACATGTCAGTGACAGCATTAAAATATTCTTCTTTTAAAGCTCCAGCAGCAGGCATCAGCAAGACTTCGGTCTCATGCCTTTAATTATCTATTCCACCCTTGTATTTCCTCAAATGCAAGAAACTCAGCATTTTTTTTTTCTTTTTCCCCTCACAATGTCATATTGTTGCATACTATACTGCTGTAAAATTTAAGACTTGGTGAAAATGTTGGTAGATGCGTTAGTTGAGGATAGGTTGCTTGGAAAGGAAGATGTGTTTTTGGGCAAGCTCTGAGAACTGAGGAAATGTTTGGCCCAGAATTCACAGTGTAGGCAGAGGAATCGTACTGCTCTGTAACCAAATGGAAGTGAACTGGAAGTGATGGATTACACTACGAACAAAGGTCTGGGAATATGCGTTTACAGCAAGTATCAAAATGATATTTTTACAGTGTGCAAATTTTGAGAGCTGCAGTGCTTGAAAATCGACTCCTTTTGATCTGACAAGTTGAAGTTCATGCTTTGTTGTCTCTCTCTAGCTGCATGTGGCATCAGAAACGTCATGACCACTTTGTTAGCACATTTATCTTCTGTTAGGAAAAAAATCCTGGATAATTCCAGTGGTGTGGCTACATAAATTAACTCCCCTTCTACCTGACTGATGTGAGAGGTAAATGGGTTATTCTCTTTGCATTACAAATGAACTCTTAGTGCTTTGTTAGCTGTTATAGTGTTAGAATTAATGATGAAATACACGTATTGCACGCAAGCCTGATAGTTGATGTTAAGAAACTCCTGGTCATATACGCCAAAACTGAATCCACAAATAAACAGAAAGGCATCTATATTCAAAGTTAGGTTTGGAGACTGTTTCCCTGCTGTTGAACTAGCATGCTCTTGATGGGGAATTTTTTTTTTTCCTTCTTTCAGTTTGAAAATTGTGCTTGTTTGTCACTCTAACACTTGGGGACAGAAGACAGAGAAAGGATGTTACTGTTAAGAAACCTCAGTATGGTAAGGCTGTGTGTCCAGGAACCAGCAGAAGAAACATCAAAATTCACATATGGTTGTACAGTAATGTGCCTTAGTCATCGTAGTGACTTTCTGCTTGTTAACCCTCACTATTTCTGCAGACATCTCGCTTCACTGATTTGATACCTACTCCAGAGCAGTTAAATGTTTCCTGCAGTTTCCCGTAACTTGTTAAGAGTGCACAAAGGCTCATTCTATCAAGTTTCTGATGGTACTGATAGTTTAGGAAAATCATTACTCTCTCATTTCCAAAAGATGTTGGTGGCATTTCTATCCTGTCTCATTTTATGCCTCTTATTAAGCCAGTTTTTGTTACTTGTTGCTAAACTATTTTTTTTAATTTACAGTTACAGTTCAGTTGGGCCTGTCTCAGCACGTTCTCAGAACATAAATGCATACCCAATTTTCATCTTTCCCCTTTCCTATGCCAACACAGCTGCATTACTATTCTGCACTGATGACTGGTTGGTCTCATACAGGCACAAAGGCATACTGCAGCCATCTCGTGAAGCTACTGGTACAGTAGAGAGTAAGGCAGAGGAGAGATGGGGATGAATTAATTAAGAAACTTCCAAATTCAATAATGTGGGTTTTTTTTTTAAAAAAACTTATACTACGAGAGAAAGTTAGCTAATTTTTGATGGAACTGCCCTCCTCAGTTTAGCAACTGAGAGACTGAGCCCCCTCGAAAGTGAGAACATCTGTTATAAGTTTGCCAGTTGCTTGAGTGCTTGACTGTCAGATAATGAGTAATGCTTAACAGCTTCACTTTCACCCTCTTGCTGGAATGGAACATCTCTGTGCAGATTCAGTATTAAAAAGAAAAAAAGTAAATTAATGCAAGTTTATTCACGCATACGTAAGGTTACACTTTGTTTCTGAGTATACTATGGGTCTATCTAAACAAACATAGAGCTATTTTAAATGGAAACATTCAGATACCCCCAAAAAGAAGTGGTTCCAAGTAAAGTAGAAAATACTTTCCAAGTAAGCTGTCAACAATTTATGGGCTGGTTCGGCCCGGCTCCGTGACTGGCGGGGCGGAGGGATTTCGCAAAATCCGCGCCTCCAGAAAAGGGAAACAGGGGACCCCAAAATAATTAAAAACAGTGGCAACGATCTGAGTTAGTTGAAACAAACTAATGTACAAAATATGGTATCGGAATGCAAGATAACACACTATAATACAATATAATTAGAATTGAAGCTAATAAATCAAATATAATGAGAGAGATTGTCTAAAAGCTGGATAGGCCTCACCATAATGCTGAGGTGAGATGTGCAGTCTGGTCGAGCAGCAGGGAGAGAGACTGACGAAGAAGAGCCGGTCAGATGACCTACCAAGGCCTTATATCTGTTCCCCCTGAGCAGAAATGGTAACAGCACAGCGAACAGGCTTCTGGGGAATGTAGTTCTTCTTTTTGGGGGCAGGTACCCGGAACGCTTTAACTCCCAGTGCACTACATGATGTTATGATGTGGAATACTGATAACCAAAAATCATAAAACCATGACATAAGCAGTAGTTGAGATGAGAGGAGTTAATTTAAAATTATATCCTCCGGACAACTACATAGGGTAAAATATAGTCACACAGAAAGAGCTGCTGTGAGTGCTTGTATATTGTGCTTCAAGGCAGATTGGCTCAGAAACCTTACAGAAAGAAATCCATAAATAGTAACATGCCAAGGTAGCATATGACATGGCTGCTTGCTTATAGAATTGTGTACTCTAAATGAACTGGAATGATAAATAAGGTAAAGATGAACACTAGCCAAATAATTTTCTTGGAACTCATTTGTAGGCCACAGAAGAAATATTTTTGTTTCAGTTTGTGATCACCTTTAAAATAATAAAAAAAATAGCAGGAAGCAAATTTTTTTTTTGCAGGAAGCAAAAAAAAGATTTGATTCCCCCTCCCCCCACAACAGATGTTTAGTCTGGGTCTTCATAATTGAGACATATTGTCCCTTATGTGTCATGATTGATTATTGTGGTAAAAGTCTATCAGCTCTTGATTAAAATGCTAATAAAAATTTTTGTCATGTAGCTTGTTGTACTTCCACTTCTGCCAAAATTTGAGTTCTCATACTGTATTACAGTATAACTTAATGATTTTAGCGTAACTTTTACAAGACTTGCAGTCTGAGCTATATTGAACTTCTCATTTAAAAGGCTGCTTTTAGAGTGGTGTATCAGTGTTATTTTTGAGGTACTTTTAGGATATTCCATTGACATACTTGAATATGAGTTGTTAAAGTTAGTAGGAATATCTGAATGTCTTTTGTACTGCAATACTCTTGTGGCTCACACTGCTGCTTATGTCTATTTTGTTTTGCTGTATGTGCTCCAAACAGTCTGTCTTGAGGCTTACTTAACACCTGAAGCGGCTCCTCTAATGCTTGTCTTCTGAACTTCTTGTTTTCCTCTGCCGTTCCTCAGGATGGCTGGTACTTGATGATCCAGGCACATTGCACTCTCAGTGCTGTAGGGAGCGTTTGCTTTTTATCATGTATGTTCATCCACCTCTGCCACCCTTGTTTTCTGTAAGGAGATGGGAAGTGGTGAGTGATACTCCCAGTGTGGTTGTTTCCAATCTCATCTGCTTGGTTATGCTTGGAATTACACTGGATGAATGGAATGTTCTTCTTCTCTAATGAAACGAGGTTGTTCTTTGAAACAAACCTGGCACTTATTACTGCATATCATTTCTTGTTGTGGTAAATCATAAATGACTTTATAAGTGACCTTCTGAATGTTTCTTTCTGACTGTGTATCTTTTTCTAAGTGCCAACTAGAATCAGAATATCGTGTGGTGTATGTATTTTATTTTCTTCATAGTGTTTTAGTAGCTCTTACAAAAAGACAGCAATTTAAGCACCTCCTGAAATGGTAAACTCTGAGAGTTTCTCAGGGTAAACACTGAAAATTGTCTTTATATGCAATAAATAATCCTCATATTACTATTGTCCACTTTGTTGCTTTATCTTATTTACAGAATGACAATCAAAATCTGAAAAACCCACCTCGTTCCTGTGCCTGAGGATAGCTTTGGGAGAGAATAATTGCCCAAATGTTATGTTACAGGTCTACAGCTGACTTTCTGAGGTGTTATGGCAATTACTACTTGGGTAGGAAGGTGGGCTTGTGCTTTTGTAGTGGAAAGGAAGTGATTCCTCTGTTTCTTTGTATGACTCTGGTAATAACAGAATCATAGAATGACTTAGGTTGGAAGGGACCTGAAGATCATCCAGGTCCAACCCCCTGCCATGCACAGGGTTTCCTAGCTCAGGCTGCCTAGGGCCCCATCCAACCTGGTCTTAAACACCTCCAGGGATGGGGCATCCACAGCTTCTCTGGGCAGTCTGTGCCAGTGCCTCACTGTCTTCTGCGTAAAGAATTTCCCCTCACCTCCAATATAAATTTCCACTCCTTTAGTTAAAAACCATTCCCCTTTCTCCTATTGCTATCAGACCATGTAAGAATTCTATTTTCCTCCTGTTTAGGAGCTCCTTTGAAGTATTGGCAGGCCTCAATGAGATCTTCTGGGAACCTTCTCTTCTCCAGTCTGAACAAACCCAGCTCCCTCCACCTTTCTTCACAGAAGATGTGCTCCAGCCCTCTGCTCATCTTAGTGGCCCTCCTCTGGACCCACTCCAATAGCTCCCTGTTTGTTTTTGTGCTGGTGGCCCCATGCCTGGATGCAATTCTGCAGGTGGGGTCTCACAGGGGCAGAGCAGAGGAGCACAGTCAGCTCTCTCTCCCTGCTGGCTACCCCTCTTTTGATGCAGCCCTGGATAGAGTTGGTGTTCTAGGCTGTAAGTAGACGCTGCTGGTTCATGTCCAGCTTATTGTCCACCAGGATTCTCAAGTCTGCTCTCAATGAGTTCTCCCAGTCTGTATACGTATCTGGTATTGCCTTGACTAGAATCCAACAGTTTGCACCTCATTAGGTTCACATGGGCCTCTTTCTTAAGTCTGTCCAGGTCCTTCTGGCTGTGACCATGCAACTAATTCTTTATCCACTGAAGAGTCCACCCCTCAAATCCGTATTTCTCCAATTTAGAGAAAAGGATGCAATGAAGGACCATGTCAAAGGCCTTGCACAAGTCCAAGTAAATTACATCAATTGCCTTTCCTTTGTCAACCAATCCATCAGTCCATCGTAGAAAGCCGCTTGATTGGTAAGGCATGATCTGTCCTTAGTGAAGGCTCAGATAACCACCTTGTCTCGCATGTGCCTTTTCATAACTTCCTGTCATCCTTTCTACCCTTCTTAAAAATGAGTGTGACATTGCCTTTTTTTTCTAGTCACCAGGGAGTTCACTTTACTGCCATGACTTTTCAGATATCACTGAGAGTTGTTGAGTACCCCAGACTTCTTTGTGTCTGTTGAAGCCAGTTCTCCTTTCTTATTTATCAGAGGAGGTACACTGTCCTTGTCTTTTCTCTTCTGACCAGGGTTCCTGTGGAATCCTTTCTGGTTATTTTTCACATCCCTTGCCAAGTTCAGTTCCATCTGTGCCTTGACTTTCCTGATTCCATCTCTGCAAATCAGGATCCCTGCTCAAACCATAAAAGAAAAGACAGTTACTGACTTGTCACAGTGTTGTAACTCTGTTGAGATCAACAGACCTGCTCTCTTGCACGTTCAGAAATCCAAATGTATAGTCACTTGGAATAATGGAAGAATACTTAAAAAGACTTATTTTGGTGGTGTGTATAATCAGAGTATCAACTGGTATTTATTCTCTGTTGCCTCCAAGTAAAACATCTGGCATTGTCATGTTATTTAAAGTTTTCTTAAATAGAAAGTAAATGTACACATACAAAAAACCCATACAACCTTGAAAATACAGAAATGCAAAGTTTTGCTTGGCTGAGTTTGCTTAGGGATGCCTGCTATAAAAAAAGCATGCTGAGGACTTCAATTAGGAACACTGATATTGAATTTTGAACATCCTTAATAAAGGAATGCTGTAGTAATTACCAGTCCACTAAGCCACATAGAGAGCGATTTTGCACTGCCTGGTATGCTGAAGCATTTTGTGGAAGCTTTGGAGTCCATTAAAAATAGAATCCAGCCTTAGTTTAGTTTTTAACGTGAAAGCTGTCAAATTATTCAATGGCTGGAGGTTGGTTGAAAAGATCGAACAGTCTGGCAGGGCTGAGGTTGTAGTCTGTGAGATGAGTTTCTCTGCTGCTGAGAGGGGAACAGTCTTTGATCAAGCTGCAGTTGAGAAATGCCATGAGGGCATTTTCTGCTAATGCAGAGGGCAAAGAAATACTTATTGTGAAGAACTAGTATAATTCTTGGCTGTGAGGGTATGATACCACATCAGAGCACAGGGCAGCACAACTACTGCAGCAAGACTGTTTTCCCACACTGGAATATGGTAGTAAATAATAGGGGTTGCTGAAAAGGCTTTATCTGTATTAACTGCTACTACCTTGTTTTGCAGGTAATTAGTATTTTAGTAAAAAATAATAATAATATATATGTATATGGAATAAAATAACCCTGAATAACATTCGTAAATATTTTTCTTCTGGCAGGTTGAATTGTGCATGCTGCTTACAAGCTTATATATAAAATTAACAGGCGGAATTGTTTCACCTCAGGGGTAATTATTTTTTCTGATAATAATTACAGCACAGAGCTGAACTTATTATCATGATGATGCTTTAATCACATGCTGTAGCTCTTACCTAACTACTGAGTAACCTGGGAAAGGCCAAAGAAACTTCTGTTTTTAAACTCTTCACTTGAAAAGCTGTATGAAATGAAGGATCTTGTTGCTGCTGTAAACTGGGTTTTGTTTTTTTTGTTTTAAATCTCTTCCTAGATAAGTTTGAGACCTCTTTAGCATAGTTCAATTCAGTTATCTTCCTTTTTAATCAAATGTTTTGCTTTCATTCTAAGGGGATGAGATCAAGGGATTGTACCAGAATAGAAGTGTAATCTAGTGATAAAACCTCATCTGCGTTGTGAATGAAACTGCACTTCTAGGCCTTCTTCATACCGTCTCTGACTTCTTGGCTTTAACTTCTTAATAATTTAGAGGAAGGCATCCATGAATAGATTGTGTTGCATATTTAATAAATCTCTTAGAAAAAAAGTAATATGTTTTAGTTAATTCCAAGAATAAAGCTAAGGCATCAGAGGGAAGTAAATTGTTAGTGCCATCACAAAGCTTCTGGTGCTGTCACTTCCTCGGTTTAGACAAATTAAAGTTGTGGCAGAAAAGCAAGCATTCAATTCAGTTGTGTCAATCTCTCCCTTCTATGAAAATCCATGTAGAAATACATGTGTGATTGAGCCTATGAGAAAATGGGTCTCTGGACAACCATTTGGTCCTCCATCCATTGCTGCAAGCAACCTGTGCAAACGGTCTCCAAATGAGCTTTCCTTGCCCATCATAATGATTGGAGCTGAGTAAGTTTTGTGAATTAAATTTTTAATGAAGTAGACTTCTATATAAAATCTAAATCTTAAATGTAAGGATGTTGTGAATTAATTTTTAGGCAAGTAATAAAAGCTGCCTTAGTGAACATTTTCGTATTACAAGCATTTTCAGAGTAGTTCTGATGTCCAGGACCTAATAAAATCCCTCACTACAGTGTGTAAAAGAAGTTGCCTTTGTAAAATGAATTTTAATTTAAGTGCTTCCTTACTAAACCGTATTTGTCTGTGCATAGGAACTGGAAAATGGAAGGAAAAACAGTTTACTGTAATGTGATGCTCTCCCATCATGTGTGAAGTGGATTAAGACTGGAGATAGTGATTCTTTATTTGCATTATCAATGCAAATTATTTTCTAGTATTAAAGAGAAAGTAGGTCCTGAAAAATGTTAGCTCTTTTTTAAATGAATTCTGTCTGACTGCTAATGAAATGAAAAAGATTTTCCTTCTATCTTTTGGATAGACTTGTTAAAGAAAGCGTAAAGAATTAAGCTTGTATTAAGTTCGTTTAATCTATTTATTGCTTAATGATTCTTTAAACAGATACTTATGATCGAGCATTTCCCTGGAACTAGAGAAAGTCTTTTGATTCTTAATTTTTTATTGTAGATTTTATAGCAGTTCTGTCATTCAGATTAGCTGATGGAAACTCGAGTGCACAGAAATTCTGGTCAAAGTATTTTGCCGTCTTCATCTGTAGGGATAAAATGGTGGTTACCATAGTAATAAAGAGAATGTCTTAATACCATAATTATATAAAAAGATGAGCAGTGAACCTGATGTATGACTGGTGACAAAGAAAGGAGAGGCTGCTTCAAATGCCACTGGTGGAAATATGTGTGATGGTACAAAACCCCATGATCCCTTATGGCCTTATCTATTACCAAAGGCCATGTTTATGTGAGATAGAGCTATGTGGAAGAACCATGAGACGAGTGTCACTGCCTTCCAGTAAGCAGGCCTTAAATGACCCTATTAGCTTTAGCACCTGTAGCTTCATGGAGGTGGAACTTAGATTCAGTAACTAAAGCGTTTAGGATATGAAAGCATTGGAGGTGGCTTGACCTTCCCTGCAATGTTATCTCTTGTTACATTAGTTTGGGTGTTTGAAAAGTATACAGAGCTGAAAGGAAGCACTGCAACGGTATGGCCAATATTAAATTTAGGAAATTTGAAGTTTTTTAAAGGATGCGTTCTGTTGGTGGGTAATTTGTAAGAGGAAGCAGTTTGTTCTTTATTAAGCTTTAAATGCTTTTTGGGGCTTCTATGAATTTGAGTTATTGTATGTTAAATGCTGAGGTATTTTATTTATGCATTTTCTGCTGAATTAGCAGTCTTGTTTCAGGTGAACTTTTTAATAATTTAAAGGAAGGCACCCATGAATGGATTGTGTTGTACATTTAATAAAACCGTTAGGAAAAAAGTGATATGTTTTAGTTAATTCCAAGAATAAAGCTAAGGCATCAGAAGGAGGTAAACTGTTAAGTGCCATCACGAGGCTTCTGGTCGGTTCTTCAGGTTTCTGATGTTGGTTCTTAAGAGTTAATCTTACAGTTTTGCCTGGGGTTACAGTGCCTCATTGGTGACAGGCCTGCAGGTTAACTTTATGCCTTAGTTGGTTACCAGCTGTGTAGCACTTCAGTTGTTGCTGTGATTTTCTTCAAGTGCACCAGATAGAATATTTGATGTTTTGCTATCCTGACATATGCAACTGGGTGTGGGGGGAGGGTTCATTGCTCTCTTGGAAGGAATATTAGTAGAATTGTCAACATCAGTAGACTGAGTACTTACAAGACTTACAATGTGTGAAGACTTGACTGTGTTCTCTTGCCATTTTACTGGTGTGAAAGATCTCTGGACTGAACAAGGACTATCTGCAGAATAATTGGATTCATCGTGTATAAAAGAAGAGCTGAAGACAGTTTTTTTTTTAAAACTGTTCTCACATGGAAGCATGAACACAGGAGTTAATTGATTGGGGAAGCTTCTAACATAGGACTTCAGGACCATTGTCTTCTGGGGGAAGTCTAATATAAGTGTGTGCTCTTTCTTGAGTGGAAACTTATCTGTCATCTGCCTTTTTCTTTATTTTTAAGATAAATTTCTGCATGTGTAGGGCACAAAGCTGGTAGCAATAGGCTGCTAAACTTCACATGTGCAAAATGAGGAGAAAGCCTTTCTGAGGGTAACTTCTCATCTAGTGAAGGTGAGCACCCTTGCAGATATTTCTCAGGGTGCTGTTATTGGCTTCTGAACAAGGGAACAAAAAGAGGAGGTCTTTTACAGTGGAGGATGGACCAAAGCAAAAAGCAAAGGCATCAAAGTTGGGCTGTAGTGGAAGAGCCATGGGCAGAGGAAGAAGAGACCAGTGGCCAGGCTCTTGAGGTCTAAATGCTGAAGAAAATTTTAGTACCTAGGGGAGGAGAAGCAGATTCACGCAAAAAAGGTTATTTCTATATATTTTCTCTCTATGTATCCTGTCTAAATGGGAGAAGAGTAAGAACTTTCAAAATAGCATGCATCAGTTCATGTTTAGCTGATGGAGTAAAAAGTAAACTAGTTTGCTTCAAACCGAATATACCAAACCAGTAACCTGCTATATTCCCTATATTCTACCATAAAGACTGGTTATACATTGTTTTAGTCACCACAGAAATACCAGAAATTTTCAGAATTTTAATAGAAGCTTGATTTAGGACTTTATTTTTTGTAATTAAGACAGTGCCACGGGTGTGGTTTAACAGTAAGAGTTGTTGAGGGGATGTGATTTAAAACAAAATAAAAGGACATTTCGTTTTTATTTTTTTTTTTTCTTTCACTGATCGCCGCTTTCCCCTTAAGGATACTATGGGTTGCTATTGCTCGACTGAGTAATTTTGGTGTATTTGTTTTTTGGAATGTCTTTGAACATACGCGGGGGATTCAGGGTGATGGCTCACTAAGCCCCACCCGCTGCTCTCTTACTCCCTCTATGAGGACAGAGGGAGAAAATAGGATGAAAGAAAGGCTTATCTTACAAGGACAGGGATGTCTTTCACTAATTAGTCATAAGCAAAACAGACTCAGCATAAGGGAGTTTAATGTGATTTGCTGCCTACTGCTAACAGACTAGAGCACTGAGAACTAAAGGCAAACTGCAGACACCTTTCCCCCATCCCTTCCTCTACCTTCTCCCTCTGAGCAGCGACTGAAGCTGTAGTCAGTCCATAATGCTTCGTCTCTTCATAGCCACTCTGTGCCCTGCTCCGCGTGGGTCTGTCCCGCGGGATGCCGTCCTGCCCCAGCTGATCCTGTGGGGGTTCCCCGCTGGCCGCAGCTCTGCAGGCACTGCTCCACACAGCTCCGTACCACGGCGCCCACCCTCAGGAGATCCTCCGGCGCTGTCCCCACGGGCGGCAGCTGCCCCAGCCCTCCTGGCCCACCGCGGGCTGCTCCCCACGGGCTGCAGCTCCGGCCCGTGGCTGCTCCAGCGGGGGTATCTGTGGGCTGTGCCTCCTCCAGGCCTCAGCCACTGGTGCACCGTGGGCTCCTCCATGGCTGCACGGAGATTGCTCCACGTGGTGACCTCGGTGCCTGCAGGGAGCTGGTTCTCTCTCTCATTTTCTTGCTCTTCTCTCCCATGTGCTTCTGCCACCCCTGCAAGCCCTCCTGCTGCCACAGTCTTGACATGTAAGCCCAATACAGCATATTCAGGTGTCTTTTATCAACTTGTATTTTATGGGCTCCTTCTGGTGACTGATTCATTTCTTTCACTATAGCCTCTTGTTCCTACCTTGCTTGTACATTCTGTTTACTTCGGTTGTTGGCTGAATAGATTTCTAAATCTAGTTTTTTAATAAAACTAACCGAGAAATTGGTTCAAGTTAAAGTTTCACACAGAATCTAGACAGGCTTTCTATGATACTTTGTTGGGCACAATAGATGACCATATGCCAAAATACCGTTCAGTATATACTGAGCAGCCGTTAAATTTAACCTTTTGAATTTTCAGCAGAGGTAATAAACTTAGAAGGAGTCCTTCTGTAGTAAAATTAAATCTCTCTATGATTACTGCACTCGCTGAAAATGTTCATCTATTTTTTACCTGGAAGAGCAAATGCTTGTTAAATTACTGAATTGGAAAAAAAAATGTGCAGCACATATTTAGGATTTTCTCCATGTAGCCCTCAAGGCTTATAAAATTAAGACCAAGGGTGCTTTAATGACCAATATATAATCCACGTATGATGACTGACTTTAAATTACTGGAGACCAGGAAAACATTTGGTTGCAATTTTGTAAAATAGTGATTTGTAGCAGAAAATGATACATTGATTCATCCACGTAGACTCCAGTTTTTGGCTTTAAAGTATATTTATGTGCATACTTTAAAAGATGGTTATGAGGTTTCCTGGGGTTTTGCAGTTAAAGGGAAAATTGCAAAGACTGCTTTAGAAATATTATCCTACATGAGTGCTGTAAAAAGTGAAAATGGTAATTCCCCTTCCTATCCCATCTAAACCTGAGATGTGAACGATGGTAGAGATTAGTGTGCATAAATTTCACTCTCACTAAAATATTAGTGCTGATTACAGCTGAATACAGTCACTCCAAAAGTTCGAATTTGAAGAATTTACCCTCAAAAGACATTCTTTTTTTCCCCCCATTCTTTAAAACTCCAGAAATCACATCTTGGATTTCCAAATAGAAGAAGTAGGAGCAGTCTGTTGCAGTGTGTCCCTTCATTATAATTCCCTTCACTTAAAAAATCTGCAGCAGTATTGGATTCTCCTCCTGCACCCAGGTGTGTTCTCTTTCTTGCCTGAATTGTAACACAGAAACAGTAGGTTTTGTTCTGTGTTGTAGAACGAACCTGGTCTGAAAGCAGAGTGACAGCTCCAACAGAAGTATCAAGGTTCGGTTGGAAGTTAATACTGTTTCATTTTGTGGCTCTCTTCCTGAGGGTACTACTTTGACTCTCTCCTGCCCCTTTCCATCCCCTTCAACATTCATATGCATTTGTGTTCTCCTGTGCTGAGCTATAACAAGGATTATAAATACATCTTTTTTCTTTTTGTGATGGGTAAGCTGAGAATAATCTGGCGGGTGAATCCCTTGATGTGTTCTGCTTGTGGGATGCTTGTTCATGCTGTTGTTTTCACTGTATGTGACTGAACCGTTTCTCTCTTTACATAAAAAAAGAGGGAAAATGGATTTTTGTTCTGTCTAGCAAGTGTCAGATGGGTGTTTTGCATGCAACTTTTTGAGAAAAGAATGTCTCTGGAGATTGGGATTGTAAAAGGAGCGCCTCCCAGTCCCTCTGCCTCCAAGTCAGGGCTGATGTCCCTTTCCAGGATATCTACCTGAGGCTGACCTGTAGGCATGTTTTATATTTTCTCATCCTACCTGGTGTGTGAGGGTATCTCCTGAGTTCTGCCACACAGAGTCCTGCTAGCTGTCTCCTTGGCTTTGATTGGCTCATCTATGTGTGGCTGATGCTGTATAGCTGCAGGTGCCCCTCTGTGCATACGTTGGAGGGTTGCAGATGCACCTTGTCCCAGCGCATGAGTCACACCCCAAACAAGGCAAAAAGAGTTGGGCAATGTTTGCAGCAGTGCACAAGTGTATATTGCAGTTTATTTTACTGTTGTTTTCGTACCACAAGCAGACTTGCTGTTTCCCTTAATGTGAAACATTCCCTTAATGTGTTTTATTTGATAGATGTGTATGAAATTTTTACAAAGCAGTTCGGTTGGCAACTTTTTTTGGTACAGTTCCAGATTGAAACGTAAGAAAATAATACCATCTGACCTGCTGCATAGCAGAGAATACAGGGCTTTCTTGAAAGGTTTTCCTTTTGGGTGACAGTAAATTGCTTGGGGAAAAAGATGGGCTTAGTTTTGACTTGGTTGTGTGAAGAATTAAAATCTTGAGTGCTCATGCTGGATTGGGGCAAAATGCTTTGTTTCTTAAAGAAAGAAAAATCAAACTTGAATTGACCCCTAATTACAGGGTGACAATTTGTAGAAGAAAAGATCCCATCTGAATTATGGAGTAATGTGCTTCTTAATCAAATGTGGTTCTTAATCAAATGACTTGCAGTGTTGCTTTCTCAGCACAGCCTCCCAGTGGCAGTGCTGTCTGGAGGGTCATCAGTAGCGGCTGTGCTCCTGGGAATTGTGTCAGAGCTGAACTAGAAAAAAAGATAAATTAAGCATCCAGTGATTTCCTGTTGCTTTAAGTAGAAGGTGAACATTTTGCAGAGGAAGTAGGAGGGGAAAAGGAATCTCCTCTCAGGATACTTGCTCCTCAAGATAGGAGGCCAATTTAAAGTCTTGAACTTAAGATATTTCCACTTTTTATCTAGTTAAAAATGTTTTCACTTGATAGGCAGGAAGGCTGTGCTTCCCTTTAACCCATTAATCAGGTGAGGCCTCTCTATGAAATCTAAGTGTGAGAGATAAGTTCCGTGCCCGGGCAGGTGGTGGTAAGAGTGTGGCTCACTGCCCTGCCTCCTGCCTCGTTCCCCTGGCCGCTCCTGCTGCAGGCTGGGGCCGGAAGTGGCTGCTTGCCTGCCTTGCTGTGCCTGGGCACACCAGCCCTGCAGCTGGCTTCCTCACCTACTGGTAGGGTCATAATGCTTCAGCTTACCAGCACAGCTCCCCAGCCTCTGTGGGGAACCAGGCTGTTCCAGAGGGTTGGAGAAATTTACACTCTCCTGGCATCAGGGGGAAAATTCTGAGTTGGATGTTGGGGTGTTGGTCCAGCTATGAAGTGATCCTTCTGCCATGAATGTCCTTTTTGTATGCTTTGAACTGACTTGTGCGACAGCAGCTGAAGGGATCCTCATGCAGCAGAGCTGGGGTGCTATCATGTGGTAGCACGTTGTAAACAAACAGATCAAATGGTGCAGATGTACTTTGTTCACTTGGTGTCTTAGAGCTCAGCTCTGCAAAGAAGGCTGGGGCATTTCCTCTTCTGAAGTGAAGCCTGCTGGCTTCCAAAGTAGTATGTCTTTTCATTTTCTAGCAAATGCTAAGTGGTTTAGTATTTGGAATAAAATGAAGAGCTTATAACACTGGGTACAGCTAGTGCGGTTATACTGGTGAACCCAATTAATGCCTTGTTCAAACAGAGAGAAGCTGAAATAACTGTAAGAACATGTTAAGAATGTAGTATGTAAAAATGTAGAATAGTTGCCACTTGGTGTGCTCTCAGCATATGTGGCCATGCTTGTTGCTCTGTGTCTCTGGTTCTGGTTGGTCTGTGGGCAAGCGGGGCAGCAACTCTTGACTGCAGAATTTCGCACATGAGCTGAGCAGCCTTTAAAAAGTTCTTGCTTACTGCCTGACTTCTTCAGATGTCACAGTACAGATTCTTGTGCCTGTAGCCCTTCTGAAAATCTTTAACATTTCAGAAGAGGCATGTCTCGTAATACTGTCATCCTCAAGCTGATTTCTGTAGCTCCATAGAGGAAACCTTCCAGGAGAACTTGAGGTAGATGGTAATAAAAAAAACCCACAGCACAGGGGGAGAATTCTACAGAGCATCTTGAAAAACGCTAGTTTATCTTCCAGCTATATTGGAAGCCTTTTTTTATTTTATATATCCTGTTCTCAGGGATAGCTGGTTAATAATTCACATGTTCTGCAGTTACCAATTAAAGAAAAATTGAATTTGAAACAGCAGTAGGTTCAATTAAATATATTTGGGAATCAGTTATTTCTTCCATTGCTCAGAAAGGGAGTTAAATTATTTAAAAAGTCATTTCTTTTTGCATTTTTCTTTACATGAGCAAAAAATACCAATGGCTAATTACCATTCCTGAGGAATTAAACATTTTCATGCTCTAAAACTTGGGACTTGAAAACAGAAAAAAGCGAACCAATTCAAGATGAAGCAAATGTTGCTTAGTTGGAGTGCATGCTTAAAGATGATGAAGGTCTTTACAGAAAGGCAGTCAAATTTTGTCAGAAATAAAATCTTATGCTTGAATATGCTTGTTAGAATGTGTGCATCAGCAACTGAAGTCACTAGACACAAATAGAGTGGAATTCTCGCTCAGTTACAAAGAGTGGAAAGTGAATCTGTTCCTTCCAGAGAGTCTTGATTTCCCTCCACCTCCAGCAATCCTTACCAGTTGCATGAAGACCAAAAAGGTCTCTCAATTACATGGTACACAGTATGCTTATTACTGGGTTGGGCTTACTTTTTTCAACCAACTTGCGTTCCTAATTGGCCTCAGTAATGTACCGTATTAGTCATGTTATGGCTATTTGCCACAGACTATAGGAAAAGTGATGCTTATTTCTAAGTGGAAGCTTGCAGTATTTCCTGTTTTGATGAGAAGACGTGTAGTTAACATGCACTGCCATCCTGATAGACTTCTTACATGGCAATCGTGTCTTACAGAAAAGCTATATTAAGCAGGGAATGAATGGTTTTTAAAAGGAAGTGAGCTGCTCACCTATGGTAATATAGTACAATGAAAACAGAAGTTTGGCTGTGTTAAAGCAACGTCAGGAAAAATCAATGTTTAAACTATATGGATTCTTAGCAGTCCGTAGCAAGGTTGAAATTGTTATTGTCAGCTTTTTTCCTTTAGTGTCTTTCCTACTTGTGAGGACCTTTGACTTCTCCTTCCTTGAGCACAGCTTGATGCCCGCCTCACCTTGGGATGCCTTTTCTAGCAAGTGTGAGGTTGTGGTGTATTGCTGCTTGTACAGAAGCACGCAGAGCATGGCTGCCTGACAACAGAAATCTGGTCATTCAGCATGGCTTCCTTGATACATGAAATAGTCTTCAGTGCATCCAGTTGAATGTTTCCTAGTTGCATCCGAAAGTTGGTGCAAGTATCCGGATGGCTTGAATAGATTGGTATGTGTCTGGCATACCCACCTTTGGGCAGAAGTTCTAGGAGGGCTTTTGCTTAAAAGGTTGTAGGAGACTTTTGGTTTAAAACAACAACAATAAAAACAAGACAGCTTTTTCCAGGGATGCTGGCAGAACAGTTGTGCCTGAAAACAATTTCATTTTCCAAATGTAAATTGAGGGCAAATTTGTTTTATGTGTTTTGATTCCTGAATCGCCATGCAGCTTTCCGTAAATTAAATTGTTTTCTACAGCAGTAAATTGTAAATATAAACTAGTTTTTTTGGTTTTTTTTCTTTGAAATGAGACTTTCACTTCCTCAGGTCATTGCAGAAAGAATGAATTTCCCTGTAATACTGCCTGCATCAGGCGTTAAGCATTTAAGAGTAACTCTGAATGTGAAAACAAATTTGTAGCTGTTTTCCCTGAAAATGAGCTGAACGTCATTCTTATCTGAATGCATTTAAAAAGGCAATCCTCACTACATAAGTTTGTCATGCTATTCCATTGAAAATGTTTCTTCAATCCAGCTACCTAATGAATCACCTCTGTACTTTAGATCAGGAGTGAAGTCAGTATGTCATCCTGAGGTGCTCTGCGTGCTTTGGAATACTGCAGAATGATAGCTATATGTTCATGTCCCTACAGTAATTGTCAGATTCTGTACAGCGAATATCAGTCAAATCAAATGGCATTGATTTGGGATCTCCCAACATATGTTTTGGCAGCATTCAACAAGTTGGAAAACAGAAACTGTTCTTTATGGTGACGGGGACTCAAGGGACCAGGAAGCTGCATCTAAAAATCTTGCATCATTTATGTGACACATAAATAGTGAATCCAAGGAAAAGTGTAGGTTCTGCTGCACAGTAATACAGATGAGCTAACTGTCTTGTCTGTTGTGTTAATACAGTTATCAGTACATGAGTATTTTTGCCTGTGCCATACTTTATAGTGTGTACAAGGTGGACTTCTGAGTTGCTAGTGAAACTTTAAGTGGACTTTTTTTGTAATACACTTTCAAGTCTGTTAAGGAACAAATTTCATTATAAAAGTGCAGCTGGCTTCAGATTCTTTTTATTACAACAGGTATTTTTGTCTTAGCTGCAAACGTGCTGTACTACTGCCATGTGTGAGTTACGCCTTCAGGGGCAAGTACTGTAGTTTTTCTGCAGGAGCTAGCTGTGTGTCTTCAAATAACTAAGCTTAGTTGTCTTCAATGTGAAATATAATTGTTGGTAGTTGTCTTTATGGAAAACTTTTAAACATTACCTGAAAGGAAGAAAATGAAATTATTGAATGCAGTATGTCTTCTTTGAACAGGTTTTGTTCATGTGGTTCATTGTTGGTACATTAGATAGAAACAGATCTTTCAGAGTCTTTTCCAAGCCTTACTTTTGGATTATGGCCCCGTCTAAGACTTTTTCTGCTTATGTTCTGCATCTCAGTACTGTAGGGTAAAATAGTTACCCAAGAGTATGCAGCTACCATAAAAAAAAGTTACTTGTTAGGTTGAAAGAGCTTATTGAGAAGTTGTTGATATTTGAATAAATTGTATGTAACCAGAGAGCATACACAGCCTTTAGCTGGAAGGTCGTGCTAGCTTTCAGTGTTTTCTTAGATCAACCCAGGTGTTTTTTCCTTCCAGCACTCTGGCCCTTACTGTCTGTTTCTGCATTCCTCATGTGTTTATGTGAAGAATAATTCTGCAGGCTGAGAATCGGAATGTGTTGTTTTAGTTATGGATCAGTCTTTAGCAAAGTTTTCAAGAGCTGTCCATGCTAATCCTTGGATGAGTGACGGAAGAGATCAAGGAGTGAGAGACTGGGCAGCGTGACTGGAGAAGGTACTGTCTGACCCGGTGTATTTTTCTTTGTCATTTGCTGTTTTCCTACTGCTCCCACGGCTCTGCTCTCTTCGTGCTGCATCAGCTGTGCTGTCTTCATGTTCCTTGACACGGGCAGGAAATGCTCATTTTCTCATGAGGCTGAGCAATAGGAAAAGGGCAGAGCTGGGTCAAAGACATGATTTGTACAGAACAGTTTCAGTTATTCGCCCACACCTCCCTTTCCGCTGCTGAGGGTGGGGCAGGGAGAGAGGATTTTTTCTGAGAGGCTTCATAATAACTGAAGTGGAAAGGTCCTTGCGCTGCCCAAGAACTGCGATCCCCCTTCAGAACTTGGAAATCAGTTACTTTGTAGTGCATCCATTGCGTGTAACAAAGTGTACTGCAATGAAATACTGTGGGCAGCATTAAAACAGTTCATTTTAAAAACGAGCATTAAATGCTGTTCTCTTGAAACTGAGTGAAGATAACTGTCTTTGTTCAAGATGTATGTGTGTGTCTATGGTATACACAAATTTTATGAAACTGAAATACTTTTAAGGATGTGTAAGGGTAACCCAGATGCATTAGGTATGTATTAGATGCTGGAGAAGAACAGGCTCTATCCAGCTGCTCTGTACAGCTATTCTCTGGAGACTGTGAGGAGATGAGGAGCTGTGGTTGATGTGGTTTTCGTTTTGTTTTGTTTTGTTTCTTCTAAGTAACTGTTGGTTGACTAAACAAAAAAAATCTCTTGTTGTCCCTTCCTGTTACATTACATGGTTTGTGACTTGTGACCCTGTGCTGGGAAAAAGTCTTTTGTGATTGAGAATTACTGCGTGCCCTGTCAGTAGCATCTCTGGGAAGTGAGAGGGCTGCTGTGACTGCATCTCCGGCCCAGACCTCCATGCTTCATTATGCTGGCGCCAGGGCCTGAGACATGTCCCTGGGTGTGACGTGTGGATGTCCTTTATGTGGCTGTCCTGCCGCCTAATGTGCTCCCTCCTCTACTGGGCACTGAGTGGCCAAGGCTCGGCAGAAGGCTTCTGATGTGATTCCTCACTGCTGCTCTGCAGTGTGGTATCTTCCCTGTTAAACCTTGCATTTTGCCCTTGTTTTTGGACAAAAGAACCCGTCTTTTAATGAAGAGGGATATTTCTTGAATGAACCAGTGGTTTGGTTTTGAGCTGCCCTTGTGGGAGTCAAAGCATGTTTTTATGGAACATGTTCTAGTACTTAACCTCCTAGTTCCTTTCATTAAGTAGCAGATCCATTTTATCATAGAGTAGAATTGTAGAATCCTTAGAATTGGAAGGGACCTCTGAAGGCCATCTAGTCCAACTCCCCTGCAATGAACAGGAATATCCACAGCTTGATCAGGTTGCTCAGAGCCTGGTCCAGCCTGGCCTTGAAAGTCTCCAGGAATGGAGCATCCACTGTATCTCTGGGCAACCTGTTCCAGTGCCTCACCACCGTCACTGTAAAAGATCTTTTCCTTATATCCAAACTAAGTCTCCCCCCTTTAAGTTTGAAACCATATTCCCTTGTCCTATCACAATAGACCCTGCTAAAGAGTCTGTCTCCTTCTTTCCTGCAGCTTCCCTTTAGAACTGAAAAGCCTCTATCAGGTCTGTCTGGAGCGTTCTCCAGCTCTTTCAGCCTGTCCTCGTAGGGAAGATGTTCAATCCCTTAGATCATTTTTGTGGCCCTCCTCTGGATGCGCTCCACCAGGTCTGTGTCTCTCCTATGCTGATGACTTCATATCTGGATGCAGTTCACCAGGTGAGGCCTCACCAGTGCAGAGCAGAGGGTCGGGATCACCTCCTTCACCCAGCTGGCCGCAATTCCTTTGGTGTAGCCCAGGATACGGTTGGCTTTCTGGGCTGCGAGGGCGCATTGCTGGCTCATGTCCAGCTTCTCATCCACCAGTACCCCCAGGTCCTTTTTGGCGGGGCTGTGCTCAGCCCTTTCATCCCCCAGCTTGTACTGACAATGGGGGTTGGCTCAGCCCAAGTGCAAAACTTTGCATTTGGATTTGTTGAACCTCATGAGGTTCTCCTGGGCCCACTGCCCAAGCCTGTCTAGGTCTCTCTGGATGGCATCTCGTTCCTTGGGCACTTTGACTGCACCACGGAGCTTGGAGTCATTTGCAAACTTGCCAACGGTGTATTCAACCACATTGTTGATGTAATTGATGAAGATACTGAAGAGTATTGGTCCCAGCACTGACCCCTGAGGGACACCACTTGTCACTGATCTCCATCCAGACATCGAGCCATTGACCGTCACTCTCTGGACTCAATCCTGCAGCCAGTTCTTCATCTGTTGAACAGTCCACAGATCAAATCCGTATCTTTCCAGTTTGGAGAGAAGGATGTTGTGGGGCACTGTGTTCAAGGCCTTAGTTAAGTCCAGATAGATGGCATCAGTGGCTCTTCTTTTGTCCACTGATGCGGTGACACCATCATAGAAGGCCACTATATTGGTCAAGCAGGACTTGCCCTTTGTGAAGCCATGCTGGTTCTCCTGTATCGCCTCCCTGTCTTCCATGTACCTTAGCATAGCTTCCAGGAGGATCTGCTCCATGGTCTTTCCTGGCAGAGAGGTGAGACTGCCACGAAGAGTAAACTGCTATCTGGGGCTAAAAAGGGTGGTTGTTTTGGGTAACAGATAAATGACCCAGTGAATTTTGTTCCTTTCCTCAGCATGAGTTTGGGTGTCTAGATAAGGAAATGGAAATCTCAGATTGTATATAGTATACTTGGATGTGTATGTGGATTCATTACAAGGGGAAAAATAGAGCTAGAATATGAGTAAATTTTTTGTCCCTTCTGTTTATACACACGACAAAATAGTTGGACAGCAAAGACTACTGTCTGAGAATAATATGGTAACTTGTTTTTTATTCTTATTTCAAAGGTGTTCCAGATAAAGGAAAAATGAAAAATAACTTCTTGTCCAGACTTGTGGTCATCTTATTAAATTTTTGTATTTCACTTATTAGAGAATCTTTTTACCAAGAGTATATTTGCAAATTTTCTCTCTGGCTTTTGCCTTCTAGTTACTATGACCAAATCCTAAATAGAATTAATGAATTATTCATAGATTGCCCTGAAAGTTGAAAATTGGAGAGGGTGGAGAAAGCAACTTTATAAACTTCCTCTCCATATTTAGCTCAGAGTCATAGTTTAAATCTTTCAAACTAAATACTAAAAAATTTAGTTTGCGTGATATACATTTATATTTCCCATTCAGATAACTGAGTTCATAGAGTGTTGTCTGCAAAGCAGTAGATCTAAGTTACTGTTAAAGAAAGCTAAACATTTGTTAGCTTCAGGCACTTCCACTGCATTTGTGCTTAGTTGCCATTTTAAGCACATTAAAGAATGCCAGTATCAGGAGTCACCAGTTTTATTCAAATAGTTGCAAATGGTTGATTCTTCCTTTCCGGTCTTTGTTAGCTAGTCCACATTTGTTTGAAAATGGGCAAAATGACCCTTACTAATTTGGTCAGTGCTCAGGGTCATGCTTGTCAGCTGAATAAACATGGAAAGCACAATATATTTAATCTCCTACTGGCTTTTCTCAGAATTTGGGACGGGATGCTGCACCGCTTATTCCAAAGCAAAGTAGGTCATCTCTCTTGATTTGGACTATCCTTTTTCTTTCCCATAGCTTCCACTAACAAATCATGTACCTGAAAATTGAATTAAGCACTGGATTTCCTATTAGTTGTGCAATGAGCTTAAGTCTGCAAAAGAGAAATAAGCTCTGCCTTCTGAATTTGTCTTGTAATCTAGTACCACTCTCCAGTTAATGAAAAGTTGAAATACTTCAAAGTAGTAAATTCCTGTGGCTTTTAAAATCAGATCTCACTTGCAGAAGTAAGTAAACCAAGAGATCAAAGAGAACTGTCATACATTGATCTTTCTTTCTAACGCTCTGCTTTTATAAATCCATAATGTTTTGGAATGGCAAATGCAAAGCAAAATGTATCCCCTAGATGCACATTAGTTTCAATTGTGCTAGTAACAGTGGTTTGAAACTTGCTATCTCTCTGCAATTCATTGCATGCAAAGGTGTGATTTTCTTTCACTCTTAATTCATTCTTGCTAAGTATTTGTAGCTGCCTATTTGATTGTATGCATATATAATTAAAATCCCCCTTTGCTAACAGAATAATTAAAAAATATAAATATGTTTTAAGGAAAATCAGGAGAGATATGAACTCTGAAATCCAAACCATCGTGGTTTTGTTTTTTTTATGCTTGTGTCCAGTTCTGGGCTCCCCAGTACAAAAAAGACAGGGATCTCTTGGAAAGAGTCCAGCAGAGGGCCACAAAGATGGTGAAGGGCCTGGAGCATCTCCCCTATGAAGAAAGGCTGAGTGAACTGGGTCTGTTTAGCCTTGAGAAAAGAAGACTGAGAGGGGACCTGATCCAGGTCTATAAATATCTAAAGTGTGGGGGGCAAAGTGGCGAGGCCAGACTCTTTTCAGTGGTGTGTGGAGACAGGACAAGGGGAAACGGCCAGAAACTGGAGCATAGGAAGTTCCGCACCGCTGTGCACAAGAACTTCTTTACGGTGAGGGTGACAGAGCGCTGGAACAGGCTGCCCAGGGAGGTTGTGGAGTCTCCTTCTCTGGAGATATTCAAGACCCGCCTGGATGCCCACCTGTGCGGTGTAGGGAACCTGCTTTGGCAGGGGGGTTGGACTTGATGATCTCTGGAGGTCCCTTCCAACCCCTATGATTCTGTGATTCTGTGACAAATGTGTGTTTTTACACAGTGTACGTGTATGAGGGAGTAGGTAATGGGTGATTAAATGCAACTGGCTTAAGCTACTAGTGTGGCCTTGTTTTCAAATAATGAGTAGCTATGCCATTTCTGTCATTAAAAGTCAGAACTCTTGATGTAACGGTGAAGATTTGCTTATGTGCTTGAACCTCATGTGGAAGTCTGGGTCATTTTTAGGAGCTTTGTGATGTAAATTGTTATCTTTCTTTAGTGTACGTGAAGCTTAGCTGCTTCCATGGACTTTGTGGCTTAGATCGAAGCCAGTGAATTCTAGATCTGAGATAGGTGAATGTTGATTAAAGTACATGAATACTATTTTATGAAACTTCTGTGTGTAGTATTATTCTGCTTTATGCTGTACAATAACATGTAGTGCTGATTCTTTCTGAATTTTTTTTAATGTAATCGTTTCTTTGCTAATCTCATTTCTGTCTCTCTGTGTAAGACCACAGCACATAATTTCTGAAGTTGGAAGATGTCTCATGAATTTTGATAGTGTCTTCTTTGTTGTTTTGTTTGTGTGAGGCTTCACCATCAACTGCATTTTGAGTTTAGTATTATATGTTTGCAACTGCTTAAAGAAGCACCAGAATAATATCACCTTGGGCATTTGATATTTTGTGCAGTAGCTCTTAAAGCTTTGAGAGGCTGAACGAAAATTTTGATTGTTGGTCAAAGAATGACAGCTTTTTGCAGCATGAAAAAAGAGAGGTTTTGAAGGATGGAAGAAAATTGTGTGCAAGTTAGTCTGATCTTTTTTTACTGAGACAAAGCACTTTATCCTCACTGAAGTACTCCAGCCTCATATCTAGGAAAGAACATTTTTTGTTTTCCTCTTTGATGCTTTATACCCATGCAGGTGCTTGCCCTCCCCAAGTGTCTGCACATTTCAGTATATGTGCTGTTAATACAGAACCCTTCAAAGACAGGAGCAATATAAATCGTAAATTACCTCTGCAACCCCAGCAGTATTGTCTGACCCAGTGACTCTTGCCCTCAGCTTCAGTAATTTGAAGGCAATGCTGTTGCTCACGAGTACTGGCTCTTACAGTTTAATGCCAATGGGCAGCTAAAAGTATGATGAGAAATCTCAACCCATGAGCTAAGTAAGGATGGTGATCTTTCACCAATTACTATTAAGGGCAAAACAGACTCAGCATAAGGGAGATAAATGTAATGTATTGCCTATTGCTGGCAGACTACAGCAGTGAGAAGTAAAAGCAAATTAAGACCTCCTTTTCTACTACCCATTCATCCCCCTGAGCCATGCAGGAGAGCTGGGAATGGAGGCTACGTCAGTCCATAATGCTTCCTTTCTGCCTCTCCCCATGGCCACTCTGTGCCCTGCTCCGCATGGGTCTGTCCCACGGGATGCCGTCCTGCTCCAGCTGATCCTGTGTGGGTTCCCCACCGGCCGCAGCTCTCCAGGCACTGCTCCGCACGGCTCCGTACCACGGGGCCCACCCCCCGAGCTGCTCCGGCGCTGTCCCCACGGGCGGCAGCTGCCCCAACCCTCCTGGCCCACCGCGGACTGCTCCCCACGGGCTGCAGCTCCGGCCCGTGGCTGCTCCAGCGGGGGTATCCGTGGGCTGTGCCTCCTCCAGGCCTCAGCCACTGCTGCACCGTTGGCTCTTCCATGGCTGCGCGGGCGATCTGCTCTGCATGGTGCCCGTGGGCTGCAGGGGGACGGCCTGCTCCTCCATGGGCCTCTCCTGGGTTGTGCGTGGAGCACCTTCTGAACTGACCACGGTGCCTGCAGGGCTATTTCACATTTCCACACTCCTCTCTCCCAGCTGCTGTGTCACAGAGCTTTTCTCCTTTCTTAGATCTTATTTCACAGAGACACAGCCAGTGCTAGAGCTGGCTCTGATCTGCCATGGGGCAGCTGCTGTACTCTGCTCAGAGAAGCCATTTCTTCACTTCCCCTGCTGCCAAAATTTTGCCATACAAACCCAACTCAAGGCATATGTTCCTGACACTAGATTCCTAGATATTTGTCCATGTGATTCTTTACTGCGTTAGACTGAAGCTGAATGGGAAAGAAAGGGAAGAACTTTCCTCATTTTGACATTGAAGGTCCTAATAAATGTGTGGTGGTGTTTTGTTATGCTGTTCTCTTTTTGAGAGCATTCTCTGAGAACAGTGTGCTGTGTTAATTCATATGCAGTGTGTGCTTTTATACACAAATTGCAGTAGCTCCGTGTTATCCAAGTGTTGTGGGCTTTCTTTTTCTCTGTAAGATTTTGAGCTTGAGTTGATGAGAGCAGATGACTTTGATTCACCTGAAAAGCGAGAAGCTTAGTCCTGACTCATGAAAGATCTTGACAGTTATTAGCAAAAAGGAAACATCAGCTTCTCTGCTATACTTTTTAAACAGGCTTCTATTAAAGGTAGGATAGGAGCTATTATGAAATTCATTTTAGGTAATGCAAAGGAGGGAGCCATGGAAACCTTCTCCAGAAAGGTTTCTCTCTCATGCTTGAATGCAGTGCCTCAGACTGTAAACAAGAGATCAAATGATAGCAAGTCTAAGTTAAGTGTTAGTATTTACTGTGGGAAAAAAGAAGGTTTTTTACTTGCATGTTACAGATATAAGATAACATATCAGTCATCATTCGGTATTTGTTTTATGCTCATGTTTCTGATTTCTGAACCTGTAGCTATAAACCACCGGCACAGTTCAGGCTTGTATGATGGAACTGATGCAGGGTCTTGTTATTAGGCTGACATACCTGATCAACATATTAGTGACGGTAACACGAAGGTGTAAAAAATTCTCAAGCCTTACAGTTCTGTTTTTTGGTTTGTGGTGTTCCTAACAGTAAAGTATGTTCTGTTTGGAAAGCTGTACTTTGTGTGCCTAACAGAAAACCTAAAATTGCTGCCTGAGCTGTTTCTTAATGAATGAAGCCTTGAGACTTGTGGTTTCAGAACTGATGTGGGCCTAGGAGGTAGGTTGATCCCTGAATATACTTTTCAGCTAATATGAAAGTGAAGAGTGCAATGGCTCTGTTGAAAACCAGCTCTAAAATTGGAGCTAACATTATATTAGATATCAAAGGAGTAAACACTTAGTATCCTTTAACCAAGGACATCCTGGATCCAGTAGGCCTTGAAAGGAACATTAATCACAATGCTTTGAGGATGCTGCCAGTTTGGCAAGCGAACTCAAGGTCCATATATCCTTAGATGAATTACCTTGTATAACATAAAAATCACACCTATAGGTCAAAAACACTTCTGTCCAAGTGAAGACCCGTCCAATGAGCTGTGTGGTATGGAAGGATAGAGTCAGCAATGTCATAAATATGTAAATTAGTAACCAATCATCCTGAGATGGATGGACTGGAAAATTATTAAGTGTGTGACTTTTGTGTATAAATATATTGCATATAGTTCTGTTTGGTGTGCTTGATTTGTGGGAAGCCAGTCAGCACCCAGGTTCACACAAACCTGAAATAGTCTCTTATGATTGTGTTATTATTCACCTGTTTCACACTGAGGTGTTGAATTCGCCTTCCAGACAGCAGTTCCTCTTCTGTAGAGAAACTTCAGAGGAACCCTCACAAAAGTGGGTTTTGGATGGAAAGCAGGATAAAAAGTTGGAGCAAGAATAGTTTAAGAAGCTGCTGTTCGTGCTGCCCTCTTGCCGAATTTTCCCTGATTTTTTTTTTTTTTTTTTTTGAGTTGGATTTAAGCAAAAGGAAAAAAGGAATACCTTAAAGGTAATGGAAAGGAGTCTTGTCAGATTTTAAGGATCTTCTTTTCATATTCCAAAGAGTACAAAAAAGTATCACTTCCTTTGATATCTGTATTATCTTTCTCCTACTGTGAATTTCAGCTTTCCCTGACACAATCTTCTGAAGACTGTTCATGAGGTCACTAATGCTAATGCAGGGCCTGAAAGCACTTTGAATGTTCTCTTCCTGTGTGCACTAAATGTCTTTTCTCTGGCAAAGATGTGTATGGATCCCTACAAGAGCTGGTTGAGCCAGTTCTTCTGAGGGTGAAACTGTGCCTCTTGATCCAGCTTTCTGACACACATCTTACAGTGCAGGCTACTTCTAAGGTTAAATGTTAGCTTGAAATGGGAAAAGGCAAGAAACTGAGTGAGCATTTTATTCTCAAGCTAGTGAATCCGTGAAGGCTGTGTTGCTGAGTTTAATGCAAACAGTCAGATGGTCAGGCATTGTGTGAGATTATTTCAGCATTTCATCTCAACAGGTAATTGTTTTTCTGGCCAGACAATCTGCTGATTTAGTGAACTGTTCTTGCAGTAATGATATTAAGTCCACTTCCTTCTGTGTGAAGACACATGCTTTCTGTCTTTCTGGCTGGCAGAAACCACACCTGCTCTGTGGTTCTTATTGAACGTCCTGGCATATCTTTCAACAGTCTGTTTCTGAAGATTTCTAGAACTTTGGTTAAATAAGCACAATGAAAAAGAAATTTGGGATTTTTATTATAAAACAATCATCAAGTTCGACCATCAGCTAACACTACCAAGTCCACCACTAACCCTTGTCCCTAAGCACCACATCAACACGTCTCTTAAATGTGCTGGGATGGTAGCTCCACCACATCTCTGGCCAGCCTGTTCCAATGCCTAACTTTCTAGGCATTTCACTAATTTCTGTGAAGAAATTCATCCAGTTTAAATCTCCTGGTACAATGTGAGGTTGCTGCTTCATGTCTGTCTCTTGTCATGGAAGAAAGAGACAGAATCAACAGAATCATAGGGTTTGGAAGGACCTCTGGAGATCATCTTGTCTAACTTCGCTGCTAAAGCAGGTTCCCAACCTGCTGCACTCCCATGGAGCGTATTATTTCACATTCTTCTTTCTTGATCTCCTGATACGCAAGTTACATGAGATGTGAAACTGTAGCTGAAGCTTTTGAATTTGACAGCCTTTGAATTTGACAGATATATGTGGTGTGAACAGATGTGACTGTCACACCGCATCCTGCTTGTCCGTCCATGGTTGTGTACCTTTGCATCTGCAAAAGACAAAGCAACAGTATCACTGGGGAGAGAATTCCTTAGGGGAATGCAGGCTGCCTGCCTAGACATAAAGGACAATTTTTTGTGGTTTTGTTTCTGATTAAATAAATGCACTAATTGCACTAGTTCCGGTGTAATTTTAAAATGGGAGCGTACCTGCAAACTGTTTCTCTTCTGATGGCAAGGTTTGCCAAAGTTGATTTCTCTTTTTATTGTGTTTGGCCAACTTAACGTGCCCTTCTTGTAAGAAAGATTCCTGGCTTCCATATTCTATAGATAGGCTGGAGCTCTAAGCACTGTGTGAAGAGGGTGTCATATTGACTAGATCTCAAACAAGGTTCCTTAGTTCAAAACATTTGTCCAAAAAAAAAAAAAAAAAGAAAAAAAAAAGGGACCTTAAGATGTTTGGGATCATTGCCTTCCAAGGAAGGAGTATGCTGTAGGAATGTTTCATGGAGCTCTCTACTGAGTAGCTTTGATAACATACGTAGCTGATCTGTTTTCAGGAAAACCAAATATTGAAGCTAAGCTTGGCCTTTATTCTATTGAAATTATATGCTCAAACATTATTATTAACATTAAAAATACAGTCTGTCTTTTCCAAATGAGCCTTATCTTGGAAACCACTAACTAGTGTGTGTAACTAAGGAAATATTTCATCCTTAGCCAAAGGAAGCTTAGTGAATTGTAGGGTAGTTTTGTGATTCAAACTTGTTTGCTCTTCCTTCTGTGTGCTACTTATTTAGGTTGGCCATTGCCATTTGTGTTCTGAAGCTGCTATGGAAATAATGACAGGGTCATTGAGAAAATAATGTTTGTTTATCTCAGTTGCTCTGGGTTTTCCTTTACGACTTTAGTTAGGTCTTCATTTTAAACTGTAAGATGTGAGTGTGCATCTCGGCGAAACAAGTAATTCTGAAGAATTGGTATAACTGCTGACTATGCATATAGTAGAGGAGAGGACCTGCAAGCTGTTTTTCACTTGGAAGTTTATCAGTGAAGCATATCGTACTGTTTAAGATCATATTTTTGGTAAAGTGCCTTCTTGAGCAGCGAGCGTTAAAGGAAAAACCAGTGTGTTGAAATGGGTTGTCTAATAGACAAAATGATTGAAAAAATGCTGTAAAAATATTATTTCTGTGTTTTTACATACTGCTTCAATAGCTAAGTAATTAAACTGGAACTTGATTTTCCCTGGTACTGGCCTTGCCACTTTTACTTTGTGCAGTGGTTTAACCTGGTGGGCAGCTTAGCACAGTACAGCTGATCGCTTTAAGGAGACAACTGGGGAAAAAAACAGAACTAAAGCAAAACTTGTGAGTAGAGATAAAAACGATTTACTAAGGCAGAAAAGGAAGAGAGAAGTAATAGCGATGATAATCTCTCTCTTTGTCTCTGTCTGTCTCTATTTACAAAGCGAGTGATGCGCACACCTGTCAGCTCATGACCAGCCAGTCCCCAAGCAGCAGCTGCCCCTTGGTCAATTCCCCTCAGTTTTGTAGTTTTATGGTATGGAATTTCCCTTTGGCCAGTTTGGGTAAGCTGTCCTGGTTCTGTCCTCCCTGGAGACCCTTGCTGACAGGACAGTCCAGGAAGTTGAGGAGCTGAAATATCCCTGTGCAGCAGTGCTCAGTAACAACTAAAACACTGGTGTGTTATCAACATTATTTTTCTCTTAAAGCCAAAGCGTAGCATCATACTAAGCACCAAGAAGAAAATCAGCTCTGCCCCAGCTGAAACCAGGATGCTGTTACAAGGTGAAGAGAGTTGAAGTTGTCTCTTTGTAAAAGTGAAGGGTAGCTTTGTTTGAGTGCTGGATGCACTGACTCCAGTGCTGCAGAGTTCTTCTCAGAGGTAGCGCCTGGTCTTAAGATGACTCAACATTTTTCTTTTTTTAGGGAATAGTTTTATTGAATAACTTTTACATTCAGTATTAAAAATATCTAGTTAATTGAGCAGGTGAACATTACTGAAAAGCCCAGATGAACTCCCACAGTGGTACATAGTCATACAAATCATAAATGTCAAAGATTTTAGTGCTGCACATTTCATCTTGTGGACCTTTGTTAGTATGGCTTGACAAGAATATTTTATTTGCAATTTAGGCTATGATTTCCTGGGTTGAGGTGTGCTACCAATCACAGTAAGATCAGCTAAAATTAGGTGAGATAGTACTATAAGCAGTACAAATGTTTCTAAACAAGAGGCTTTTTGTATATATGGATGAAGGTAATGAAATGTTCTGTATTTTGTATTAAATACTTATAAAATATTTCTCCCTATGCTTGAGAAAGCCTGAAAAATCAGATTATTTAGCTTGAAAGATGATGCGCTGGGCCTCTTTTTTGTGTGTAACAGTAACTGCATGTTCTAATCTCATTCTTCATTCTTTATATTATTTTTCAGTTCTTGTGTGAGAGGAAAATAAATTCAAGCGTCCCATTCTCAGAGGAGATGGACTGAAGACTACACTTGGCTTGCTGGGGAACCTTGTGCACTCGAACAGTATCTAACAGAACAAACTGATTTCCTATTTAGAAAATGCAAGTGGCCTGTCAGTTAAATTTAGCTGATGGCTTTGAAAATCCAAATTTACTTTAAAACGCAGTCTGTGTTTCTCTGGTAGGTGTGACATATGGTTGATACTAATATGTCAGCTACTTGAATGTGAATGGTTGGTTTCCATACAAGTTTGATTCTGACTCTTCTGGTGTTGTTAGATTTCTCACCCCTTACACTGGTTTGGAGTGCTTTAAAATAAAGCATTCATTTTCAAATTTCTGCTGTTATTTCTTTTAGAAATCTAAATTCTATAAAAGCTGACAAATTGTAAACTGTAGGAATGGCACTAGCTTTGCATCCCAGAAGCTAGGGGTTTTAACTTTCAAAATGGTAAAAGTACTTCTGCAGTTTGAAGTGACCAGTGTGACCACAATCCAGTCTCTGTCCAGTCTCTGAAATTGGGCAGATTAAAGGACTGGGTGTCATTTAGAGTTTTTAGCATTAACTGAGACAGTGTCTGTTTTGTGAAAGATGCAGCATCCCGTTGTTTTGAATAAGCCCTGAGGATGTGGTTTGCTGCTTACTTGATGTGAGATGCTGATTTCCAAGTCAATTAAGAGATGCCATGTCTACAAGACAGTATGGATTTGCATGAATCATCGTAGACTCTGGAAATCAAGCGGAGTGTATTTTGGTTGTCCCAGTTTTGAGTGCACTCCTGTTTGGAAAGTGGAAAAAAGACAAAATAGAATTAAGACTCAGACCCTGTGAAGCACTGTGGGTGTATATGTATATATGTGTGTGTGTATATATATATATATGTATGTATGTATGTGTATATATATATATTTAATGATGCTGGCTTACGTTAGTAATGTATGATCAGAAAAAACATATGATTTGGACATTCCTGCCACACTGCAGGTGGTATAGAGCTTGTATACTAAGCTCTATGCTCTAGATATTTCAGTGAGATCCATTGTGATATTGAAATCATCAAACTGCTACAACTTCCTAGGCAAATAGTCCTTGTAATTTCGAGAGCACTAAGTTATACCGAACTTTTAAGAAAGGGTATATAAACATCTGTGTTGATATGATCTATAAATAAAATTCTAAAAGCCATGCAAGTGAATCTTTTGCTGTTAATTTTACTTTTTCAGTATGGGGCTGAAGAAACCAGATTAATTCTAGACTGTGCTGTTTGTAAAGACAAAGGCAGTCGTTCTCACCTGAACATGTTTTGTGTCTGTCTTGTTTGCGCTCTTCTGCGTATACGTACTGATGCATGTATTCTTTCTTACAATGTGTGATGCATACTGCTATCATTCTCCTATCTAATGGGGACTAATACAGGATGTTTTTTATTTAAGTAGGGATCTTTCACTCATCAGTGTTATTGTATTGAATAAATACATGCGTAATTGGTAAAGCTTGCATAAAGAGGCCAGGATGAGTGAAGTCTACTATAAGTTTTACAAAGAGAATGTTTAGGACATGTGGGCAGTTACTTGCTTGAGTTACAGAAAAGATGAAATAGAAGGCTGGAATATTTCAAATCATCCTGTATCACATTTCTGATTATGTTCTTGTTTTGTCTTTTTTTTGTAATATTTCTTGAGTTCCTCAAGTTTAAAAACAAAACGAAACAACCTTCCTTGAGCCATATAGTGTTAATAAACACTTCTGGTAATTATAGACATGGGTAGATTGTCTGAAACTGACAAATGGCAGATGGCGGTAATGTGAATGCAGTGGAGGCAGTTAAAATTGCGAACACAGTTCTTGACTATTGTCCTCAACTACAGATCTCTGCTGAATGCAAATTGGGTTGGCCTCCCCCTGCCCCTGTATATGCTTGCCCTTCTGATATGTTTTTTCTAATTGTGTTGGTGAGGCTAGAAGAGAAGCATTTGAATTCTGTACTGTATGCCTAGGGTACAACTATAAAGCTATCAGATGCCTTATTCTAGTTCACTTTCAAAACATTTCGGGAAAAGGATTTTTTCAGTGGAAGCTATTGTTCGATAACTGCGCGTGGTATCTTAGTGCTGAATGGGAAAAAAGAGATCAAAAAGCCCTTGTCTCCAAGGTCTCTTGTGGTGAGGCTGCATTATTTAAAAACTTAGGAACGTGTTAAAGGCAAACTCAGGGAAAAACCTGCATTTTCTGGAGCTGTGTCTGCTGCTTTCTAAGGTTAATTAAAAAATATGAGGAGATGCACCTGCTTGTAATTACTAATTTGTGCTCAGGGCACACACACACATGTCATTTATACATTGATCAAGTAAAGCATTTCTTTTCAAAATCAGACTGTAAATTAACAATGCAATTCTTTCACATAAATAATCTTGCTTTCATCTTGCATTGATTTATGGATCAGCTTCAGCTCCATTACATGCTGAGAACCTTTTACTCCAAGCTCATTTCATTATGAGTTTCTCTCTTTTATTTTGTACCTGCCTTGCATAAATGTGTTGTCGTTCCTTTTGATATGTTATTCTTCATAGAAGTGATTCTGAATTTGAAGCTTTATAGGGCCAAATGGATTATTTATTATTTTAGAGGTCTAAATAAGCATCAGTAATTTTAGACTATTTTTTCTTATGGTGTGTAACAATTACGGCTCCTGTTTCTAAAAACTGGGTTATGTCTGAATTGCAGTAGCCAGAAAACCCAGTTACCTTCAAGTAGTGCTTGGTAGTACCTTACTAGAAAGGTGCGATAGAAAGGTGTTTTCCATTAGTCAGAGGTGTAAGTTAATGAGTAGGAAGTCTGTGACTCACTGAGTAGGTCCTTCAAGCGCTGTGCTATGGTGGGGCTGTTGCTATCCTTGTGGCTGCAGTTGTTCAGCGGCTGATCAAGCTGAGCCAGTCAGTGGAATGAGGAATGTTTCACCTTGCATTTTTGTTTCTAATTTCAGTGTAACGGCAAAAAGTGAGACCTAATTGAGCATGGATAGAGCAGATAGACTTGAATAAACAATTAGTTTTCTGAAGCCTCCAATGTGATAGAATAAATGAAACCTTTATAGGTAGTCCAGGAGCTCATTGGTGGGTGTGAATGGAAATAGATTTTATAAAGAACAAAACTGCTTTCACTTTATTAGTATTCATGGTATTAAAAAAAAAAAAAAAAGAAAAAACATTCTTTCCAGAGTCGTATTCTCCTCAGAATTATTTTTTTCATGAGACGAATGATGGAGGTGTCAACAGCTGATGAAGATGAATAGGCCTTTTTTCTTATGTATTTGAATTTTTTTTTTATTTTATTTTCTGCAATTGAAAGTGACTTTGAAGGTTAGTTTGACTAAATTTTTGTCCTCCTAGTTAAACATCCAGGAAAGATCTTTCTAAAAAGCCTGTGTATGAGCAGCAGCATTGAAAATGTTTGATAGAAAATGTGCCTGTGGATGCTTGCACATACACAAAGTATAAATACACATTTCCTTACATTTGTCATGGTTTTCTTGTGCTATGAAAATGATCATTAAAATAATTAAGGGTGAAAATTTTGCCAGTGGTGTCTTAAAAATATCAAAGCCCTTTTCCAACTTTCTTTATAGCTAATATTTTCTTTCACTGAGAAATTAAAAAAAATGTGGCTAGTTGGATAATTTTCTGTACAGCAGAGCATAGTGCACAGCATTGCTAATGCTAGTAATATCTGTGCATATGAAGGTAAGAAAACGAGTACGGCCACAGAATATTAAAGAACAAAAATTCTCAAAGAAAAAAAAAATGGGGAGGTTTTATTCAAGAGAAAGTGAGAAAATAGTATTCTTGGGAACATAATATGCATGTGCAAGGGATGCACAATATTGATCGCTTGTTGAGAGTTGATTCCCTGTGCTTCTGCTGTGAGCTAGGTTGTGTGTCCTCTTCCACTTCCCAGGAGTGGATAAATCAGTGAAAAGAGAACAGCTCTCCTGAGATATGTGCTTTGTGTTGTGAAGATATGATTCAGCCGTACCAGGCCTGCCTGAGACACCCACCGCTGTCCTTGGCCTCTGTGCTTCGCTGGAAGGAGTGGAAGGGTTGCTGAAGTGCCCATGCTGACGATGTAGCCTTAAACCTGCAGCATCTTGTCATTCTCCAGATGCTGCTGTGTGCCTGGGTTTCCTTTAATGCTTCCATTTGCAAATGTTGTGGTTGCTTGCTGGGCCTTTGCAGGAGGTGGGTGTGGCAGTGCGCTTTTTCCTGCCAGGGTGTCCAGTGGCATGGGACTGGAAGGGAGTAACTTTCCTGTTGAAAGGCAGCGGCATGCCCTGCTGCACAGTGGGGCAGCAAAGGGCTGTTGTTGTCTTTTGTCAGATCCCTTGAAGCTGTGGAAGTATGGGTGAAATTTCAGCTCAGAGGAGCTGTATCCCTGACAGAAAGTATTTCTTCTGTCTGTAACTTGTATAGCAGAACTGAACAGATGCCTCTGACGCTGCTCTCTGCTTTTGTGTTCCTGAGATCATGCCATCATTCCAGTTTCCTTAGAGTCTAGAATGTCAAGTCTGGTCCCTCTCCACTCAGCCCGGTAGAGCCTGGTGCTCTGCTGCAGCCCTGTGCTGGCCTCCGCACTGTGTGGTGATGTCTCTTGACCTTCAAGTCTGCCTTAGCTTGGAAGAGATCGTGTTTTTGTTGGACATGAAGGCCTTCATACAGCACTCCTGAGAAGATGCCTTTATGAGTGTTGCATTAAGAAGAGTCACACCGCAACCAGCCTGTAAAATGTCCTATATGAGGCTTTTTAACCAGGAGTGGAGATGCATTTATCTGTGTTTATTTCAAACTGTATTCTGTTTCTCAGCTCTTGTTGTAGGGGGTTAGAAGAGACTTGCAGAACCTGCGGTTAATTTATTTTAAACATGTATTAGAGCTGTGTGGACATGTCAAAGGAGACTTGGGGCAGGCTGAGTTTTGTAGTATTTGTAGTACAAATGCTCTTGCTTCCTTTGTTCAGTGGTCAGGAAGCAGTCCATCCATCCGTCTGTGCTCACAGAAGGCTTTCAGGAACTGAAGGACTCAGTCACATTGAAACAAAACTGTTCCCTCTTAACTGTTGTAAACTAATAATTGGCTCAGATAACAGTGGTGATGCATATTTATGGGCCACTTCTTGGCCTTGAAGAAGCTGTGGAGGCTGTGCTTTGCTTTCACTGCAATCATGTGAAAACACATTGAATGCAGTCTGATTATTTTTTCTTTAAACATAGTGATAGTTGATTCTTCATGTTCCATGTTTTTATTTTTTAATTGCTCAGAGGTCAGATTTGTTTTCAAGAGGAATTAACAACAGTTTTAAAGGCAAATTTGCATTTCTTAAATGGGCACGAAGTAGCAATATAATATCAGTGCATCTGTATTGATCCTTGGCAGAATATTTAAAGTGTTTCCTTACTACTTAAGATACGATAGATAAGAAAGCGCTATAGAAAAACATTATAAGCGTTGTTTGCTGATTCTGTTTATACACCATTGTCTATCCGGCATAATAAATTGGAATATTTCAAACAGGAACTTTAGATTTCCCTGTTTGTATGTCTAGGATGTAAAATTAAAATGGTTTGAATTGAAGCTTTGTGTACAGCAACTTTAAAATGCATTTGTCCTCTTTACCTTCTGTAGCAAGTGGACAGATCAGTACAATGGGAAAGGCGTTACAACAAAGGTGTGATGACAAAAGGATTAGCACAATAGAGAGGTGCTATAAAGGAAGGGAAGAAGATTGCTCACCCGTATCAGAATTGCCTTCACCTATGCTCCCAGGGCTGACTGGGTCCTTTCCCCAGGTACTCAATCAGTGGTTCAGGCCGTGTCACAGCAGTTACCATACACCTTGGTAAGGACATGTTTGCAGGGTCAGCTGCAGGTTGTGTTTTTACAGAAAATGAGAGTTGCTGTATGAATTATTAGCATGCAGTGTGGCTATAAACAAGAATTTTTCTGCCTCTCACCTGTCTCTTTCAAGAGTGAGCTGAGACCCTGGCTTATTTTCTGTCTGCATAGTAGCTGTGATCCCTGTCTTAACAAGGAAACTGTAGGTCACAGAATGAAGTGAGATACTCTAGGGGTGAAGTCTTAAACAGTGACAGGTGCCTTTCAGCTGGAGAACTTAAAAGGCTCTGAGACCAAGCTCCAGTGATATCCACAGGTCATTTCCTTGGAGGAGGGTGAGAACGCAGTCCGAGAGTTGAGAACTGTGGGATGAGTACCCATTTTCCTACTGATTATGTAAAATGGGAAAGAAAATTCATTTGTTTTCAAAGAAATATGGTATCTTTCCATGTCCTTTGAAATCCATGTGACCTGACAAGACTTCCTCAGTATCTTGTCTTCCCCTGTCATTATCCTTGACTTCTGGAAGCGGTGCTAATTTTTGGAGAAGGGTTTCATTTTTACTGTGTGTGGAATTAGTTTATTGGTGATTCTCTGCTTTGAAAAGACTGCTCTGAGAGCTGTGAATATTCAAAACAATTTCACAGTTCTCTAAATCCTACTCAAGACTGAGATAGATTAACATCTCTTGTTGCAAAGGGGTTGTAGACTGTTCTAGTCAGGTTGAATGGGGACTGCTGATGATCTTGTTCTGCCGTACTGTTTGACATTGTTTTGTGGATACTCTGTTTTCCCATTTGATTGCTGCTAGCATTGCATCCAGAAACAGGGTCCGTCAAAAGGTGATGAAATTGTGACTAAATGCAGTAGATCTGCTCATCGCATGTATGAGTTACTGCATCTTGTTTGCTGGAAATTGATTCTCACCAGTGTGCTTGTAACGGTCCTGTAAGACAGACCCATTGGTATCTACAGTGCCTTGTGCTGTAGCGTTTCTTTCTCAAATCTAATTTTGTTCTACTGTAGGGCCACCAGGCAGCTGGAGTAGCTAAAGTGCAGTATGTTCTTACTAGGCTGAATTTATTTATTTATTTTTTTAAACAAGTTCTAAGATGCCTTTGGTTTTTGGAAGGTATCTGTATCTTAGCCATTAATAATAGATTAATAGTGTTGCTTGTCTGTCAGTGCAGCTCATCAAAGCTCATATGTCTGTTCCAACTTTAATTGCATTTAGAGAGAGAGAATAGTTAAGTGTTAGAACATGCTTCTCCCGTTTACTTAAAATAAATTGTCATAGTTTTCCTTCCAAAAAAAACCAAACCAAAACACTTTGCTGGGGCTATTTTGTTTCAGTGTCTGTGCTTAAAATGCTCAGAAAGAAGCCAGAGAGAGGTATGGTGTACTGTGGGGAACCCAATGTAAATGTGAAGAAACTGATTGATTTATGTTCCCAGCAGCCTGGGTGTTACAAAGAGTCAGTCACTGCTGATGTGCTTATTAGTAGAATGTCATTTTGGAACTTCTGATTGATAATCAATATATGTGAAGGATTTTGGGTGATGGATCTTGTGTGGATTGGTAGCCACCTGGTAGAAGCTTAATGTGGGTGATAGTGCGCAGAGTTTTAAAAAGAAAAAAACAGCAGAAGAAAACAAACAGACAAGTGTAGCTCAGCAGATAACTTCAATTCTCATTACGGTGTGATTTTATTGAAACAAACCCATTGAAACAAGTCTCAGCAACTCTGAGCAGCTTATTTTTCTTATCCTGGTGTTATCAGTGTAATTGCATTACCTTAGCCTCATTCACCTTCTTGTAGCATGGATTTCCTCTCTTAAAATCCATTGTTTTCTTTCTGGCTGTTTCACATCTGATTATGTACTCCGCTCAAATTATACTTCTAAATACTGTTGCTAAGTCTTATTTTGAACCGGTTGTCATGTCCTTAATTTTCGTAAGGACATGTGGGCTGACGTAGTTGATGTAATGATATAATTATCAAGGAGCGAATTAATTCTAGCTGTAGAATAAATACACCGTGGTAGACAGCTGGGTTTAATACTACTGAGGTTTTGTGAAATATGAAGATAATCCTTTCTGAATAGGTGAGCCGTTAATAGTCCATGGCTAGTGTGGGATGAGAATAATTTTCTTTAAAGGAATGTAGCTGATTTTATTCATACAGAAAATGAATAGTTTCAAAATACAGAGGGAAAAACAAACAGGATCTGAGGACAAATTTATTCTATTCTGATTCCCTGGAGGAAATTCCTGTGGAACTGGAGGAGACTGTCACTCAGATTCCATTCCTGTTTGTATAGCATCTCCATATGTTACATGTGGAAGTTTTTTTTTTGATGATTCCTTTGTATGCACTTTTTAAGCCTTTCTCCTCTAATGGTACATTCTGTTCCTTTTTGTAAGGTTCATGATGTGGGAAGAAGAGTGTTCTGTGAAAGCTGTTACCTGCTAAATTTTAGCTTCCATAAGAAATTCAGCACATCTACAACAAAATCAAGCATCTTTTTTCAGGAAATGTATGGAAACACATTTGAAGAATGTTCTACTAGCCTAGGAGTTTGCTGTACATTTTCTGCCTTTCACAATGTGCCTTTGTCAGAAGGGAATCACTCAGTGTTTAACAGTGGGGGAGGAAATGTTTTTGCAGTAGTTAATTGTGCATTTGTGAATACTAACAGTAGACACTGGTGAAGAGATGTGTACTGATTGAAAATACACCTCTAAACAACCTGTATAAACTCAGTGGCTAACTTAACTCCTTTTGTATGAAAGATACAAGGCAATCAGATATGCTTCTGTTCACATTGTCATAGCTGTTATCGGTCTTAAATCATAGTTTTCAACTAGTGACTTTTTAAGTAACTTCTCAAATTCTTTTATTTGCTTTGTTCCTGTCCTGCAGTTGCACAGATAGGTGGAAAAATGCTTACTGTATTTCTGTCACTGTGTAAGTCAAAAACTGAAAAGGGCATGGACTGTTGCAGCCTGAGTGCAATAATAAGGCAGTGGGCTGAATATACGATAGCCAGAGCCTCAAAGTGTAAAATGGATGTCTATTGGAAACTGCCTGCAGGGAGCAGCTATTGTATTTCTTGCAACTTGCTGTCAAGTAAGCTTTATAAAAATAAAAAAGAGCAACCAACCAAACTACAGTTCTCTTATTGTGCTTGTGTGCCATCCAAAATTGACACATCTGGATATTTAGTAAATGTGAAATACCCATGGAGTGATGATTGCAGTTAAGCGGTAGTGTTTGACATACTGAGCAGAGGCTGCTTGAGTAAAATTATTTTAAATGTCTCTGGTATAATTCCAGCACTTTCCTTTACTGAGATAACTGCTTTCAAGTCTTAAGAGCAATAACACAGAATCTGAACCTGTTAAGAAACACAATGTGAATTTTCATAGTGTTCAGCTTTCCAGGAGCTCTTTCAAATAAGTATTAACGAGTTTGGATAGGTCTTTTAATAATTTAAGCTTGTCATAATCTCAACACTAAATAATCATAGTTGTCAGTATGTCTGAATTAGCTGTTTTGTGAGATCTGAATGTGTGCCATGTTGCAGATGTTCAGATTCAGCTTTGTGCTTCAAGGAAGCAGAACTTACTAAAACTTTCTTTGTTGGTTTCACTTGAATTTGAATGCCTTACCTGGCAGGAGGGGAAGGCTATTTTGCTGAGGACACAGAGCCTTTTTGTCTCCTATATAGGCTTTTGTCTGGAGCCTGAATTCAGTCTAGAAAGACCATCTGGGTCAGGCTGGCTCATCAGATGCCCATTTGGTTTTGAGAGATCTTGTTCAGGATGAACTTGTAAGCCTGGCTGCTGGCTGCAGTCCGTTTTCCATATGCTTCCCTAGCACCAGACTTACTATATCAACGCTGTTAAAAGAGTATATCTCTTTTGTGTCTGCTGTGACATCAGTTATGAGTACAGACTACTTTCAAATACACGCTGTACATGTTACAGACCTTACTTTGTTCTTTGGAAGCAAAAATGTGAGCCTCTGGATAGTGTCCAGAAATGTTGGTTTTTTTTTGTTTTTTTTTTAATCTTTGTGTGGTTACTTTTCTTAAAGCAGGAGTTGATCATCAGTACAAAAAGGCCAAATATCATATGCCTATATTCTTTCTTTGGAGTACTAGACCGTATAGTGTCTTTTGGTGTAGTTGCTTCACGTGGGATAGGTTTCTCTACATGCAGCTGGAACACAGCTGACAGCTGTGTGTAAGTGTAGTCTACAGTACTGCTCCTATATTGAAACGAAATTCTGCGCCAAAGAGTGTTTATCAGAGAAACCTAGTATTGCTGTGATACTTTGGTCCTGAATGTATCGTATTCAAGGTAGTTATTTGTGTTTTGTTGTCTCCATGTAATATAACCTTATTTGCCTTCAACCGAATCTGAATTTCATCTTGTGTTTAATAAGTGGTAAACTTCAGAAACTGCATTTAATTCCCATGTTTTGCATGTCTGAAAATCGCCTGGGAACTTCTAAGTGGACAACATCAGGAAAAGCATTTGTAACATGGTGTCTCCGCAGTTTCTCGTACTTTCTTTTCCTCCCGAACCTGGTTCCCAAGAGCCTCACGTGCAGGACCTCAGTCATGGTCATGTTGCTTTGGGTTACAGTTACTGCCCTGAAGCTGGTTAGTTCTGTCCCAGCGGCCAAGACCTAGTCCCCAGCTGCATGGTGTTGTCTTCTCCCTTTCCATGCAAGCGATAAAAAGAAGTTTCTGTGTCTGTATTTAGTGCTTAAATCACATCAAACAAATCTTAGTTGGTAGAGGCACTTAACAATGCAGAGGTGGTTTCACAAGAGAATGATAGTTGGGTGCTGCTGTTGAAATGATAGTGGGTTGATACTTAAACTGCCTCTAAACAGCTTTCAAAAATAATGCTTTTCTGACACTGCCAGTTTGGACAGTGGAAAAGTGATTTGGAAGCCTAGACAGTACTGTACTGCTCTGGACTGTAGTCTCACTTTAAAGCTTCCTCTAAAACCATGCGTGCCTTAATGAAAGCTGTGAAAAAGGAACACGGCTTAACTGGAAATAATGAATTCTGTAATTGGAACTACATATTGTAGGATACCCAAGTGGAGGCTTTACTCTGGGAGAGAGACCTTAACTGTTGGGTAGACTTCAGTGCTACTGTGCAGAGAGCTGAGTTCCTTTGTTTTTGTGTGTAAAGCCTTAACCTTATGCAAGAAAGAAGATGTAAAGTATGGCCGGTTGCCTTGAAGAGTGAGCCTGTTTTAAGGGAATCCATGAATATTTGCCAGTAACATTTAAAAGCTTGATGGGATTGTCGTTGTCAGATGCATGGAGTTCAGCGTGGAGCAGTCCTTGCTGTCCATCTGTCAGTGAGTAGTTTAAATACTCACCCTTTGAGTGTTTACTCAGTAGGTTCCTTCTAAGTCTCAAAATTATGTTTCTTAGAAACTGGTAGACAAATGCTTCCTCTTCTTGCCAGCTGTTGTCAGTCATTTCCTTTTGAGTGCAACAGATTTGTAAATTTGCATTGTGAATACCTTAGCACTTGGAAGTATTTGTGAAATACTTGCATTCATGAATGGTAAATGATAAGAAAGGTTACTTAAGTATTCTATGTGACCCCCAAGCTCTGTCTGATTAAGGAAATTGCTGTAGACATGCTTTGAGTTAATCAGTCACTTCAATGTTTGTCCAGGACACGAATGAATCTTAATATGCTGAAGGAGCAGATTTAGAAACAGCTATATTGGTTGATGTTTTGGAGCCGTGTTTGTGTCTGCAAACACTTTCAATGAGCTTCAGATTTGATTTTTTTTACATTATCTGAAATAACGAGTGCAAAATAAATTCTAAATGTAGGGAATTTAAAATGCTTTATAGGGTACGTAATATTTCTCTGTGCAATTTAAACAAAAACAAACTTCACTCTGTACCTTCCAGGGTGACTGTAGTGACTTTGAATCCTCCTTTTCTGTGGACAGTGAGGATGAAGCAGTCAAGTATTTACTCACTTCTTTTTTTGTTCTGTTTTCGCAAATTTAGCCAAGTATTAAGACATCAAAAATACTCTCAAAACCGGAGGGCTAGAATGCTGTATAGGAATGACAAGAGGAGCAGAATTTGAAGGATGAGGCTTTGTATTTACGCTAATTTGAAGTCAATGTGAATGAATGCTAGCTTTGTAAACAGGGTAATTTAGACAGATTTTTTTTTCCCTACTGACACTGAAAAATCTATTTTTCAGTAATTTCCCTAGCCTAGGAATGGTTTGCAATTTGTTGATGGTACAATGCCATCTAGCGACTACTCAGATAAAGGTGTGAAAGGATTGCCTTGATCAGATGGTTCACAGTTGCAAAGAGGCTGTTCTGTGGAAGATCGTGTGAGCTTAAGCCCAATTCCTTCATGTCTTGAGATCAGACTATGGGAAAAAATTCTCCTTGTGCAGGAGTGCAGCAGGAGGTGCCATAAGGTGTATGATAGGAGGATAGCTTCATACACGGCCAGCTGCAAATTTGGCACTTGCAAAGTTCTCAGTTTGTGCAGCGTAATTACTATAAGATTTTTTAAAGCACTTTTTGTTTCCCAATTCTGTAATAACTTTTATGCAAAGAAAACNTTTAAGCAAAAGGAAAAAAGGAATACCTTAAAGGTAATGGAAAGGAGTCTTGTCAGATTTTAAGGATCTTCTTTTCATATTCCAAAGAGTACAAAAAAGTATCACTTCCTTTGATATCTGTATTATCTTTCTCCTACTGTGAATTTCAGCTTTCCCTGACACAATCTTCTGAAGACTGTTCATGAGGTCACTAATGCTAATGCAGGGCCTGAAAGCACTTTGAATGTTCTCTTCCTGTGTGCACTAAATGTCTTTTCTCTGGCAAAGATGTGTATGGATCCCTACAAGAGCTGGTTGAGCCAGTTCTTCTGAGGGTGAAACTGTGCCTCTTGATCCAGCTTTCTGACACACATCTTACAGTGCAGGCTACTTCTAAGGTTAAATGTTAGCTTGAAATGGGAAAAGGCAAGAAACTGAGTGAGCATTTTATTCTCAAGCTAGTGAATCCGTGAAGGCTGTGTTGCTGAGTTTAATGCAAACAGTCAGATGGTCAGGCATTGTGTGAGATTATTTCAGCATTTCATCTCAACAGGTAATTGTTTTTCTGGCCAGACAATCTGCTGATTTAGTGAACTGTTCTTGCAGTAATGATATTAAGTCCACTTCCTTCTGTGTGAAGACACATGCTTTCTGTCTTTCTGGCTGGCAGAAACCACACCTGCTCTGTGGTTCTTATTGAACGTCCTGGCATATCTTTCAACAGTCTGTTTCTGAAGATTTCTAGAACTTTGGTTAAATAAGCACAATGAAAAAGAAATTTGGGATTTTTATTATAAAACAATCATCAAGTTCGACCATCAGCTAACACTACCAAGTCCACCACTAACCCTTGTCCCTAAGCACCACATCAACACGTCTCTTAAATGTGCTGGGATGGTAGCTCCACCACATCTCTGGCCAGCCTGTTCCAATGCCTAACTTTCTAGGCATTTCACTAATTTCTGTGAAGAAATTCATCCAGTTTAAATCTCCTGGTACAATGTGAGGTTGCTGCTTCATGTCTGTCTCTTGTCATGGAAGAAAGAGACAGAATCAACAGAATCATAGGGTTTGGAAGGACCTCTGGAGATCATCTTGTCTAACTTCGCTGCTAAAGCAGGTTCCCAACCTGCTGCACTCCCATGGAGCGTATTATTTCACATTCTTCTTTCTTGATCTCCTGATACGCAAGTTACATGAGATGTGAAACTGTAGCTGAAGCTTTTGAATTTGACAGCCTTTGAATTTGACAGATATATGTGGTGTGAACAGATGTGACTGTCACACCGCATCCTGCTTGTCCGTCCATGGTTGTGTACCTTTGCATCTGCAAAAGACAAAGCAACAGTATCACTGGGGAGAGAATTCCTTAGGGGAATGCAGGCTGCCTGCCTAGACATAAAGGACAATTTTTTGTGGTTTTGTTTCTGATTAAATAAATGCACTAATTGCACTAGTTCCGGTGTAATTTTAAAATGGGAGCGTACCTGCAAACTGTTTCTCTTCTGATGGCAAGGTTTGCCAAAGTTGATTTCTCTTTTTATTGTGTTTGGCCAACTTAACGTGCCCTTCTTGTAAGAAAGATTCCTGGCTTCCATATTCTATAGATAGGCTGGAGCTCTAAGCACTGTGTGAAGAGGGTGTCATATTGACTAGATCTCAAACAAGGTTCCTTAGTTCAAAACATTTGTCCAAAAAAAAAAAAAAAAAGAAGTCATTAATTCATTTGCCAAACAGGACACAGAAGATGGTAGTATTTACTGGAAACCACACAAATTCCCAGTCTGGTTCTTGCAAAGCTGGGATGATTCTGTAAAGTTCAGATAAGGCCTAAACACTTACTTACATGGTATGAAACCGCAATAATGAACTTGTGGGTGTTATTAGTTGTAACAGAATCTCACAGTACTCTTGAACACACACAAAGTGAGTCAGCCCATCTCCATCGCTATTACTGCTTTGGAAAAATGAGGCATATATAATAAGAGGAGATTTGCCAAATGTCATAGGCATCTCACGTTTTCTGTCTCTTGTTCATCTGAGCTGTTTAAAGTTTTCTCCTTACCTTTCTTCATGATACTGATCAGGACAGAATGAAAAAAAAAGAAACAAGTTCCCAAAAGCTAAGGGAAGTTGAGAAGACAATGCAGCACTTGGAAAAATGTAGACTCCAGAAATTGGATTCTGGGCATGTACTGCCAGGATGGAGAATTTTTATTTAATTTTATAGAAAAATGTTCGGGTTATTTTACACAGAGATGCGAAATCTCATTTACAGCCAAGCCCCGGAGGGAGTAAAAGGAACTTGGAGAGCTCATAAAGACAAGTGTAATAGGATTAATAAGAAAAAGGCCTAAGACATAAGCCTTCATTGTACACGTTTCTTGCTAAATTTTAGTATTGATGAAGGGTGAAATGCCAAGACGTATCCAAATGCTTATGTCCTTGGGGCAGTAACGGCGTTAAGTGTTCACATGGGCTGCTTCTGCCACCATTTTAAGAGCAACCACAGCTATTGGGGTAAAAAGAGAAAAGAGAAATGGAGAGGAAAGCACGCCATTAGTGGAGGTAGCTCTTCCAAATACTTTCATGGAATTGAATGTTTACTATGTCCTTTGTTGTTCTTTATACTCTTCTACCACTCAACTTTGGCAGGGAGGGAGTTTAAAGGCTTACACCAAAATGCAGCCTTTCCTTGCCGATGTGCAAACCTATAGCCCCTCCCAAGTGGATTGCTTCATTATTCTTGGGGCTAATATCTGATATAAGTTATTGGTGCCCCACTTAATGTTGAAGTGTATCTGATGCAAAGGAGACTGGAGAGAGGAAAGGTGCTGGGAGGAATTCCTATGGCTTTGTATCAGAGATGGGCTGCCACTGAGACCGTCTTGAGAGGGCTTGGACCTGATCTGTCCTGCTGCACAAGATGGGGCAAGGAGCAGCAGCAGGCAGAAAAGCTCAGTTGCTTGTGCTGGAGTTCAAGTGAAACACAGGGTTTTTACTTCTACATCCCCATCCCAGTACCTTCACAAGGAATGAAGACTGGGGAATGATTGGGTTCCCTGTGACAAACTAGAGGGAGCACAGTTGGATGCCCACTGGATGGAGCAAGGGTTAGCATCCATCACCACTGATTAGATCAGGCGAGAAACACAGACAGGCCAAACATAAAAAATGGATCCTAACAAGAAGCAGATCACTGTCACCTGATGTCTTCTGTGCATGAGTTATCTTGTGGCATCTCCAAGGGAGCCAATGAACCCTTGCATCTTTCCAGCTGCCACCCAGAAGACCTCTATGGCTGCACAGGCACTCAAGTGTTAGAGAAACTTGCCCTTTGTACACTCAGACTTTAATAGAAAGAACAGAAGAGAGAGAGAGATGGGGCAGACCCATCATATTTTCTTGTCTGCATGCTTTACCCATCTGTCTATCTGCTGCTGCCAGTGCCTGTGCTGTGGGAGAAGGATGACTGCCTTACTTCCATCGAGCATGCTGTTCCAGCCCCTTGATTTAGGGTGAAACTTGGTTGTGCTGCTGGATGTTCAGATGCTTGCCAGGTAGGTGCTACCAAGAACATTTATTAAAATAGACAGATGGACACAGGGGTGGGAAGCGGCCATTAGAATGTTTGAAATTAACCAACTGCGAAATAGAAAAATCAAGAAACTATATTCCTGAAGCTGTTAGGGCAATCCTTCCTCTTTGGGGCTCTTCATTTTAGCCTTTTATCCACAAACAGAGAGCTACTCATGAGAATGCCACAGCCAGGTTTTAGTTTGCGATTTTAGGCATTTCAGTTTGACTGGGATTTGGGGGTAATCCTAGAATGGCCTCCTGAGCCAAAACTGGTGCATGCAAAATCAAAATGCAGCTTTGTTTGCAAATAAATGCCTGGGTTTCTCTGGGAGCTTGGGCATCTCAGACGCAGGCAAGATCTGTGCTGACCCTGGTTGACTGCAACTGGAACCTAGTCACTGACTTCTGGTAGGTGGGTGAGGCTCCTAATCACTTGTCTAGATGCATTTGCAACTTACTCCGATTCCTTAACAGCTCTTTCTGTCTGCTCATGTTCCTTTGGCATTGTGATCACTCTCTATTAGCTCTCTCAAATAGTGGCATGAGATGCCTGGGCAGATACTGTCAAAATCAAATGTCTTTGTTCTGTTACTTTTTTTTTTTTTTCNGGAAGATCGTGTGAGCTTAAGCCCAATTCCTTCATGTCTTGAGATCAGACTATGGGAAAAAATTCTCCTTGTGCAGGAGTGCAGCAGGAGGTGCCATAAGGTGTATGATAGGAGGATAGCTTCATACACGGCCAGCTGCAAATTTGGCACTTGCAAAGTTCTCAGTTTGTGCAGCGTAATTACTATAAGATTTTTTAAAGCACTTTTTGTTTCCCAATTCTGTAATAACTTTTATGCAAAGAAAACTGTAGTCTTTTTAAAATTTCTTTTTGGTGTTTTTTTTTTTTCTTTACCCCTCATAGTTAATGTAAATAATCAGCATTTTCTTTCTCCCCCTGTATTTCTTTACAGCTTGATCACATGTTGTCGCCACCACCTATGCCTTTTCGAAAATCCAGCAATCCAGAGGTCTTATCCGGCCCTGGAAAGTCTTTCAAATATAAGAGACAGCTGAGTGAAGATGGGAGACAGCTCAGAAGAGGAAGCCTTGGAGGAGCTCTGACTGGTGAGTTTGGGGTGCGGGTTCTGCCAGCTGGAGGTGTGGCAGATGTAGTGCTGGTGGCACCTTGATCTGGCCTTGCAGCCAGACTCTGGAGGAGCTGTATCCCCACCCACAGCTTCTGTAAAGTCTCTTCTATGTGTGGTCCCTCGTAATCAGTGTGGTGAGCTCATACTTGAGACTCTCCCTCTGTGGGGTTGCTGACTGTGCAGCCTGAAAATGTTCTGTTTCTTGAAATTTTCAGGGACCATGAAAATTTGGCATACTGGAAGTTTAAGGGTTGTTTGAGATGCGCTTGCATGCATTCATCCATAGGATTTGCATACGTCTTGTTTCCTCAAGGAGCTGAAGTACACAGATGGTCCCTTTAGACTTGATTCATTAAAGAAAAAGCAATTTGGTCTGATTTATCTGGTGGATCCTTCCCTCCCAAGGGCATAACCAGCTTAGCCCTTGGCGTGGACTGTGCCTTCTGTTCTGCGAAGCCATGCATGGTAGCAGGTAGGCAGGCACCCCTTGCCCCAGTGTCCCCGTGAGCTGCGGTGGAAGATGTATAGTGCAGAAGTTGTGACTGTGGCTTGGGAGCGTATGGCTGTGATGCTCACTGAAGAGTGCTTGCCACTGAGTATGAGTGAAATGAATGTGAAAACACAGGGACAAGTTGCGTATTCTAGATAAAAGAATTTTTAACTCAATGGAACCTGGCAATTAAATATATTCCTGAAATGCAAAGTGAGGGGGATGCTATGTCTTAGTGAATCTACTAGAATTAATGAAGTTAGGGCACAGCATCTTGTTTTGTCCAAGTTACGTCAGCTGATAGCAAAACCAGATGAAATTCAAAGCAGAGAAAACTGGATTGGCATTTATGTGAGATGAGATTGTCCCATCTCTAGATTGCATACAGTTTACAAAGGCAGTTTTGCTTGGGAATGAAAAATGGCAGATACAGCTGACCTTCCTCAGTGAACTTCTGTGAAGTACTTTTAAAATATTTGCTTTTCTAACTGACTTCTCACCCCTCTCGTTGTCCTTATGTTGGAAAAAGCCCCAGTAAGCTAATACAGTACTTCTTTTTTGTAGTTAGTAGTTTAGTGTCATCTACAAAGCTGCTGAGTAGTGACAAGTGTTTTAAACAAATTGCTTCATCAGGAGTTGTCTTATGAGGATTTCTACAACGATCTAATAGTATTTCTGATCCACATGGTCTTTAGTAAGATGAATGACTTAGAGCAGTCTGACATGTCTTTTTTTGTTAACTGTATCAGTGAAGTCTCTAGTGTCTCTGTTACTTTTCTAAAAACTTGATGTGAGGACCAACGTAGAGTTTTCCTGACAATGGAAATTGCCAGCACATTGCTTATTATTTCAGCAGGAGTTGGTGTGGGTTTTTCATTTTATTTTTGTTCAACTTTAAATTAGGCTAGTGGATTCAAAAATTGAACTTTCCTGCATAAACCCTCCAGCTAATGAGGAGAAGGCAGCTTAATCAAAAACAAATGAAGCAAATGTGCTCTTCTGCTATTGTCCCCAGTCTTTATCTCTGTGCTTGAATTATTGCTTGAGGTTTTTATGAAAGGAAATGGATATACTTTTTGTCTGCTTGCAATATGTTGTGCGGAGTTTTATATCAGGATTTGGGAATATGGTGTGCAGTGATGTTAAACTGCTTTATTACTAATGCACTTTCAATGAACCTGAATACCCTAAGGCTTTAGATTCATAAAATAGTTGAAATATCTTAACAGCTTCACAATACTGATTAAACTAATCAAAGTCCTTCCGATGACAAAAGGTTCTTAGTATTCTGTCAGGACCTACCAAAAAAAAAAAAAAAAAAAAAAAAAGAGATTTAAAAGAAACTGCTGCTGCAGATACAGAGAACCACTTCCTAAAATTGCTTCATAATGCTCAGTAAACTGAAGTTAATCATTTCAGTGTTACCTTGGATTTGTATTTACCCACCGCTTCTGGCTTAATTAAATTTCTGAATTCTTTGTAATTTCTTCCATGCTGAAGTGTAGCTTACTGTTGTGGTTTGAAACCACAAGTGTCACAACATGAGTTTAAAAAAAAAAAAATTTATTATTATGGGGTGGTGGTGTTGAGCTATAGAATATCACAGGGTGGAAGGGACCGACAAGCCCTGACATTGAAGTGAGTAACTTTACTGACTTGTCCTTCCCCTTGGTTTGGGTTAATTTCTGCACTCATGCATTCCCTCCTTAATTTCTTGGGCTTACCACTTAGAAAAAGATGCAGATTGTCCGGTAATGAAAAAGTCTAACAATGAATCCTTTAAAATGGTTTGGAGTGGTATTTTTCAAATACTGTAAATGTATAGTCTCTGCTTATATCACTCAAAAATGTTAGCTTTACTAAACTTCAAGAAATATAGAGCGTAGGAGTAAGTAAAGCAAGAGAGGATTCCTAGTTAAAAACTTTGCAGGATGTGCTTATGCTGATGCTTTTTGTTCACTCCAAATATAAGGAAAGCTGTTAATTGTGCTTTGTTACTTTGTCTTTCCCTTCTCCATTAACAATACAGAATTATTGTGCCATAAAGTGTTAGTAGTATTAACGATAAAAACAAAAATAAAAAATTAATTTATATAAACCAGGATATTTCAAGTCCTGCAGGGCTGAATACTGATAGACATAAATAGAGGTTATTTTCATCTCTGGGAATAGACACCAAATAAATGAGTTTATTGGGCTTTACAAGGGGGAATAATGCTATGCACGACATACGAGAAGAAATAAAATCTGCATTGTTGTAATATATTGGATGAAATTTACAAAACCTGAAAGATTTCAATTACTGAGAGCCTGTTGTTCTGAATAGGCTCAGGTAATTTAGCCTATTTATTTAAAGTAATGGGGCAGTGAGAAAAACTGAGAGCGATGTACAAGGTCTTTCAAATGGGATATCAACACAAAGGATATAAGATTGGGATATTTGGAGGAGATTTAGGATGGAGACTGAGCTTACATTGGGCATTGTTTTGGGGAAGCTGGAACCTAGCATTTTTTTTTCCTGAACTGCACTGTTTTAAGCAATCTAACCACAACACATTTTCAGAGTTAAAGAAAATTAAAACCATGTTTTTGAGGCTAAATCTGCTGTTGCTTCCTGTTGAAAATTGCTTGGGAACCACTGATATTAAGTAAAGTTTGGCCAATAAAAGAAATGAATGCTGCTTCCTAGAGATACCAGACTATTACACTTTGGAGAAGTCTCTTCAGTCTAATTCATAGAATCATAGAATCACAAGGTTGGAAACAACCTACAAGATCATCTAGCCCAACCGTCCTCCCATTACCATTGCTACCACAAACTACTAAACCATATCTCGTAGCTCCTCATCCAGGAGCCTCTTGAACACTGCCATTGAACAATGCCATTGTTGTGACATTATTGCTTTACTTAATCTGTATCCCCAAGGAAGGGAAGGAGGAAGACTTTTGAAGAGAGAGGCAGAATTTGGAATAAAAAAACTTTATTGGATGTGGCCTGATATTAGCCTAGCAAATGTAGTTTAATTGCTCTTATTGTGAAGTACCAGCAGTACTGCTTAATAGAAAGAAAGGAACGGCAAACAGTATTTTGCAGTGGAGGTTGCTAAGCAGAAGCACTCAAGTTCAGCAACTTTGGGGCAAAATTATTTTCTGCTGGCTAACTTGGAAGCAATTTGTGACCAGCTCCTCTTCTAATTTAAAATATCATGTTTCCCAATAATTATAAAGTTTGGGGAGCAAAACTGCCTGTGCATTCTCTGGACTCCTGGTCTGTTGCAGTACACCTGCATACAGTAACTGGGGGGCTTGCTGTGCGTTCAGTGTTTGCCTTCCTCCCTCTCTGCGGCTTCTGTATCCTTGCTCCTGCCCTATTCCCTTTCTGCCTTCCTTTCATGCGTGTTTTCCTGTAAGATGTTGGCTGCCTTCTTTACCTGGAGGTAAGTTGGAGGTTGGAGTTCTGCTTATGTCAGAGATGGTGTAAAATGTGATCCTTGTACAGTCCATGCAGCTGCCACAAATCTGAGCAGTAGCCGCTTGTCTAATAGTTCTTTCTCAAAGATAGAGGGAAGAGGTCTGTGATTCTGAACAGTGCTGCTGCCCTTTGCGTGCCATGGTGATGATGCAAACAAAGCCTGGTCAGATGGGGTCAGTTCTGCTCTTCTCAAGGCAGTTGGCTCCTGTGTGAATGTAAATACCTCCCTCCCTTGCATGTAAGTTGTCTTTTTAAGGATTCCAAACAATGCACAGTCTTGCGCTTTAAAACTTGTTTCTAATCAGGAGAAAAGATGTTTAATTAAAAAGCTGCTTTTCTGCAGTGGCTGGTTTTCTTGATCTCTGCAAACTTCAAAGGGCTGTCTACAGTCAGAGGGGGTTTGGCTTAAATTGTCTGCAGATTTTAGTTTGCTGTGTTCAGAGAAGCTTAAATAGAATTCAGAAAGTAATGTGGAAGGCTGAGAAATTAGATGAGCTTTTACTATGGAGGAGGGACCTCCATTTAACCTGGGAAATCACTCAGACAAGCAAATTGAATTGGCCTTGCTTTCATATCCCATTGCTGCTCAACTTGCATCGCAGTGTATGGTGCAGCTCTGTTCAGTTTCCTCAACTGCTCTGATATTACATTTGCAGATTGCTATCTTTCTTTCTACTTCTGCACTGCACGAATTCACATCACTGGCAAGAGTCTGCATTTTGCAGAATGCTACAGCTAGTCCAGTTGTGTCCTATGCTTCACAGTTAGATGTATAAAAAGAAACCAACTAACCACTAAACTTTGTTACTTATATTTTGAACCTTTTATCTTGCCTCCTGTTATCTCATCAATAACTGCCTGGAAACAGACTTCCTGCTGGACTAATTGTCTCTAATTGTGGTAAAGCTGTTATCTTGCTAACCATAAATTGATCTTACACAAATGCTAGTGAGATAATGCATACAATTTTCATTTTACAGGGCCTTTAATCTGAACATCCTACAGCACTTAAGTTCACTAATGAACTTAACTTGTTATCTAGTGATGAACTAAAAACTAAGAAATCTTGGGATGCCTGTATTTTTTTGTTGTTTAATGCTTCTGCTTTGATCAGCTTCCCACCTCTAAGCCATCAGTCATCTAAATGTTGCCAGCAATGATTGCTATTCCCATATAACTAGTCTGTGGTTGATTTGAAATCAATCTTGGTAGTCTAAGTCTGATTTTTGCATTAGAGTTTCATCACTCGCACTAATTAGCAGAAAGATCAGTGTTATGGGCCATGAAGAACAAGCTGTTCTTTGTTATCTAGGGTTTGGCATCTGCTGGCGGGACTTGTAGACTTGTAGGCTGTCCTGCTGCATGTAGGGGGAGCAGCTGACAGTGGCAGAAATTTGGAGTTCTCGCTAATCTTATGCTGTGGAGCATTTATCATGAATATTGCTGATAATGTAGATTAGCTCTTTAACCTTAATGTGGGAGGCTTGGTACAACTTGATGGTTGTGGAGAGTGCAGCATAAAATCATGGAGGATACTTTGAAGCCTCATTGTCTGTGCTACCTTCCCGTTCTCTACAACACTTAATCATAACTGGGATGTGCTTACGTTACTGACAGCATTTTTAGGGATTTATCTTTATCCGTAATGGCCAATTGGAGCACATGAGGTGTTCCTTATTTCATCTTTACTGTCTCAGAATTGTTGGGAGCCTAATTGGTGGTACACACGTCACTGTGTGAAAAGCCCAGTGACTTCATCCCTGTTGTTACAGTTGCAGGGGCACTGTGTTGACCCGTCTCTTGTTTCAGAATCTTGTTGCCATGGATACGGGGCAAAGATGGCTATGTGTACCGGTGCTCTCTCGGGCATCCCCTTCGTTAGGAAACTTTACTTCCTGAACTTGCTTCCCTTCACACATCAAGAAAGAAGTAGGTTTCAAAATAGTTTTCTTGATCGTGGCGGGTGGTGAGAGTGGGCGTGGTTGATTTGGGAGGTCCTCTACCCCTAGCAGCAGCGAGGAGGCCTGTGGTGCCAGGCCGCCACCACCAGTGGGGGCTGAAGAGGGGTGTCTGTGCCCAGCTGAGTGGCATGCCGTGCGGGGAGGGGACGCGGTGCTCTTCATCCGGGATCACTGCCTGCCCTGGGCTCGTCTCAGAGCCCTCTCAACACCTTCCTCAAGTACTTCATAATACATTGTACCGCATGTTAAACTTCTTCCAGAATTGGCAGAAAGAGAGAAGCAAGCTTTTCTGTAATTACATACATGAGAAAATTATTTTTTAAAGCGTGTACTATAAGGCTGTCTTCTACTGATGAAATAAATATTTTTAAATCATTCTTGGTGCACTTGTGCTTGAGATGACATTAGGTTGTATTTATCATTGTCAGTTACCTTTGTCATTTGAGGCTTCAGTCAACCTGTGTAGTTCAGTTGATTTTGCTTCCCTGTGTGCCTAGCAAGATAATTTCCATATTTTTTGACATGTGTGGATTCTGCATTATGTAGTAGTCTGAGATGAGAACAGGAGATATTGTATTCCTGTCTCATTATTTTGCCTTTAACTCCTCAATTGCTGCTTAATCGGGCTTGTATCATCAGAACATGAGAAGTTGATTGTTGCTGAGATCAAAGCAAACCACAGCAGTAGAGTGCCTAATTAGCAGATAAATTTGCAAGTTGCCTGTTTTGAAAGGTGGAGAAGTAGAGTTTAGACCTTCTCAGGATTCCCTATAAGAGTAGCTTGAAATTTGTTTAAACAGTCACTTTTCACAGTTGAAAAATAAAACAAGGAAAGAAAGGAGAACATGCATAGTAAATTTCTGAGGTTTAAGCTATGGCTTCTTAAGAAATAGCCCATTGAGTTAGGAGGCACATGTGAAAGAACTTGCCTGTACTTTAGTTAATTGCTTGTGTTTAGCTGATTAAGTAAAGCTGAGCGTTGTGATGATACAGTCTTTACTGCTGCTGGTACCTGAGCTCCTTAGTGCAGAACTCTATTTGCTGTATGTTTATAAATAAATCATAATTCCACACAAAAACAGCATTACTCATACTTGTTGAGGCTTAAGTCTTCTCATTTCACCTCTGTGCTCTATCCAGTGTCGGCTTTTTACTGTCGCCAAGCACTTGCTGTGACCAATTGTGAAGGGAAGTTGTACTTGCTTAATCCAAGACAGATGCTTTAACGTGAGTTGGATGTACAGCTGGAGAATGCTTAAGAAGAGAGAAAGGCAGTTTGTATGTGTAATCCTTGTTGAGTTTTCGAATCAAAAGGCTTATAAATATTTCCTAATGAAATGGGAGGAGGCATTTCTTGTAGTTAAGAGATCAGCTCTTGAATTTTGTGGCTCCTGAAGCAGAAAAAGGGGTAATATTAGGGATATTTAGAATATGGGGAAGGGCCACATGTCACTTCATGCTTGTAGTGATAAGGGACTTAAGCTTAAGCTAAACAAGAGTAGATTTGAATTAGATATTAGGAGGAAATTCTTTACTATGAAGGTGGTGAGGCGCTGAAACGGGTACATTGATAAGCTGTGGATGCTCAATCCCTGATCTAGTGGATGGTAATGGATTGTGAATAATTTGTCAAAATAAAAACATAATTTCACGGAATATCTGTTAGCAGAGGAACTTTTGTTAACTTCCATGTGAACAAGATTCTGTTTTGTATCTTGAGTGCCTGTCTGCTGTTGAAATGGGTTGAAAGAAGTTGCTTACAAGTGTGAAACATTTCTGAGTGCTTCTGAAAATTTTTGTTTTTATTTGTTGGTAACTGAGCCATAAACAGTCTTGATTTTTCTGTTAGTCTGGAAACAGATCTAAATCTTCATCCTACTGGTTTCTGCTGCCAAACTGTGTCCATTTTTAAAGTTGCAGTTGTGTCTTAATTTTGCCTTTGATGGGCCACATTTATTTAATACATGACCAGATATCACTTCTTCAGCTAATTTTAGAAAGTGAAACCAAGATTTTAAGAGGATTCTGTGGTGTATCAAAAGTGTAAAATTCGTAATCACTTTTTAATAGGATTTCTTACGAGGTCTTCTTGTGCAGTAACAAAAGAAATGATAATGGAATCAGTTGAAATTCTAGGCTTAACTGAGTGATATTCTGCTTAGCGGACAGATTGCTTAAAAGAAGTAGTTCACTTCTTACATCAGGCTGGGAAATTGGCATTGTCTATTAACTTTAACCATGTTCAGCTGAGTAATATGCTTAACATGCGAATTTTCTGAAGAAGTAGGCAATAGATGAGGCATGAATAAAACAGTAACTCTTTTGCTTGCTGGAAGTCATCTGAAATTATATTTAAATCAAGTTTTTTGACACAACTACAGTAAAATAAGGCAAAATGGTGAATAGTTTTCTACTTACAGTTTTAAATCTATCCACTGTTTTTACTTTCCAGTAACTACTAATAGGAATTATATACTTTGACTCCCGATGCAGTGGTATGAGAGTGGACCCTAAAGTTTATAGCCTCTGCAACATTTCCTACAGCTGCGCTGCCTAGAGCAGTCAAATCTGAAATGCTAAAGCAGAGTGCCATAAATGTATGATAAACTGCTAAGGTAGGAGGGCTCTTCCCTTTCCCCTGGGATGTGTTTTGGAAGCCGTACACAGGCTGTATCCATGTGGTTTTAGCTGTTCTGTGTTATGCTGTAGGCTGCTGTAAGCTGATGTGGCTGAGTCTGGCTTTGGTGTTTTCATTTCTGTCAGTGATACCTGGTGTGAACTCTTTCCTTTTTGGGAGGGAGAAAAGGGAAAGGCATAGAAGAGGCAGAAGTACCCAACTGTTTCTTTTCAGCACATTTCTATCACCTATAGCTGTCTGCAGTAGGATCCAGTTTAGTCTTCTGCATGGTTCATTCCTCCTTCTCAGATAGCTTGCACTTAGTTCCCCGTGGAGTGCTGTGGAGTGGAATCATGCTTGCTGAGCCTCTGTACTACAGAGACCAGTTCTTGAGATAGGATTGGTTGTTTTTTTTTTTATCAAAAGTTGTGGGGGAGAAAAGTCTGACATGTTTTTAAATAATACGCATCTGTCATAAATATCTGCAATCAATTTCTTGAAGCAAGCAAAATAATTATTTCCCGGCCTTTGTCCCAAAGGGGTGACAGGATGGCTATAGGCTAGTTTGCAGAAACACGTTGTTACTGGCTTAAATTGCCTGACACTATAACCAGGTGTGGAGCTTTCTCTTTGGGCTAATTGTGTCCATAGTTGCTGTCAGCCCATATCCAGATATCTGAATTTTATCAAAGTGCACACCTGCTTTTTGTTTAAAACTCTGTAACAGCTTAATGGCTTTTAATATATTCTTTGGAAATTATTTCCATTAAAAGATGTCAAGATGCTTCTTTTGTGTTTATACTTACATTTTGATTAATTATCTCACCACTGCAGTGTTATATACTGCTCTGAGTACTTTGTTTAATGCAAAAATGTATTTGGTTGTCTGAAGATTTTCTTCATCATAAGCAATTGTTAAAATACCTGACTGCTGGAGACTTGGCATAAGTAATTTTTAATGTCAAAATGAAAATTTAAGATTTTTTTTTAGCAGTTTTCAGTTATTCTATTAGGATATGGATTTCAGAGGAGGAAAGGAGAAAGGAGAATAATACTTTAGCATTGTGTTTTTTAGTCTCTTTTGGCCTTGAAAAGGAAAGCATACAACAAGCATACTCACGTCCGACAAACAGAAGATTCACAGTGATTTCCTTTCCATCTTCCAACGTCCATTATATAGGAAGATAGATGTTTGACAGGGAAGTTCGAGGGGAAGGTGACACTTTGAACTGCAGTGATGTATTCCCTGGGTCTTACGGGCATTATGTAATACCATTAAATAATCCTAAATCGCTGCCATTACGTAATCAACTGAAGTCACCTTTCATTGAAAAGCATTTTGATAAATGTGCTGGACTAACGAGCATTGCATTCAGACATGGGAAGAGATGACATTGGAAACAAAGCACTGTGACTTCAGGCTATCTTAATGGCTGCAGGCGCAGAAAGGATAGCAGAGATGCCAGCAAAGCCATTGCAGAAGACATGGCAGGAAGTCAAAGGCCATTTGGGGATTGAATTGGACAGCAGTAGGTGAACCTATATTAGTAGATGACTCATCCGTATCAATAACTGATGAAAGTAATGATAAAATTACAACCTGTATGGCAATAGTCTGCTGTTAGATGGAGATTACACTGGCCTCTGGCGCTGTTTCTCGGCTGTGTGTGTGTCAAAACGCTGAATTACGATGGAAGAGATGAGCTGGACTTGAGGTCGCCCACAAGTCAGTTCTTTCACAAAGGAAAGCTGCTTGGAGCTTTGTACTTGAAGGCAGAAATGAACGCAGTGTGAAAATCGATAATGCATTTCGGCTCGAGTTTTATGTGTAATACTCATACTTAAATCACCTGATGATGAGGAAAGTGTGGCTATTTGTAAATTCAAGGGGTTATTAACACAGCTGACACGTAAAAGGAGAAAAAGGCATATGATTGTTAATGAAACTAGTAGGAAAAAGTGTAGGAGTAATATGAGGACAGGAGAAGGCTGTATTGGATAGTTCAAAAATGAGGTGACTGTTGAATTTTTTTTTTTTGTGTGGAGGAATCCAGGGAGAGTTGCTGGCTAATTCACTGCAGGGGCTGTTTATTGTGTAGTGGCTTAATGAGGCAGAGTTCTTATCCCTTGAAGAGTGGACTGAGTTTTGGAGGAAATAGTTTTCCATAAGAAATATTGATGTTTATTTTTGAAAATGAGAAGGCTCCTTGCATTCATTTAAAGCATTTCCAAATTTTCTTATTTGAAGAAGCACAGCATTAAAAGTAGAGTTGTCATGTTCAGGATACTTTATTGCAGTAGGATTTCCTGTTGGTAACTGCTGTTGCTCTGGTTGAATCTCTGCAGAAAGTTTAAAGCCATTCTCAGATAAGCCATTACCTTTTTTTTTTTCTTCCCCACAGGCCGTTCCAATTTTACTTACATAGGGGGTGCATTCACTGTGTGCTGTTTGTGTTTAGAAGCATCTGTGGCTGTACAGTGTAAAGACAAACAAGAGTTCTGGACAGTCTGCTACACTTGTCCTAATTTCAGTTCTTCTAGAAGTCTGCTGTGCCCTTGAGGCTCTTGTCTGGGGATGAGGATGGGAGGAGCGATCGTTCCAGCATCACACGTGCTCATGCTTTCATTGGCGATTCTGATCATCTTGAGCATCTAATTAGCACCTGCATGGGCACTTCAATGTTGTTTTAAATATTTCTAGAGGTCACCTGTTTGAGTTCAGTAAGGGAATATGAAGTGAATTCTTAAACTGCAGATACTGGCTGTGATGCAGAGTTAATCTGCTTTGCTTTCTTGTCAGCCTTGTACAACGTTTTGTTGCTGTGAACATTAGGCTTGGCTCTTCTCCATCTTCTGTGTTAAAATACCATAAATTTTCTTTCACGTACCAGAAAGGTAACTGGTTAAAATACAGATGTTTTAAAGGACAAAGGTGACTATTGAGGTGTTCCTTGTCAGCATAGCCTTGCACACAGCAAGGTACAGAGTGCTTCACTTTGCTGAGTGGCTAATGCAAATGGGAGTCATGCTACTAGCTCCCTGTGTTTTGGATCCGGCTCCCATTTGAAACAGGAAGAGCAAACATTAATAATGCTCTTATTTCTTATATACCCTTCTGCTTCCAGGCTTCTCTGACTTGTTAAACCCTTTTGCCTAGGGATCCAAACTGAAACAAAGCTGGAGTACTTTGTGAACAAAATCCAAGTAATTGCCTTCAATTTTTGTTTGGGAAGCCCAGTGGGATTCATCTGAAATGAAAATTAGTGCAGTCTGGGAAAGATCTAGGGTCTGACAGTGGATTTCTCAAGTAGTTTAAAGCTCATACTTTTAAAGTGCCGTGGCTAGCCAAAGAGTACTGCTGTTTCCCAGTTTCAGAACAAACTGTGGCATTAAAGCAGATTTCTTGCTTGCATTCTCCTTTGTTCTTCAGATCAGAGGAAAAGCCTGTAGCTTTTAAGTGCTGATTCCTGTGATGATACAGTACACCAGGAGTATGCTACAGTGATCAGTTTGCAAATTAACATAATTTTCCCCTTTGCTTCTAACAGTTAATATGGAGTTTCTAAGAAATTTGTGTGTAAGGTTAACAGGTATACAGATGTTCTATAGCATACAGAGAAGTTAGGCTGGTAAGATTGCCGTGTTGGAAAGGATAATTAGATATAAATGAAAGATGCTCACCGGCGTTGTAGGCTCGCAAAAACTCCACAAGGAGCAATCTCCAGGAAGAAATCCTTCCTTGGTGGCAGTCAGCCCTTAAATGGGGTCTAGGAGAGGTGGAGCCTGGCTCCACCCCTTCTGGGCACACAGGTGAATTGCCTTCACCTGTGCTCCCATGGCTGACTCAGCGCTTGCCTCAGGTGGTCAATCAGAGGTGCAGGCCGTGATTCAACAGTTCCCATACATTTGTGTAATGTATGTCTGCTTGACAAAATAGATACTGCCAAAGCATTTTACAGATGTTACCATCAGTGGTATGATATCTTGTTTATGGTTATGTTGACTTCGATGAGATTTTTGAAGCATTCTTGCGGTTTCTTTCCAGTGTTTTTGTCTGACAGATATTTCTAATCTGGGACTGAACAATAGGAGTGTCTAGTTTTCCCTTGAGAACCTCATCCTAACATTGACTTTGGGGAGGGATGTCAAAAAGCAAGTAAAGAAAATGCATAGACCTCTTTCATTGTGGAAAGCATTAAAGAAATAAAACATACCTATTTAAATGCAAAATATGTGTAACTTAGTTTTTTTTCACTTTATTCACTTATTCCCACCTTCCTCAACCCCATTAACCATTTGAAGTGATGGATAGAAGTTATAGCTGAATGTATATGTCTCTGGCATGTTCCAGTTATGTCATCAGTGGAATGCCGAAGACATGGATGTTGAATCAATGACTGAAGCTTTTTATGGCAGCCCTTTAGTTGAGGATGATGTAAGGACATGTGAAAAAGAAACTGGAATTCTGGAGAATGTTTTCTTGCATATTTGGGCATAACACTGCATCTTCATCTACATTTTTCTTCTAGCATTGGCAAGCTGTTAGCAAGCTGGGTGAAAAATATCTACAGGTTCCACTTTACCAGTGTAAAAAGACTATCTTGTTTCGTTGCTTGTGAACTCTCTGGCTCCCAATAAACTCTTTCCAGACAACTAAGCAACTATGTGGATCTGCTGTTTAGAAGTAATGTTACAAAGCTAAGGACCTCGATTTCCAGGCAAAACAGAGGCCTCTTACCAGAGCACAAGTCCAGTGTCAAAGGCAGTTCTCTGTTCTCAGTAGTTTTTTGAGGGTGCAGTTGCTAATGTGTCAATAGCATTTCAGGAAACAGGTATTTAGTATATGTGATTTTTGAATATGTTTTTCATTCAGATGTTCAATCAAAATCTTGCATCTTATTTTTGAACGTAGACTTGATTGAAAAAAAAAAAAAGTCTTTTGAATTGTCTCTTTGCATCAACTTGTTGGCTTTATAAGTCAGTTGCTTGAGTAGTGTGATTGTCCCACTTCTACATGGTTTTCAGAGATGACTGGACCCCATGATCTCTAGAGGTCCCTTCCAATCTGTGCAGTTCTGAGACTAAGGATTTAAACACGGACATGTTAGTTAAAACCATCCTCTGTAGTCTATTCTGTTTTGTGGCAGTGTCTGAAAATAAGCAAAAAGGAACAGTATCATTACGTGCTTGACCTCTTAATATTCTTTACCGAATATTCTCCCTGCTGCTTCTTTGCTACTCAGAGGCTTCCAGAAATAGTTTCTGCCTGCTTAGTACCTCCAAGAGTTCTCTGTTCTGTGAGCTTCTTCAGTCTCTCCTCAAAAATGGAAAAGTTTGGATATCATTTGACAAAGAGTTTTGCGGTTCAGTCATTTTTGCATGAAATAACATTATCTTTTTTGGAACAGCTTCCCATCTTCCTTCTGTTGCCTTATTCTGGAAGAGGCAGCAGTGATTGTTGTATCTCACTTGACATTCCTCTTCTTTCCCGGTAATGATCCCATCTTCTGAAAATGTGTGATTCAGACAACAAAATGCCTGTAATAATTCAGTCTTTTAAAGTATTGAGAACAGTCTTCAAAGAAAAGGGAATCCATCTGTGTGAATTTTTGATGTAACCTTATCAGTTAACACAGTTGATCAAAAGAGATGAAATTTTATTTGTTCTTATGTTAGCCTTAGAGAATCATGGCTTATTGCAGCTCTTCAAAACAAAAGTATGAAATGCATTGAATCAAGCTTTGGATTAATCATAATAATTAAAAAGGACGACCTTTAAAAATATGTGTATTGTTATTTTCTTTTCACTCGGGATAGCATTCAGAATTCAGACCTTTTTGGTTCAGCCCCACCATTCTGAATGTTTGCATCTGTTGTTCCATTAATCATGTTTCAGGGTAGGAAAAACTGGGTTCTGAGAATGTTGGGAAAAAAAAAAGTATTTGCATAAGAAAAGCTTAGCGTGTGGAAGGGGCGGCCTTGAGGGGTGGCAGGTGAATACTGAGAGTTCTGCTTTGATGAAATTGCCTATGGTCATGGCTGTAGTGATAGAACAAAAGTTTGGGAATGGTGAATGCCTGTAGAAATATAGCTAAGAGCTTTATCTTGCAGTAAACTGCCTATTATATTGCCTCATTTGCAACATCTAATGTTTTAACATACTCTCTCTTAACTTGACAGGCAAGTATCTGCTTCCCAATGGAAATGGACAGCAGCTGTGGCAACCTGCAGAAACCTCCAATCTTGTTCGCATGCGCTGCCAAGCACTCGGGCAGTCAGCACCTTCCCTTACTGTTAGTTCGGTGAGCAGTTTTTTTTTACAGCTATGAGTATACAAAAAAAAATATCTCTTGCATCTCCATAATGTCAGAATCTGCTTGGGGTTGGCGATCCAACCAGAGTTTATGTCCAGGCTAACCTCTTTTCCTTAAACTGAGTGTTTCCATTAACTAATGCGCTCCTGCATACTGCAGTGCTTAATATGTTGAGTATGGCTAAACAATGTTTATAATAGCAGTAACTGAATTGGTTTGCTGGATTTAGCATAAGATCTTAGCTGAATGTTGCATTAATATAGCTATTTGCATTTAAATGGTTTCTTCCTTTAAAAATAGAAAGAAGGCATGCTTTTTTAGATGACAATAGACGGTAACTGTCCCTTCTCCTGGGCATTCTTTTCCATCAGTTTCTTTGTTTCTGCTTTCTGCAGGACTGTGGCCTCAGGAGAACATGATAATATGAAGCATGAACTTAATTAAGCCTTTTGAATAAAATAATAAGGGGAGAGAAAGAGGAAGATATGCCTTCTACAATTGAACTTTAGGCTTTTTGTTTTCAAGTATCAGTTATCCTGCTTTGTGCTTCTGCTTAAGATCTTAAGAAGTGTTAAAATTCAGTGCAACACACCGTATACTTAACCTGCATTTTTCTTTGAATAATTACTCTAGTGAACGTATTTTGTGTTGTATAAAAAAGCAAAAATATGTTATTAATGAATCGCTCTCATCTACCCTCTGACTGACTATGAAAACTTTGCTTTTCCATATCTACTTTAGAGGAGAAACTTTTTCTTTAATTTTTTGTTTTCCTTAAGGAAAACTTCTGGGTCAAAGATGACTATGAGCAGACAGTGCTACACAGATACCACTGTGATGGTTTTTAGGATTATACTGATACTTAATGGCTGGTTTCTCCACTAAGGTACCTGAAATAGTATTTCAGGAGCAACAAATCTACACTTAACAGATATAATCGTGATTCCTACTTGGTAGTGCTGCTTATTATCTCTGGCTCTTTGGGACGGATGTGATTTATTGCATTGTGAAAGCTAGAAAAAGAATAAAACTAGCCTTTACAAATGGCTTCTGCCCTTCCCTAATAAGCAGTGAAGTTATGCTTTGCCTAGGTATGAGTACAAGTATTTGCTGCTTTTCAGCATGCTTTTTACCTCTTCTGTTTTTCTAAAAGAGGCAGACAGAGAAAAACAACACCCAAGTTATTGCTGACTTACACAAAACAACATAAGTCTGAATTTGCAAGCGTCTGTACTTTGGTATATTTTATTTTTGTTGTCACTTTGTGAGTGTGAATTTGTAAGAATGGTCTTATGGAAACTGGAGGGTGGTAATTATATAAAGGACTTTTTTTATAAGACGGGTTGCTTAAAGGAAAAAAAATAAGAAATGTTTGGTGTCTCTGAAAGGCAGTCTTACTTCTTCTGAAAGGGCCTTGCCTCCTACTTTCTTTTAAATAGTATAATACTGAAAATGTGTGTCTTTGTTAAATATGCCATTAACTTCACAGCTAAACTGACATAATGTTGACAGTTATTATGAGAACTGTTTCAAAACTAATTATGCTAATTAGAATGTAACTACCAGTAATTGCATGTATTCAAACAGCACACCAACACCCTTTTGTGTGGCTTATTCCCCAGATGCAAGGCAGCCATTTATTGCTTGAGAAGCTGCAAAATTATAGTTTAGGTAATAAATGATTGAAAACAAATAAAATACGTTCTTTAGAAACACTAATTGGTTAGATAAGTGAACGGCAGTATCAATTGTGCTTGAGCAAATGACATAATTTGAAAAAGGATCTTTATTTCATTTTAGAATCGTAGTGAATTCTTCAAATCATTAGTTGCATGGATGTTTAGTATTTAGTTCTATCTACTGAATTTGAAGAGTAGCTGATTTTGTTTTAAAATAAAATTATTAGAGAGCAACAAGAACCTGTGTCTGAAATTTAGGTTACTTTAAATTTTAGCTCTTTCTGCCCAGGAATTCAGGTCTCCAGTGCTTGGTTATGTCTGTGAGCAGCTACTTAATATTCTACAAGTTAATAATCAAGTACAAGGACTGCACTTGTAAGAAACCCAATATAATGGAAATTTCTTAAGTAGTTAATCTTAGGTCTGTCTCTTATCTGAAATCTCCCCAACATAGTTAAGAAGTTTTCAGAAGTACTAAGTCTGAACTGAGGAAGTTGTTTGAATGCTAAGCTGTTGTATAGATCTGAACACCATGTTTCTGTTTCACTTAAAAAAACAACTTGACAACAGAGTCTAATCACTGAGAATCTTTTTAGAATGGAAAGTATTTACTCCTATGAAATGCTAAAACTGCCAAGTTATTATAGCCAGATTTCTCTACTTCAATTGCTTCTAGCATTTAAGACTAGAGAGTTGTTCTCCCTTGTGTATTTCATTTCAGCTACAACTTGTCCATGAATATGTATATTTCTTTATCAGTATTTGCCTTCTAACAAATTCTTAATTGCAGTTCTAATTCAGTAGTTAGTCCTGATTTGGTGGCAAAGAGAGGAAACTGAACATCCATCTTTGTAAAAGCTTCTATACTGAGAAAGGCTGGAGTAGGCCTGATCCAGAGCCATTTCAGTGTAAGACATATCTAGGGAGTCGGCTACTTGACAGAGCTCTAAAATGTTTGATTCCTTTCCGAGATTCTCTCACTAAAAGTCGAGGCACAGTTCATTTTGATGCTTTTCTTGCTCATTCTCAAAAACAGAGGTGGTGACCACCACCGTTAACTACCTCCTATAAACACTGTTAAATCTCTTGGAACTAAGGGAACACCTCTTAAGATATGCAATATCATTAGTTATAAAAAAAAAAAAAAAAAAAAAAGGACTAGTAAGTAAATAATAACCTCTTATAGAAGCCTGACCTAGTTTAAAATGTCTTTTTAAGCAATAGCAAACGTAACTTACAAGCATGCCCTCTTTGTGTAGAAATAGGTCTTTTCCCGCTAGCTCCTAAGCTTCCAGTTAATAGAATGTATTTGAACTTAGGCTAGAGCTGAAATATGTTACTCCAAGTAGTTTGGACACGTTATTAGAAGTGAAGGTAGGTTTCGTCCTTTTCTGTATCATATTAGAAAGTGGAAATCCAGTAGAGATGAAATGTGTATGGAAACAAGCAATACATCTCTATTTTGCACATGAACACCATGCTACTATTCTGCAGGCATCCCATATAATGATCTTTCTCCCTCATGAGAGACTTTCCCCAAACTGTGAGAAGGCTCACCAGGACTACTTTTTACTTCCAGATAATGAAAAACCTAGGTCTGTTAAAATGATCTTCCGTAGCCTACAGTGTCAGCTGAGCATACTTTATGCTTTTGGATTTTTGCTTGGTATGTGGGACCCCCACAGTGGAAATCATTAAGCTAAAATGTAGTGCCTCGCCCCTAGAAGTGGATCTTGTTACTGTGTCTTAGCATAATGCTCTCGGTAAAGGCTTATACTTCTTGTTTGTTGTGACAGTTGAGTTATAATTATCTCTTCA
>JACDJE010000043.1:1454007-1489387 GCA_016647715.1 Pavo muticus
GGAGGCGGTGGCCGCTCCGCCCCCGCCGCCGCCCGAGCGTGGCGGAGGTGTGGGGAAGCGCGGCCGTTACGGGGGAGAAAGTTTTGTCCGCTGTCGGGTTTCCGGCACGCTCGGTTAGGGGCGGTGCGGCACCGTCGCCGTGCGGTCACCTCCCGAGCGAGCGTTCCGCCGGCGCTCCAAAAGTCGGGGAGATGTCCCCGCAGGTAGCGCGGCATCGGGCTGAGCCCGGGCGGGCAGACGGGGCGCTGCGGGCCGAGCGGTGCCGGAGCAGCAGCGGCAGGCGGGTCGCCCTCCGCACCGCTCGCGCCCATTGTTCGGGGAGCTCCTCCGCTCCCGTCGCGCTCGGCGATGAATGTGCTTCCTTTCTTTTGTTTTCCTTCACATCCGCAGGGTTTCAGTGGGAGCAGGGAGGAAAGGAAAGCCTCCCTGTGGCTGGGATCGTTATTCTTAGGCGGCGTAGAACGGCGCGTAACGCGTAAAACGTGCTGAACTTGCGAAGTTGCAGGCTCCCGTACCCTCCTGATCCGCGCTTCCAACTTGGTGCTGATCACGTGGCGCTTTCTGTCGGACGGGCGAAGGGCTGCAGCCTGCGGGCCGCGTCCTGAAGTAGCACGGGGAGGGCCGTGGGAACCCGGCGGCCTCTCGGCGTTAGGGACTCGCTAGCTGCTCCCGGACTCGTGTGCGAGAGCATTCGTTCGTGGAGAGCGGGGAACTTCTTTGGTAGAAACGGGCTCCGCGATGTTAATCCCTTAAATCCTAAATCCGTTCTGTTAGTTGATTGTACGGTGGAAAGGGGAATCTCGGCTGCAGGTTGGGACTGCCAGTGCCAGCTTTTAAAGGGGGATTTAAAAGTTTTGAGAGGTAGATCTTCACAGCGAGACCGGATTTCCTTTTCCTAAACCTTCTTTAATCCATTGAGTCGTGTAAACCAGATTTCTGCCCTTTGACAAGAATCGAACGGCAGTCTGTTCTGATTAAGGGATAACATAAAAACTTGATGTGAAACCTATTGCTGAGTTCTGTAAGCACCCCTTTTGAGGGAATTTTCTTTGTTTCTGTCTTCTGCAACTTAAATAAGTAATCCTGAATGGATGCCAAGAATATTTTAGAGAATGCCTGCTTGTTCCTATATATGCTCTGGTGATCGTTTCATAGTATTGAAAGCCGTATCATGAATAATTCCAGTACGAGAAAGATCCTAATCACACACACAATGAATGCAGTAATTTGCATTCAAACTCGTGTTTGTCATAGGAGTCTGATTCTGGGGTGGGAAAAAACAGCCAGTGCTCAGAAGTGTACAGGATGAAATCCTGTCATCTAGGAGAAGATGGAGAGGCTGAGATCCAATTTACACTGAAATTTCATTTGTTAGTCCTTTAAGTAAAGCGGTTTTCCCATTGTCCTCTCACTCCCTGTCTTCTGTTCCTCTGTTTTTTTCACCTTCCATCTGTTCGTGTGGTTAGCCTAGAGACTGGTATGATGAATTTGCAAGCTGGAGAGCAGATCATATGACCTGTTACAGAATGCAGTCCCTGTTTAATTCTCCTTAGTAAATACTGATTAGATGAAGTCCCTGAGTTGGCTCTTTGATTGACATTTGACCTTCTCAGTCCAAAGTAATGAATTGGTTACTTTGTAGTAGTTGTAGCTTGGATTCTTACTGGCTTTTTTTTTTTTGTTGTTGTTAAATAAATCTTCTACCATTATATTGTTCTGTGGGATTAACCTATGTATCTTTTGTCCGTTCTTCTTTTTCATATGTTACTGAGCCTTTCCTTTAAAGGCTGCAGAGAATGCTCAGAGTAGGATTTATTTTTTATTTAAATAAAAAGCCTTCTGGGTTAAAACTATTCTGAAGAAGCTATAGTCAATGACAGGTTGACTAACTTTACTTCATAGGACTTTGTAACTTCTTTGGGTTAGAAATAGCAATGCTGTAAGAAGATAAATCTGCTTAGTAGCGATGTGCTTCCTTTGTTGAAGCACACAGTCCTCCAAAGTGTGGGTTTTTTGATAAACCAGCAATACAGTCTGAAACAGTACCTACTTAAAAGTCAGATTTCTGCAATTGCTCTTTTTTTCTGTTTGTACGCAGTTTGCTTCAAAGCCTGGTTCACAGGACACACAAACCATTTCCTTTTAGATGGGAAACCGATGTAGTTGTGTTTGATGCCATGTACCATCATGCTGTGTTTAAAAAAAGCCAGGAAGCAGCTTGAACTGAATCTCAAAATATAAGCTGTAAGAAAATATGCAGACTTGGGTAAATCTTGTTTTGGGTTGACCTGTGAAGGTTTTCTGAGCGCTTAGGCTTTGAAGGGAAACAGCCCTTCGTTTATTGCAACCTGAGTACGTATACCTAGTTCATTCTGCTGCAAGTTCTTTCTTCAAGTCATTACTCGTTTTGGTTATATTCATAGAAAAATAAAATCTCCTGAATACAGAGCTCTGTTGCATGTGCTCATTTTCAGTAAGCAAGTTTTTATGAAACGTTCTCTCTATAATTACAAAGAACAGCTTTTATTTGAAGGAAAAGGAGAAAAAAGCTTCTGAAATTCCAAGTATAACTTAGTATGGATTGAAATAGGATTTTTTTTCCAAATAAATAATAAAAATGAAAGCAGCTAATTACTTACACATAATTCCTCACAGGTCTTGACTATATCCTGTCTAAGGCATTACATTTCAGCTGCATTCCATGACTTTGTCTGGTAGGCATTGGTCTGAGGCGGTACGTTTTATATCGCCTTAAACAACAGCTCCAAAATCCAGTGATGGTGTGTGCGAGTAACGTGCTGTTCCTGCAGTCACTTAGAGGGATATGGGAATGTGGGAGAAATCCTGCGGCCAGATGCAAATGGCTTCAGTCATGTTTCTAGAGCTGATGAAGCTTTCTCTTTTGTGAACAGATGTGCTGGATGCTTCAGGCCTTCCCTTTCCTTTTTGCTAATTTCATTTCTGCCTCTTAAGTGGTTAGTAAGCAGTGTCTTGTAAATCCTGAGGTAACTACACGAGGCTTTTTTTATCAGACTTCTAGAGAAATTGACCAACAGCAAATAAATAAGCTATATGTGGAAACTCCCAAATGTCAAAGAAAAGACTGCACTGATTTGCTTTCTTGTTCACAAGTATGTATTTTCTTTGTAAATGCTGGAAAATTTTCACAGATACGTAAGGCTTCTGTAAATTTGAGGTGACTGAATTGCATTAAATTTGCCTAGTTAATATTACGTATGACATGGAAAAAATCCAATTGAAAGTCTTTTAATACCGTACTTCACACACAAATTTTTGGAGGATGAGTTGAAAAGAATTTCATCCTTACTTCAGAGTCATTGCTGTAGAAGTGGAAGCAGACAGCGTGAATGAAAGTGCAGTGCAAACGCAGGGTTGCATTTCTTTGTGAACTGGTGAGTCTGTTTGTGCAAATTCCATGTCTTGCTAGCAAAGATTGTGAGGGGCAGGGTGACTGTGGCTTTGGTGATTCCTTTGCTCCACCTCTGATACAGGACAATAGTTGGCTTCTATAGGCACTCTTAGAAGTATTCTACACAGAATATCTAGTCCTTGCAAAACGGAAAATGTTGGAATTTTTTTTTCCAAGTCCTTACTTATTGGCTTTCCTAAAAATGTGTTCTGAGAAACTAGACAGAAGGGAAAGGATTTCCTAAGAAAAATGACCTTATCTATGGCTCCTTAGTTGACATGTCTTTTTGGGAATAGGAATCTTCATGAAAATATTCTTTCTGAAATAACTGATGTATGAAATAGAAAGTTCAGCTAGGAAGCTACAGCCCATAGAAAAATAAAGGATATATCAGTGAGGCTGTAACTGTCTCTTGAATGCTGTTCATGTAGTGTGCTGGGAGGAATGATGGTAAGAACTGGAGAATGTTAGTTGGACTGTGGCTTCCGTTGCAGACTGAAGATTGGAAAAATAAAGCTTACATGTGAGGCTCTGGGAAGCCTCTTCATGTTTTTCACTGGTTTGAATGCTGTGTGTAACAGTTCTGTTGCGCAAGGTGGGAGGAGTTGTACAGTTGTGAATTGGACTTCATAGGTGGCTCTGCCTCTTACTGAATGTGAAGATGGGGAAGAATAAATCTGTAGAGGGGTGTGGAACCTCATGCAAAAGCAGTGAAAGATCAAAACCAGGAACAAAACTGACCAGGCTGTACAATTTGCGTTTTCTAGTAGATTCCAATGAGTCAAGGGGAAGGCAGGATAGAGGTCTTCTGGTATTGTGCAGGAATAGCTTTGTGGCTGTACTCTGCATACATCCTTGGTAGTTGGGTCCAGTCTTGTGTAACACGCTGTTACTTGACGGGCTACATCTGTGAGGTAGTACTCAGAACAACTTATATTGTGACTCTAGCGTTCTTGATTTAGGAGGTATAGACAAACTGTTTAGTGATCGGTTGGATGAAGTAAAAAAATAATATTTACCAAGAAATAGCATGTATATATATGTATTTCCTGATAGAACCATCTTTATTTTTAAGTTACGGCAGGGACAGTGGTAGAAGGCGGGCCGTCTTGGATCTGTTCTCGTGGTGTGTACAGGATAGAACAGGCATTTTGCATGCTTGAATAGTGATAGATGGTGATAGCTGTGTTTTGCTGGCAAAAGCCTTCGGAGAGAGGAAACACTGATGTAAAGAACACTTTTACTTTTCTCATTATCTGTCGCGTCTGTGGACCGAACAAACTGTACAATCTCTTCATCAGCTATTTCCCCTCTGTTCTCCAGGCATTCATGCATTGTTACATGTTTATCAGGTCCCTCGAAAAGACCTTGCGTGTCAGACATTTTGCTGTTTGAGCTGTGAAAGCTTTTCTGAAAGGGTTAACCATTTCTTCTGTCTTTGCTTTTTTTGGCATTGTGGTCATTTTATTTCAGGGGCTTAAGTAAATAAATAGATAAACAATCCTGCTTGCTGCATTCAGAGCTAAAATATTTTTGGCATGAAGCCGGATTTGGTGTCTGTGGCCCATATCATACTTCTCTCTAATGCCCTTTGTTTATTGCAGCAACGTTTTTTGATAATGTCTACAGTATGTCACCAAGCTGACTGACTGTTTTGTATTAGGTTTGGAATGCAAAGTGTAGACTTAATGTTCCTTCGTGTCAGATACTACAGTGAGCTCAGAGGTGGAACGTGTAATGTTTTGAACTGAAGTTGGTTGTGGTCTACAGGTCATAAAGAAAACCAGTTTTTTGGAGTTCTCTGTGTGCTAGTTAGCTCCTACTGGAGTCACCTGGCTTACCCCGAAATCCGTAGCATTTTTTTACTTACCCATTTGATGATAATAGGAATAAGATCTGCATGAAGAGAATGAACTTCTGATTAAGACCCTTTTTTTTTTTTCTCAATCCCGTGGGTAGTTCTTAGTTTGACAGATAGTTTTGTTAACAAACAGTTTTTCTTTACTCACTATGTCACAGCTGATAAAACCCATAATTCTCCATGTTGTTGTTTTGAAATTCTTTGCAAGACGCTTCATTTGAGTTTGTTGTGTTTCCCTTTCCCTCCAGTGCTGCTTCATGTGTCACGTTTGACAGGATGATTTCTTAGGTTTGTTTCCGCCCACTTGAAGCCTTAAATTCTCCGTTTCTTGAGTAGGGGTTTTATCAGAATTGCCCGCAGGCTTTGACATGCTATTAAGTCCTCTTCCTAAGAGATTAAGGTGATAAACATTTTTGCTTATAGCAGTGCTCGTTGCCCATCTGAATGTTAAAATTACATAAAAACGCACAAGCAATTGTGAAGATCACAAAGCAAAATTACAGTTTGGTAGTTTCTTTAAATTTTCTTTTCTTGGCTTCGCTTTATCTCCATTGAAGCAGCACTGACTACTACAATCTTAACTCTACCTTCTACAGGACAGGTAAATCAGAAAATGTTTTTTCCCATCAGCAACTCACATCCTCTTTAATCTTGTTTAGTTGCTCGTTCTCAGCTGCTGCTCCCTTGTTTCTGTTGCATCTCACCCACCTTTTCCTTGAAGCCCTCCTAGATCTAATTTCTCAAATGCGGAACTCTACCATAGCATGCAGTAGCTTGGATTTGTGCTAGAAGGTGTAACTGCATTGTGTCCATTCCTTTGAGAACAAGCAAGCTCTGCATAGGCATTCAGTACTAAACTCTGAGTGTCTACAGAGCACGTTACATTCGGAGTAGTTAGTCCTTTCTGAAAACCCTATTTTTGTGTGTTTATTTGGCTTAATTTCATATGGATACTAGATAACATGTGGGTGGCACCTGGATGTCCTTCTCCACCGAATTTCAAGATGTTGTGGCACAGCAAGGGAACAGGTGCACTGAAGATTCTGAATGTGTTTTTGAGCTCTCCTGTCAGAAGCAGATCCACTTCAGCAGCAGTATACCAAAACTTAGTTTTTGTACTAAAGGAAAGGAAAAAATTCAAGTTTCAGAAGACGTTGAAGTATTGAAAGTCACTATCTTAGAGGAGGCAGTAGGTGGCCTTAGTTAAATGATGGGGCTCATGGCGCAGCTGGTAACTAGTAGCTCCTCTTACCCTATGTTCTCCCAGATTTTATTTTCTGGTGCCTGGAACCAGGTGATTACTTTGTACAAACTAGTTACACTGTGCGTTACCTACAGGTAAAGGATGCTGTATCAGAAATGTGTCAATACAGTAACATAAGTGAAGATGCTTTTCAACTAATGAGGGTTCTCCTACTGGCCCTCCTTATAACTTTTTCTTCTTTTGAAAAGTAAGAGAGACATGTTAAAACAGGATGTATAGTATGAAAAAACGTCTGTTTTGAGGTTTTTCTCATGTAATAGCTTTTAAAAATCTTTTTTTATCCTTTTGTTTTTAATTATGCTAAAACAAGGAAGATACCACTTGAGTTGCGCTAAAAAAACTAACTGTACACAACTTCTACCTTTACTTTAGGGAATCTAGCAGTCAGAACTTACGTGTAGAAGAACCTGAAAATAATCCCAATTCTCTTATGTTTTCTAAATACAGCACTCACAGGCACAGCTGGACCATTTGGGTTGTGAGTAGAAAATTGATTTTGAGGTATCCAGTGCCTCTTGTGAACATAGTTTCCTAGTTTTAAATTACTTCAATTTCTTCTTGAGATTTTAGTAAATGTAGAGAAGACCAAGAAGGGAAGGAGCAATGCAAAAAAAAGAACAACAGTTAGGAGTGGCAAAATGTTTATGCCCAGGATAACAGGTGTATTTTGCGGTGCTCTGATTCTTTATTGGTTCATGTGCTATTTTCTTTTTTGGTTCTTCAAGACACAGTAGTATGTATTTGTGCTTAAACATGCAAGATGATCACTACTGCACTTAGTATCAAAATACTGTTAAGTATCTTGTGGTTTTGGGTGGTATCTCTGGCTAGCTGAAAATAATAAATAGCACATTTTGACGCTTGGGCATGAAGCTGATAAGCATTTTCTTATTTCATCACTTCTGCCCTAAATGGTCATACTTCTCTGTAAACTGCAGTTCTCAGGGCAAATTGGTCAAAACCTGTGCAGGATGGCTGTAGAAGATTGGAGGTAAAGCTAGTATTGCTAGGTGGAGCATGCTTTTCTTTGTTCTGATCTTCTGAAGATAGCAACCTTGATAGTGTGCCTGGTAAGCTGGTGTACATTCCTGGTTGTATGCTGACATTACATTGCATTGCATTTCTAAACTTAATTTCCCAAATAGCAATTGTTTGACTTTGTCTATGCTCTTAGGACCCTAAGCTCGTCATCTCCTATCATAGATTTTTTTTCATAGAATCATAGAATGGCCTGGGTTGAAAAGGACCACAGTGATTATCTAGTTTCAACCCCCCTGCTATGTGCAGGGTTGCCAGCCACTAGACCAGTCTGCCCAGAGCCACATCCAGCCTAGCCTTGAATGCCTCCAGGGATGGGGCATCCACAACCTCCTTGGACAACCTGTTCAGTGCATCACCACCCTCTGAGTGAACAACTTACTCCTAACATCTAACCTACATCTCCCCTGGTCTTAGTTTAAAACCATTCCCCCTTGTCCTGTCACTATCAACCCATGTAAACAGTCGTTCACGAGTCTTTGTATTTTGGCTTGCTTATATTGCTTGCACTTTGCTCTTTCAGTAATGCTAACTTTGTTGCATTTGTTGTCTTTTGACTTTCATTTATACCGGTTCTCTTTGAGCTCTTAGTGACACTGCATCTCGGGTCTTGCTCATTTTTCAGCATCTGTGACAGAATTGTGGAATAATGGATCTTGGTGTCCTTTTTTTTTTTTTTTTTTTTTTTTTTACCAAGTATTTTGGAGTTTTAGAATAGAATTGTGACAAAACAACCACCTATTCTATACATGAATTTATTCTATTTTCTTCCTTTCCATTTCCAGGTTTTCATTTCAGTGTTCAGGACAGATGCATTTTTAGTGGTTTCTGTAGCACCTTATGCCCTTTGCTATGTTTTAGCTGTGAGAGTGGAGCATCTCAGGTAGATTTTTAGCTCTGCTGCAAACCACAGTAGTGTATTTTTTTGATTATGTTCCCCTCTAAAGACACCCTCAATTATTTTAGTGTAGTTTCTCTCTGATGTGGAGTCTCTCTGATGGATCAATACTAAGCTCTTCTTGTGCCAAACTCAGTGAAGCTGGTTCAGCTTATAGATATGTGAAGTGTGTGCACATGTCTTCAGGCCCTAACGAGGTTCAGGGAGAAAATTCATGCGCTTCTAAATTGATATGTTTCTGCCAAGGGGCTGTTCTACAAAAAGGTAGTATTTAAAGCAGCAATTTTTTTCGTGTATGTTTTCTCTAGCATCGATGAGAAAATGCAGCAATCAATGAAAATCCTGTCAGATATTCATTCTTTCCTTTCCTTCAAAATGCCTGAATTTTTTTTGTTCAAACAAATGCTATAATGTGTGTGTTCAGCAGGATGTGGTCCAGGAGATGAAGACAGTGCCATAACAAGCAGTGCTAATGGGAGGGTATTCAGCTCACTAATGAGTTAGACTGCCAGGCAATTAGAGCAGTCCTGTTAGCTACATGTTTTTGCTATGCAGAATTTAACCTCTATGGCTGTCCTGCAAGAATGGCATAGAGAAGTTACCTCAGATTAATTTTTTGCGTTGCTTGCCTGTAAGTTTCTATTGCTGGACAGATTAATTAGTAAAGTATACAGTCCTGGCCTCGGAGTTCTCTTCTCCTTGGGAGATAAGTTTCAGAGATTGGGAGTTTGTTTTTGTTTTCTTTCCTTTTTTTTTCCTTTTTTTTTTCTTCAGTTTAGTTTTTATTTTATTGTTTAAAATGGAAGCTACAGTTCTGAAATATTTTTTACTGATTTTATTTCTGACCGTAGCTATAAAGATTGCCTTACTTAATGCAGTGCAAGATTTTTTTCACATAACTATTGACACATTGCTTCTGCTTCTTTAAATTCTATGACTTGATAGAATCTATTTGTATTTATTACGTATTGGTTGTGCTGTGAAATAGCTCTCCAACAGAAATGGTTTTCATGAGCCTGTGGAGATTGGCGCAGAGCCTAAGCATTACACTGAAGATCTAAATTAAAGGCAGTGGAGATCAGCAAGAAGTGGACATCTTGTTAGTGAAGGATAATAGTAATGATAAAATCATTTCATATTTGCCTGAATAGAAATCTAAAGGGGAAGAACTATGATAGAATTTGTAACTTGACCCTACCTCCACACTTGGCTCACTGTATGGCCTTCCGTCTGAAGATCACAATTTATTTCAAAATCACTTATTTTGTAATTCACAGTACGTTGGTGAAGTCCCAGAGACTAAGATGAGGGAAGGCATTGCACTGTTACTTCTCACACAAGTGAAAGTCTTGCATATATTTTTATCTTAAACTGTGTCATCAGAATGTTAAATTCAGAGCTTTTGAACCTCTTGTAGGGTGGTCTGGCTCTACTCATATTCAGTTGTCACCAATCTTTCACATTCTGTATGCCTTCTTCAGTAACTTGATTTTCTACACTTTTAATCTTTCTCACCGTTGGTGTGTTATCAGTGTCACTTCATTCAAGCAGACTAGTTGCTATCTTTTTTTATCTTTTTCCTTTAAATTACTGTTGTTGTTTTCATTCTCATAGTTCCATGAATTTTTTTTTTGAACAGCAAGCTCTAGAATTGCATGCTGCTTCCCTTTCTCCTTCTCCTTGCATATTCCAGCTACCTCTTTCTTCATATATAGGACTTAATTGTTTTAAAGCCTTAAACTGTGGGGAAAAATACTCAGGAAAACTGATTAACCAATCTGCAGCCATAACACTGGAAGCTAAAGGTTCTTAATTTTTAGATGCCTGCATCTTTGTTTAACTCCTTTGGACTGTCTTGTTGTCATTGAAACACGGACAGCTTTTCATTATTTCTTTGGTAGTTTGAGGCATAGGGAATTAAGTGTTCTGTCCAAGACTCCAAGGCCCAATGACCTTGAATTTCCTGGTTGTCTCTTGTTACTGTGATTGCATTGCATAACCTTAGAACAGGCCATTTTGTTTGCTATCAGCTATAGCGCGATACAAAGATGTCAAAGCTGTATCTTGAAATACAGTTCAAGAATGTGGAATGGCAGGGAGAAAGATGGGAGGTATGAAATGGCTGTAGTGCCTGAACAGACTGTATCTAATTAGCAGTCTTTTTTTATCAAACACTTATCTGACTGAAGTAGTCTTGGCAGTATTCAGAGATCAATAGGTAACCAATATAAGGAAGCTGTGTGTATGAAGAAATGTTATTGCTTTTGCAGTATATTGACTTTATGAATTGTCATATAACTAACAGAACTACAAGTAGGTAATACTACGTAGTGAATTAGTCTTGCAGTGATACTTAAATTTTTGGTAATGTGGAGTGACTCAGTTATGTGTCAGTCTTGCAGTATTTACTTCCTCCTTTGCTACATTCTAAACTCATCAGAGACTGGATTGTGCCTTTTGATTAAGGATTAGGGAAAAAACCAAACGTATTCTAAACCAAGACTTTTTCATTCTAGTTTTTGTATTTCCTTTGTCCCTTTGTTCTTGTAATGTCTCTGTACTCACAGTCCTGTTAATAGAACTCTACAAAAAACAAGGAACGATGACAGAATGAAAATGGATCTTTGGTGCATTTCAAAATATACAGTGTTGTAATTTGATATTTTCCGTCTTTATATATAGAGTCATTAAAACTGTCACAGAATTATAGAATTGTTTAGGTTGGAAGGGACCTTTAAAGCTCACCCAGTTCCAACCCCTGGCTGCTCCCCACCAGCTCAGGCTGCCCAGGCCACATCCAGTCTGGCACCTCCAAGGACTGGACACGCACAGCTTCTCCGGGCAGCTGTGCCATGGCTTCACTGCCATCTGAGTGAAGAATTCCTTCCTAAGATCTAATCCAAACCTCCTCTCTTAGAGTTTAAAACTACTACCCCTTGTCCCATCACTACACTCCCTGGCAAAGAGTCCCTGCCTATCATTCCTGTAGGCCTAGTTAAATACTGGAAGGCCACGGTGAGATCTCTCTGGAGCTGTTTCTTCTCCAGGCTGAACAAGCCCAGCTCAATCAAGGTTTCTTCATAGGAGAGGTGCTCCAGCCCTCTGACTAGTGTGGTAGCAAGGTCCCACATTTTACTTGGAAAATAGTGAATGGCAATTTGCATGACTTTTTTTTTTCTTTTTTTCTTTTTATTCTTTCAAGATAAAATCTAGTAAAATTGACTGATGTCAGAAGCCATTTTTGTTTTGGGAGGATTAACACACCTGAAGGCTGTGCTGCCATTCAGCGAGACCTGGACAGGCTGGAGAGCTGGGCAGTAAGAAATCAGATGAGGTTTAACAAAAGCAAGTGTAGAGTCTTGCACCTAGGGAGGAATAATTGCATGCAGCGGTACAGGTTGGGGGATGACCTGCTGGAGAGGAGCTCTGCAGAGAGGGACCTGGGTGTCCTGGTGGACGACAGGTTGGCCATGAGCCAGCAGTGTGGCCTTGTGGCCAAAAAGGCCAATGGCATTCTGGGCTGCATTAAAGGGAGCGTGGCCGGCAGCTCGAGGGAGGTTATCCTCCTCCTCTACTCTGCCCTGGTGAGGCCTCATCTGGAGTACTGTGTCCAGCTCTGGGCTCCCCAGTACAAAAAAGACAGGGATCTCTTGGAAAGAGTCCAGCGGAGGGCCACAAAGATGGTGAAAGGCCTGGAGCATCTCCCCTATGAAGAAAGGCTGAGTGAACTGGGTCTGTTTAGCCTTGAGAAAAGAAGACTGAGAGGGGACCTGATCCAGGTCTATAAATATCTAAGGTGTGGGGGGCAAAGTGGCGAGGCCAGACTCTTTTCAGCAGTGTGTGGAGACAGGACAAGGGGAAATGGCCAGAAACTGGAGCATAGGAAGTTCCGCACCAATGTGCGCAAGAACTTCTTTACGGTGAGGGTGACAGGCTGCCCAGGGAGGTTGTGGAGTCTCCTTCTCTGGAGATATTCAAGACCTGCCTGGACACCCACCTGTGCGACCTGGTGTAGGGAACCTGCTTTGGCAGGGAGGTTGGACTCGATGGTCTCTGGAGGTCCCTTCCAACCCCTATGATTCTGTGACTGATAAATTCTGTCAGAATTCCATTTCAAAACTTTTCTGATCAGTTATATTTACCATTAAAAACTAATTAGAGAGGGAGAATGAGGATGGTCTTGGTATACACTGGTAATATGACAACCAGTGTTGTTCATGTCATACCAAATGGAATGGCTTTCTCTTAAACTTGATTTTTGTAAAGGAAAATGTGGAAAATGTTATGTCACTATGGAACATGCAGCCTTGCATATTTTCTGAAAAAATGTTAAGATTCCACATCTTCCTTTGATTTCTGTTAAATGTCCTCAGTCTACAGAGTACACTGAAGCGTGTACACTGTAAACGCTGTACAGTGGAATATCAATATGTGTCTTACTTGCATTGTTATAATTTTGTTTGAAGTTGGAAGTGAAATCTCTGGTACACAGAAATGCCCGTTCTTAGGCACTGGGTTGGAAGCTGTTGCCAGTAGCAAGCTTGTGGTCCCACACGCGGGGCTAAGGCTTGGTGTATGCTGTGCTGCTCAGCAGACTGTGCGCCCAAGCAGTATGTTGCTGACCTCCAGTGGGGCTTACCTTTCTTTTCTGCCTGATGTGCCTTCCTGCAGGGGCTCTGTGGCCTTGCACGTGCGTCCAGTCTTGTTCTCCAGCTGGCAGTTAGCTTACCTTTTGGTGTGTGCTTCAGGATGGAATAGCTCTGCAGTTACTGTAGAAACAATACTGCAATTACCCCTCAGATAGAATTTTCAGGCTAGTAGTCTAGGATTGAAATGTAGCAGCCTTGGTCTTACAGGTGCTTCAGAAGAAATGGTGGAGGCAGAAATTTGGAAATGGAATGTTCTTTTTTTCTTAAGTTTGCATTTGTGTCCAGAGTAAAACTTTCCAGAGTTTAGAATGTTTCCTGCTAATAACAAGAGAAGTTGACCTTGTGGTGTACTGGAGATGGATTCACCAATTTACTGCTAGTTTACCGTCTTTGATAATGTCACGGTTTTGTGATTTTGGTTTTCAGTATTCCACATCATAACTCCCAATGCACTACATGATGTTAAAGTGTTAACGGTCTATCCGGGTACTTGTCCCTACACGTCATGGAGGGACGGGCTTAGGGTGGTCTTGCGCTTCTTCTTCCCGACCGGCGAAGAGGCAAGTGCACCGATAACTCTCTCTCTCCACTTTGTTTGATTTATCCGTCTTAATTAGATTGTATTATATCATAGTTAGTAAAATAAGTTTACCTCCCTAGGAGTCTGTTCATTTTCTTTCTTTTCCCTTTCCCTTCCAGTTTTTTGGGGGGGCTGGGAAGGGGAGGGGGCTCTTGGGCCCACTGTCCCTGTCATCCAGATAACCCCGTGACAGATAATATCTTTTGGTATAGCTTTTTGAAGCTTTCCGTAATGTAAATTAAGGAAGGGGGGGAAAAAAACCACCAAAACTAAACCAATATTTGTTTAATAATAGTCTCTCTTCTTTTTTTCTTTATTGGATAGAATTACCCTCTTTGATGTTTATCATTAATTAAGCCCACATTAACAGTACACATTTGTGACTTGCTGATTTAATGAAGTTGCTAGTTAATTTGGTAGAAATTAAAATGGTAATTATGTAGTGAAAGTTCTTACATGCTTGAAACAAACTTCTAATTCACAGTCATATGCTTGATTAAAAGTACTACGTATATGATACAAAAAGTATTGGGACTACTTTACAACGCTGTAGTTTTCTACTTGGTACCTTTTAGCATCATTTTTCTAAAGCTGGAAAGATACGTTGTATTTAATTTGCATGAAGCAGCATTAACCAGTGATATTACTCACTACAGCCTTACATCTGTTTGTAAATACAGTGTAATTCTAAGAAATTGGTTACTGAGCATCTGATCTCACAAGTGGTCTACTTGGTCTTCTCATAGAAAGTGACAACGCTTCGCTTGGTTAGCTTGCTTTGTTACTTGCAAGTTTCGAGCTACTGAGTGTAAATCTTGCTCTCTGTGTATCACATAGCATATCCTAACTATTTCTAGGAAGCAGCTGGATATACTGATGAAGAACTGTGTTTCATCCTGAAGCAGACTTTCTTTTTTGTTTTTATGTTGTTTCTTATTTGGTTGTTTTTTAACTTTTTTGCTGCTTTGTTTTGGAGAAGTATGAATTATGGATACGGGCAGTAAAAGGAGTGAGCCGTAACTTTGAGAGTAGATAAGTGTGTGCTATGTGTGTGTGCTGTGGCTTTGTGCATACATGGAAGAACTGTAAGAGAAAGCTGCTTGTTTTACAGCTCTCTGCCTTACTGCCTAGTTCAGTGGAACTATAAAGATTTTATATCTTAATATATTTGTTCTATGCTTATATAGGAGTAAAGATTGTTAATCGCCTTGATCTGATCTAACCGTTATGGCCAACAGAGCTGGCAGTTTTACTTTAATGCAAGGAGGAAAAACATAGGCTGGGCTGAACTAATTTAGCTTGTGTTTCCCAATCTGCTCTTGTTAGAGGTACCGTTAACACATGTAGGGAAGGGACCTGAGTCTTGACTTGTGCTTTGAGATGAAGGCTTTGGAGGCAGGCATACAGCACTGTGTGATGCTATACTAACTGCAGCGTGGCCTTGCACTGACTCTGGCATTACACCCTGAGCACAAATGGTTAGGTAACAGTGTATCTAGTAAGGGAAACTGTAGGGTGGGAGGTAGATCACGATGTGTACAAAAACATTCAGGGTATGGTCTGAACAGTTGACAGCAGGCCTGGGCTATGACTGCTGTAGCTTTCGCTAGCTGTGAATGCAGAGATGCCTAGGCTGGAGTGCAGGGACACTGCAGGATGTGGAATCTCAGGTGTCTGGAACTTTAATCCCGGGTGCAGCGGTGTGTCAAGGACATAGCACAGGGCTAGTCTTGGAGGATGAAGTGTACTTAGAGATAATGGTTAGGGAATATGGGAGGAGGTGCTCTTGAGGAATGGGGTTGAATATGATGATAACAAAAACAATGAAATAGACTCGTTAACATCAAGGTTTGTCCAGCCTCACATGAATAGAGTTGTTGCTGATAATTTTTCTTCAATGCCAACCACAAGTGGAGCCGTCAGATACCAACTGTGTTGTTGGCTGGTGTATTCATATTGTCTGTGTGGGATAGTGCTGCTGTTGCTCCTCAGCTTGGTCCTGCAGCTGAGAGAAATGGAGTGAAAAAAGGAACAGTTGCCACTTCAATCTGGAGGTAGAAATATCTTCAGATAAGAGCACGTGCTTGACAACTCAGATGCTCTTGATATTGCCATTTCCACAAAAATGACTGATGCTAGTGCTAACTACTCTTACATGGAGCCTGCTTTTGGTAACAGTGTTAAGGCCTGTAGGTAGCTGAAGTGGCTTGCCAACCTACGCAGCCTAAATCATGTTTCCTTCTCATAATTGCTTTCAGGCTTCAGGTGCCTTCAGAGCTCCTTAATGTGTTCCATACCTGACTTTGGTATTGGATTACATACTTGGATCATGAAATAATTCTCTGTTTCTGCTTCCTGACCAGTGTTCTCCATGCCATCTACCTAATTTGCTTTCCCTTGGAAATTATTTAAGAGCCTGCCTTCTTTCCTCCAGCTGCTCTTGGTGATTTGAGTCATGCTGGCCTTTGCAGGAAGCGAGTTTTCTGACAGTTGCTTTTTATCAGCTGTACAATTGCAGCTGGCCTGTTCCTCTGGAAAGGACATTCACAGGGTATCATGGATCTGTAGGATGTTCTTTGCTGGTAGTAGCCGGACAGTTTCTCTGAAGGCATTAGACTTTTCAGTGTGCAGATTTTTTTTTTCCCTGCACCTTATTACGTGAACAGTAGCTCTACCTCTGAGACATTGACCCTCGTCCTGACTTTTTCTGTGGTTTGTCTCTTATTAGACAGCCTTTGTATGGAGCAGTACATACAGCTGATGTGTGCAAATAGAATTTTTTATCAGCTAGAATGTAATACTAGAGGGTGTAAGGTTATGATATAATGGGAAACACATATGCATGCACTCTAATGTCTCTGCATACTTCAAATTTTGAATTCTTTTGGAGTGAAGGAACTGCGTTCTCTTTGCTCTTTACTCTCACCTTTATTATCTCTAACTCCAGTTTTTTTTGTATGCACAGTCTCAGCAGTTTCTGTTAACAGCTGCTGATCTCAGTTGCACCCTCAAGGTAGCTCTGTTTGTATGTTAACAAGTCCTAATAGTAAACATTCATCCGTACTTGAATTAGCTGAGAGCAGAGCTTAGTTGTTGAGACCTTTAGCAGCAGTATGGCATAAGGAGTCATGGATCCTGTGGTTCTCATCAGTAATCCACTTCACAACAGCTATGGGCTTGTTGAATGGGCTGTTGGGTGAACTGTGACCCTTCTACGTCAGTAATAGCTGCGTTTAGTCTAGACCATTTCTGTTTTACAGAACAGAACAATTGTACAGGCTTGGTAGGGGGAATTGTGAACTCTGGCTTTAGGGCAAGAATGAGCTAGTGGGAGAGCTGCAGACACTCCGGAATCTGGTTACTGCTGGTCTTCATGGTGGGGGCCCATGGCATGACTTGCACCACAACTCATTTCTTATCCTAGCAAAGAGGTGAAGCCTCTGGTACACGTGAGTAGCAGGACAAAAGCAAGTAGAATGTATTTATGGTTTGGAAAAAAAAAGAAAATCCCACATTCTGTAGTGCAGGAGATAATGAATCTGATAGTCTTGAGTTTCACTACCTGTTCATCATGTGTCTGTTGATGCTAACACTGCCAGTATACCCATCTGATTATTTTGAACTAACAAAATGTTCTGTTAATATATTCTGATCTATTATCTTTTGTGGTTCTAACATTTCTGGTGTCATTGCAGGCGCAGCCCACATATGCATTTTAGTAGAGTCAAGACTCGTTCCTTTGTCGTAGGAATAATTGCATCAGTTTAGTTCTACTTTCATGCTTGTGAAATGGTATCCCTGTTTTGTACCAGGATTTTTCACGGTGTAAACTGTGTGTGTGAGCTCTGGACTGCTCCTGAAGTATATTTTAAAGGGGAGGTAGGAAGGAAAAAGCTGCTGATAACAGGGAGTAATTTCCAGCATCTCATGTTAGATGGGCTAATAACCTCTACGAACCAGAGGGTAGGGTCTCTGAAGTTTGGCACTCCTGCTAACTAGTTGAAAGAAGTAATTAAGTTGACATATGATGGTTCCAATACGTGACAGGAAAGAGTGAGACCCTTTTCAAGAATCTGTTTTTCAACTGTGTTGAAGTTTGTATTAAATGATAAAGGGAAGGACCTGGTTGTGTGGGATTCTGTTTGTTGGGTTTTTTTTCCTTCTGTAGGCATTGGGGCACTACAAGAGTGTTGTTTTTGTTAATGCTCTGATAATCATAGGGTTAAAGGACTAAAACTAGTGGGAAGTACTAGGGCTACATTACCATATCACTTCTCTATTTGAGAGATTGAGAGATCCTCTTCAAACCTCCATTTAAATACATTTTAACATTTTTTTGAAGTTTTCAATTTCACCTAAATACGTAGGTCAGTTGGTTATATTCACAAATACCTCGTGTTCCGTATTGGGTAGTTTTTCCTAACCTCCTACCAGATATTAAAGAAATGGTAAAAAAATGCAAAAATGCTGCAAATCAAATTTTTGAGTGCATAATTCATGCATACTGTACTTGTGCTTATTCTTTTACATAAGATTGATTCGTATCTCAGTAATGAGAAAACTATTTCAATTTTTAATTTCTCTCTTAATAGGGCTACATATTTTGAGGACAGTATTATTTGTTGTAATTTCTTTTCTGACAGTTTATCATTTTGAATACTTTTTTGCTCTTGAATTTAGAATATTCAGTAATGGAAGGACGAGTCATGCTTTAAAGATGTTGGGAAACACTCCCTTTGTATCACTGACCTGTTTACATTGAGGCAGAGGAAGTTCATTATAAATATGTATGTGGAGAGGGTAGTGCTGTCCTCTGTATTACTACTGCATTTGTTTGCAGATCTTCAGAAAATAGGGTAGTTGGGTAATGGGGGTTAATTTGCACTACTCACATTAGTGCACATTCACCATTTTTCACTGGGTTAATGTGACACGATGTTCCTGCAGCGTGTACAACCTTTGTTTTCACCAGATCTTTTTTGAGTTACAGAGCTGGCTCTGCATGGCATCTTACTGAGCGCGGAGGCTTTTAATTATTTCTTTTTTGTTAAGGAAGGGTAGAAATTACTTTGTGGAAAGCAGAGTCTTGAGATCATCAGAAATACTAAGATGAGTATAAACTTATTTTCGGTTAACCCTGCAGATGGCATCTTTTCTGGAATATGGACGAGTCTAGCTTGCATTTGTGAAAGTGTTCTGCTTTTTGTTTGTTTTTTTTTTTCTTTTAATAGATTCCTGACAGGATTTGTGTATTGGTTCTGATAGTGAGAAATAAAGTGCAGTTTTGCACATGTTTAGTTAGGTTGTGCAACTGTGGCTGTTCCCTATGAATCTTCTTCTGGATACACTTATTCACCAGAGAACTTAATGATGCTTATTTTTTTGACTTGGCCCTTTCCCAAGGGACCGCCTCAGAGCAGTTTGACTGCTACAGTTCTGTAGTGTTAATTTCAGGAACAAAGACTAATCATGCAGATATGATTCAGTCAGACCTAGATGCTGCTCCATTAGTATCTGTCTTACTTTGCTTGGCTTTCACCTCTTTACTTTTGGTCAACAAAACCAGTAATGCTCTCATGTTCTTGTGCACTTCTATTCCTACATTGGTAGAACCTCTAGCTAATGGTTTCCTGGGTTCACGGGAATGGATTTCTAGAGACTCACATCAGAGAAACCAGAGCGTGTCTTCACTAGCAGCCCAGCACTCTGACAAAGCCAAAGGGGCACTGATTCCCTATGTTGTTCCTGTTCTTCTGCTTAGTGGCTTGCAGTACCAGGAACCTATCTCTTTACGAAGCCTCTAAGTGATGGTGGTGGGCTTTTTTTTTTCTTCTTGCTGGAAAAGAATGAGACCACCAATTGAATTTCAGCAATGATGCTGATCATAAAGCATCATTCGATCATGATTATCGAAGTTACCAGGATTTTTTTTTTTTTTTTTTTTTTGCATATGAAAACACATTTTATAATGCAAAAATTTGATAAAATCAAATAATGGTTTGTGTTTCGACTGAAATTTGAAGCAAAGTGGAAGGTGGGATCATTTTTAAGTGTTTTTATTTCTGATTAAAGTCTGCAAAGAGCATGTTAAATCTTATGGTTGCCTTACATTTTCTGGAAATGAGTAGCTGGTTAATCTTCAATCCTGTCTGTGTCAAATGACTTGCTGAAAATTCAAGTATGACATTCAGTAGAATTCATATAGAAAATGAACTTGAATTTGCTTAATTTTGAAAGCAAGAAGAGGAAATACTGTTGTTTTAGGTGATTAAAACGTTACAAAGATGTTCAGTTGATGGTGTGTATTTAGTCTGTCAAGAAGTAGGGATAAATGGAATCAATTTCCCGAAGAGCTGCTCAACCTAATACCTTAATGTAGAGTGTTTTTAGATGTGTTAGCGGAATTCCTCTTTGATACGGTTTTGTGATGTGGTCTCAAAAATGCCAAGGTGATAATTTCAGTAAAGGGGACTGTGTGAAAGAGAGAAACAAAGCCTCTCCAATAACCTGATGCATGGAATGCCTGAGGGGGGCAGGAAGAGCAGCAAAAGAGATAGGAATCTGTAATGTGTTTTGTGTGCGACTTCTTATACTGATATAGAAAATGCAAGGTAGTATAAATAAATGGGACAGCAAAATGAATCTTTTTTAATTCCAAGGTGCATGTCTAGAAATGAAGTAGGCTGGTGTATGTGTATTTTTACTACACAGTGTCATTAAATGCTTGTGAATACCATGTACAAGCCTAATGAGGCTACTAGCAGAAGGTTCATTTTCTTTGATATTTGTATGATGAAATTAATGAAATTTGATTTCATAAAGCTTTTACAAAGCTAGTGAAAGTACAGTCCAGTTAAATACTCTCCTTCTCCCCTCTCCAACATCGTCCATTCCATCCCCTCCACAATCCATTTCCCTCCTTTTTCTCTGTCCTTGTCCCTCTCCTTTCTCCATTCACTGTCAGGAAGGGGCACCTCAGAAGAGTCATTTCAGCTCAGCACGTCACCGTCAGAGACTAGTGGAACCAGCGGCTTCAAAAGTGAGTGCTTTCATTGAAGGACCATTTTCTAAAAGTGGAATATTGTGTCAGAAGAATGTTTGTTACTAAGGAAAAGCTCTTCTGTGCGCTTGATGGGAGATTTAATTATTACTTGTCTGCAAGTGATATAATTGCTCTGTCTCTGATGCTGAATTTCGGCACTAGAAAAATTCATATTCACATGCATTTGTTGTACTTTGAAAAGTTGAGCAAAGGCTTTTTTAGATCTGTCTAATAGGAAATGGAAACCGTATGAAATATTCTACTTCTGCTTTATTATTTTCCATTATATTTGTTTTCTTTAACGTGTGCAGTTCTTTTGTCTTAAACAAAAGGCTTTCATTATTTAAAAAATTGGCTGGGTGAGGAAAATAATTGAGTGTTCTATTGCCAACCTGTGACACGAACTTTCAGAGAAAAAGAAACGACTGGCATCAAAAAGCGATATTAGCAGATACAGTGGCAGTATAAGTTCATAAGATTGATCTACCTTTTTAGAGGCATTCTTCCTTTAAACAGGATGCAAAACACTCAGTGACTGTTATTATGGAACTTCTACTGTCTAAACTAATAAAGTGTATTATGATGTATATTTTAGAACATCTGCAGTGGGTCAGCTGTACCTATTTTTGTTACTTTTTGTTAGATTCAAGCAAAAATGGAGCAGTGTATCCATTAGCAACTTTTCCCAGGAATTTCATTTCTGTTTCCCTTTTGATTCTGATACATGCAGTGTCAATGACAACATTTGTGTATAACGTTTGATACAGATTGAAGTAAATCAGTGGTTGTAATTTTGATCTTGAAAGAGAAGCCCATTTTAAAAAAGGAAAAAAAAAGTGTTCCATAAATGGATTTAGTTTGTCTTAGCTTGCTTTCAAAACTGACTCCAGTTACTGTTGTCAGACTCTTTCCATTTCTGTATTTATTGACTCAGTAAGTATCTGTTCTGTTGACTTTTACTGATGCCAACATATTAAGTATTTTTTATTCATTTTAGACTTTAATACTGTCAGTTCTAAGCTCTCCTTTTGATGTACTTAAGATAATGCCTTCAGTGTGGAAGGGAGAGGAAAAATGCATACCAGGGTGCTCTTCTGTGGATATAAGCCTTGCTAGCTTTTGTCCCTTCTTCTTTATCTAGTTTTGCAGCAGTATTCTGCCATACCCCTGTGTGCGCCTGCCTTGTCAAAAGCAGGTGTGCTATGAAAACCTCAGTCTGCTATCTACAAAGCAACTTTCTCAATATTTGCACTTTATTTCCCTCGAGACAGAAGGAACAGAAAGGGCCTTGACTGATGTTGAAAAACCCCTACCCACTGCTCTTTAGTTGGTGTCTTTGCTGCTGGGAGGATATCCTGGTGCACCTGGAGCAAGTACACGGGCAGCTCACTGCTGTTGGACACCAGCCCAGCATCCGGAGGAGGACTAATAACACAAATCACTGCATCCTCTACCTTTCCACCTGTGGCCATTGTCAGCAGCCTCTGAATGGCCGTCTGCTTGGAAAAGACTCTTTAGCACACAGTAGGAGCACAGCTCAAGTGAATACTTTGTTTTGATTAAAATGCCTCTGTAAAAAGGAGAAAGGAGGCAAACTAGCACTGCTTTACTGCCCATACTGTGTATCAGAAGAGAAAAGCTGCAAGGTCATAGCTGCCAGAGGCATGGACCAGACTGCAGATCAGCTGCCCTATCTCATTTTGCGTGTCTACCTCATGAACTCCTGGAGAAGCAGGCTTCTGAATCTTGTTTTTTGATGCCCTTTCCCTAGGTGGATAGTATTTCCAAATGACAGCAGAGTAAAACTGATTCTAACAGGCAACTGTGCTTGTCTTTTTGGACAGCCGCCTCTTCCCTTCTTCCTTTCCCATACACTCTGCTCAGTGAGAGAATAGCTGCTGTGCTTTTTATACCAGATGCATATGTGTTTTCTTCTCCCACCTTTCTTGCTCTTTTCTTGAGATCAACTGCTGCAGCTGAGAGGACTGTACTTTTGTGGTTTGATTAAGGTAACTTGAGGTAAGAATTGTTGCATGTTTCCCACTCCCTCTTGTCTGCCTTTCCCTTCTTTTCTGCCTGAGTCAAACTGAGGCATGGGTTCTGTGCTTTTTCATTTTTCTTGAGATCTTAAGCCTAGGAAATAAGATGTTCCCTCATTATCAAACTACACTCAGTCTGCATGAGGTGATGGAATGTAGGACCAGAAGCAGAACTTGGCAACTCAGCAGCTGCCCTTCAGCAAGAAGTTTTCGAGCAGGGTTGTTCTGCAATGAAGCAGTGAGGAACACGAGTTGCTGCTCTGCATAGGACAGGCCCTGGAAGCAGTCATGAGAGGGCTGTGTTCACCTTTGCTCAGAACTGCTGGGGCTAGATTAGGCTACTGTTCCACTGACTGTGAGACAACTCAGATGATGAAGATAAACCTGTCCTGCTTCTGAAGCAGGTGCTCCAGGTAGTGGTGTGGTGATGAGAAGAATAGCCCAAGATTACCTTAGCAGTCCTAGCTGTACACTGCAATGCTTCACTTGCAGGTTTGGCTGGGAAGCAGGGTGATGTGGCACCTACACAACAAGCAAAGATGGTATTCTGTGTTCCTTAAAGGCCCATCTATGCTTCAGTATGTATTTGAGGCAGCGTGAAGTTCTCTCTGCCATTCAGATCATGCTGTGGAGAAAGGGTGATAAAGTGCTATTGGCACCCAGCATTGAGAGACAAACTGTCTTTTCTTGTATTCTCCTGCTTCACTTCCTGAGCTGCTGTTCTTTTGCACACTCACCTACAGATTGCAGCAGTGCAGCAGGGATGACGTCAGGCTCCTGTCACCCTTTTTCTTTCCTGTCATGTTGAATTTAAGGTCCCTTACTATCAGATACTGTGACAACATGACCTGTGCTGTGCTTGAAGGAATCTGTTCACGGTACAGTAGAAGAAAGTGCAGAATGTTCTCCTGAAATGTGAATCCAACTGATAAAGTTGGACTTCTCTCAACTCAAAAGGTAACGGCAGTGTAGCTTTTCTCTTAGCCCTGCAGAATACTTAACCTGCTAACTGTATTCCTCTGCAGATGTGCCTGCTGCAGTGCTCTCTCGGCAGCCACTTCTCATGCTCAGACTCACAGGGCTTTGATATATTCTCATTATTGTGAGGACCAGAGAAGCTCTCCCAATCAAGATTTAGGAGGAAAGGAGTGAGAGTCAGCTCAGCAGGTTGTTCCAGATGTAGGAATCTGTAGAAAGGCAACAGCACTGTCAGCTTTCCCAGCAGCTTCTTTCACCACACTCCTAGATCTAGGTTTATTGCCTCAGGAAGAGTTGCCAGTTACTCTTGGTAGTTTTAGGTGCGCAAAAGCCAGCAGTCCACTGGTCTTGTACTCTTAAAGCAAGAGCAATCTTGCCTGCTGCTTTTGGGCTGAAGAGGCAAAGTGACGTGCCTTCCTTTAAGCTTGTTATAATTTTTAAAAAAGCAAACAAACTTGTTACTTCGAAATGTTATGTTGTCTCTTGGCTCTGTGAACGCTGATAGGTTCCCTTTTATTCCTTTTGCTTTCCTGTGCAGCAGCTGTTTGCCCAGGTGGCAGGATGTTATGGAAGCTCAGGCTGCATAGCTTGCAGAAACTTTTGCCTGTATCAGGGATGCTGGTTGGGGGTGGGGGAAGACCATCAAAGACTCGCAGATGAATGCTGGTTTTATGCCTAGAAAAGCATGCTGATGAGTTTGTAAGAATGTTTTGATTTGCAGGCCTTATCCCTAGGTTTCTTCTATCTGGCTCCTAAGATCTTGGACATAGGAGAGGTTGTGTTTGAGGGACTTGGAAGCAAGTCATTCTCTCTCCTGGAAGCAGCAGTGGCTTGTGCTTGTGGGAAGGGTTGTTCTATATGTAGTGCTTTTTATGGTGAAGAGTAGCTTCTGGTATAGAACTGGTGGCAAGGGTGCCTTTGAATGTTTGAGGGCACTGACAACACGCAGACCTTACTGTTCTGCTGGGACTTGTGTTGCTCATCTGAGAACTGCGTGCCTAGAAATTGTATAGCCAAGCTTACTGTTGGTGGCTGTGTCAGGATGATTGTAGGTGACCTAAGGAGCCTTGCCACATCTAATCTCTGTGTGTAGTGACTGATTAGTAGACTACAGAGTTAGTATATGGATCCGCAATTTGTAGTGATTCAGAAGATACTGGTCTACAGCTTGCCCAGAAGATTCTCCACCTGTGGAATACAGATGATGACCTAGGTCTCTGCAGGTGTTCTGCATATCATTCTGGTCTTGAATGAGGTGCATTTGTGGATTAGTGATAGGGGAGACCAAAGCAGCATGGGATGTGTTGGCTGTTGATGTGGAGGCTAATGTTTTGAGACTAATGTCTCCTTAAAGGGGAGGATCTTGGCCTGTCCTGGCAAAAGACAATAATGAAGATATGGCCATGTTAACCAAGTTCATGGCATACAGCTGCAGTATGTGAGTGTTGTTTATGGTGGCCAGCAACTCTCTCAGAAATGGTGGAATTACAATAATCCTCTGGTTCCTTTAAATAAAGAGGTCCTTGGGAGTTGTATCCTCTTTTGTCCCTCAGTCCGCCCTTTGCATCTGGGGAAACCTTAGGCCAAGGACCCCAACAAAACCCTTAGTAGTGTTACAGATGTGGACCACGTGCATATGCAACCTCTGCTTCTCTGCCTGTTTTAATGACTGATGATTTTTTTAGAATTCTGTTTAGAACCATATCTCCATCTGCTAAGACTGAAGTTCTTAAGTAGGTGGAAAGCCTAACATAATTATTTACTTACAACTGTCAATAATAAATGGCTAGGTATTACTGTACGTAGGTTGCTCTGAAAGTAATGCCTCAGATTTATTTCCAAGGAAACTACGACAGGTGCAAGGAGCACAATAACACTATTTAATAGAGCAGAATCTCAGCTACAAAACACCGTTTTTCAACAGTCACCACCATTAGTTATACATTTTCACCAGTGACGAACAAGAGCCTGCATGCTGCACTCATAAAAATCTGCACCAGCAGAGGTGTCCTGCTGTTGCTGTCACCACTGCTGAAACGTGCAAAACCCACCCACCCCTCACTGTGCTCATATCCATCGTTTGGTTTCCAGAAACGTTCATCAAGTGTCGATGAATGCCATTGGCGCCATTTTTTTCTGTGTGGAGGAATTGAACAACACAGCTTTGCTTCATCTGCACTTCCATGTCAGATGACATTTTGTCAGACTGCTCCTCTGCTGCTGTCTGTCGCATGGCAACAATATGTAACGGGATTTGGTGGGATCATTCAACCTCTACTGCCATACCACCAAGCATCTGCCTCTGACACTGTGGGCTGACATAATAAAATACGAGGCTTTACTTCCAGAGCAGCCCTCATATATTCTGTTACGCTATGTTTGAAGTATTTCTTAAATCCGCATACATTCTTAGAGTTTTGGTGCTTTATGTAGTAAATTGGGCGCAAATTGAAATAGTCAACTTAGAGTGTAAGGTACTGTTGTAACTTGTGCACTGCCTGATCTTATTTGGAGAAGAAATGATCCATAAGGCAGAGAGCTGCAAAGGGGTACTGTTCCTTAACACTAGTCTCTGGCAACAGGTGAAAGTATTTGATTTGATGGCCGATTGATTGCTAAAAGGTTATTTACCAAAGGTTAGAGAGTGTGGCAGACATATAAATAGAAGCAGAATATAGTTTGCAGTCAGATGGTAGAAATGGCTGCTCTCTTTGACAAGTTAAAAGTTGACATCGTTATAATTCTTGGACAAGTAAGTATTTTGCGAGTGTGTTATTAATTATATTAGATTGATTTTGTAATCTTCTTCCCCCAAAAGGAAACAAAATAAATCCACAGTATTCCTCTTTCTCCTTACTAAAACACTAGTTTTATAGAAAGTAATACCAAGTTATAATTAGAGGTTTGCAGCTGTTACTTCAAATGTTTGGCCTTCATTCGTGTGCTTGCATGTCTCCTGGTTGATTAAAAATAGAAATAGCTGTTGTAGAAATAGTACTAGAAATTGTTTGAGCAATATAAGTGGCAGTATATATTTAAAAAAAAACAACCACAGAAACATACAAAAAAACCCCAACAACAAAAAATCCAAACCCAAATCCTTCAGAAATGCAGAACTGTGAAGTTAAAGTCTTAAGGTATGGTTAAATTTTATCCTCTTTTAAATGTAGTGTGGGAAGTCTACATAGTGTGGACACAGAAGGTTTGGAGTAGGATAGAATCATGGAATTAAGGGGAAAAAATACCCAGCATTAGGAGATATTTCAAGCATACTGAGGTAAGTTTTGTGTCATCAGAAAGTCAGTTTTATTTTCTCTCTAAAGTATTTTTTCTTTATTCTGCATGTACGTGCATTCACTAATGAAAAATAACTTTCCAAAATACACTAGTGCTTTTTTTTTTCCTTGAATATTTTGGTCTTGCTGGCATGACTGCAGGAAAGGTGAGAGCAGCTGGACTTAGCCTGTCAGATGACTCATAAGTCAATACAGGAACTAGGATGAATTTTTTATACCATTCCTTGCTGTAGACTCTGAGTTTGGGTTGCCTCCTGCTGGCTTAACAACAGATAGTGTAGAGGAGAAACTATAGCTGTCTACTCTTTAATTTTTAATTCAATGTTGAAAAGATGTAATTGAAGTTTCCTTTTTTATCCTTCTGGGCAGTGGGGAGGTCTTTGAGATGACAGTTTTACATGTCACATAAGAAATCTCTGTGCCTTTGAAAAGTTATTTCTATTAATTATTAGATATTTCATGACAGAACCTTTCAAACAAACCTACTAGATAGAGATACATATTCGAATGACCTTCATTTACCTTGTTAGACCTTCCTAACAGTGTAAACAAGATGATCAGTTAAAGGTAAAAGGGAATTTTAAAAATGTAATGCTTGCACAAACTTAATACAGTTGCTGATGTGATTTACTATAGTTTCACATGGAACAATCCATCTGCTGTATTGGACAAGGAGCGGGATGAAATTGACTATAAAATGGTAATAAACCAAAAGATTATCTGGATCTTAATCTCAGCTTGGCTAGAATGTTAGTAGTCCAAAAACAAACAAACAAAAAACAAACAAAAAAACCCCACCACCCTATAAAATATACTTGACTTTATTGCTAGAAGACACAGAGAGACAGAGAGACCAAGTACTGATATAAATTGTTGAAAAGGGTTTATCACTGTTTTTGCTTTCTGTAGGCTTTTAGCTGAAATCCTTGCTTAGGCTGTGGTTTACTTCAGATTCAGGAGTCTACAAATTCTTAAACACAGTGTTCCAACAGTAGTAATTTGCACTGCTTGGTCAAGTTACATGTGGTGTTCTTCTTCTTCATTGAAACTGTCAGCAGTGAAGCTGGCGTTCAGTAGACGTGAGCTTCCTGCCTGTATCAAAGTTTTGAGATTAGTAGTTTACTCCAGAATATACGTTTTTTGCATATATTTTTGAGACTTCTAGATGAAAAGGTAAATAGCAGAGTACTAACATTAGTGTTATGATCCCTTTCTGATAAGGAATATGTAGAGAGAGCATTCAGGTCCCCAAAGAAAAATTACCTTTCACCATTTTTTTTCTTGTCTGCTGTGGTTACTCAAAATTGAGATTGCAGCTAATTAAAGAAGATAACATCAACAGGAAGAGCAGTACAGTATCAACGAGAATCATGAGATTTCTGCCATATTGTTTCTGGATGGGTTTAAATCATTTTTTCTTGCCATGGAGCACTGACTGGTAATTGAAGATGCTTCTGGACTCTTGAGTCTATAGGGGAAGCAGTTCTAGGCACAATTCTTCCTAGGGCCAATTCTTAGAGGAATTGAGCATATTTGCTCATAATGTTGAACTGAGAGGTGCTGTTGACTCCTTGGAGGGATGGGAGACCTTACAGAAGGGTTAGATAGACTGGAGCACCAGGCAGTCAGCAGCAGCATGAGTTCCAACAAATGAAAATGTGCAGTGCTGCACTTGGGATAGAACAATACCAGATGGGAGATGAGTGGCTGGGGAGCAGCTCAGCAGGAGGGGACCTGGGGGTGCTGGTGTCAGCAGCTCAGCCTGAGCGAGCGGTGTGCCCTGGCAGCCAAGGGGCAAACTGCTTCTTGGAGTGCATTAGCACAGCCATGTGCTCAAAAGCGGTAGTTCTTCCACTGTATTTACAGAATTGTAGAATCCTTGGAGTTGGAAGGTATGTGTAAAGGTCATCTGTTCCAGTGCCTCAACACCCTCACTGAAAAGACTTCTTCCTTATATCCAGCCCAAATAATCCCCTCTTTAAGCTTGAAGACATTTCCCCTTGTCCTGTCACCACAGACCCTACTGAAGAGTCTGTGCCAGAACAGAGGTGAGACTGACAGGTCAGTAGTTCCCACGGTCATCCTTTTTCACCCTTCTTAAAAATGGGTGTGAATGTTGCCTTTTTTCTGGTCACTAGGGACTTCACCTGGTTGCCATGACTTTTCAAAATCATTGAAAGTGGCTTGACAACTGATTTTCTCAGGACTATGGGATGCATCTTGTGCATAGACTTGTGGATGTTTAGGTTCCTCAGGTATTCATGAACCTGGTCTTTGCTTACAGTGTCAGGGATGTTGCTTTCCCAATCCCCTCTTACCAAACTAAACATTTGAGGGCTGTGTGCTGAGCATTTATCTGAGAAGACTGAGGCAAAAAAGTTGTTGAGTACCTCAGCCTTCTCCTTGTCTGTTGTTCGCAGCTTGCCTGTTTCACTCACTGGGGGTTACACCCTCCTGGACTTTCCTTTTCTGGTTGGGATACCTGTAGAAGCCTTTCTTGTCCTTGTTGGCATCCCTTGGCAAGTTTAGGTCAAGCTGAGCCTTGGCTTTCCCAACCCATCCCTACGCAGTCTAGCAGCTTTCTTGTAGTCTTCCCACGGTACCCGTTCCAGTTTCCACTGCTTGTGCATTTTCTTCTTGCTCTTCAGTTTGACCAGCAGGTCCTGATTCAGCCACACAGTCTCTTCCTCTTCCTTTCCTGACTTGCTACACCTCAGAATGGAGAGCTCTTGTATGCTGAGGAAAACTTCCTTAAAGATCTGCCAGCTCTGCTCTGCGCCCTTAGCCATGAGGACATTTTGCCAGGGTGTTTTGTTGACTAACTCCCTGGAGAGCTGGCAGTTTGCTTTCCTAAAATTTAGTGCCCTAATTTTACTGTTTGCCTGTCTCATATCCCTCTGGAGCATGAACTCAACCATAGCATGGTTACTACAGCCCAGGCAGCTTCCAATCCTGCTGTCATCTATCAGTTCGTTTGCATTGGTGAGCAACAGGTCTTCCCTGGTGGGGCCTTCTATTACTTGACTGAGGAAGTTATCCTCAGTGCATTCCAGGAGCCTCTTGGATTGCCTGCATCTCATGATGCTACTTTTCCAGCAGATGTCTGGGTGAGTGAAGTCCCCCAGCAGAACAAACATTTCTGATCGTCATACCTCCTATCGCTGGAAATGGAAGGCTTCATCAACAGGCTCCGCTTGATCTGGTGGCCTGTAGTAGACACGGATCACAGGGCTCCCTTTGCAACCTCGATCTCTGACTGTCACCCACAGGCTTTCAACTTGTTCATGACTGTTCTTTAATGACAGCTTTTCTCATCCTAATCCTTTCTTGACATAGATAGCAATGCTCCCTCCCCTCCTTCCTTGCTGATCCCTTGTGAACAGCTTGTAGCTTTCGATAGCTGCATTCTGGTCATGGGAATCATCCCACCATGTTTTGTTGACAGCAATGATATCATGGTTTTCTGATAGCACAGTAGTTTCTGGCTCCTCCTGTTTGTTTCCCAGGCTGTGTGTGTTGGTGTAGAGGCACTTCAGCTGGACAGCTGATCTTGTCACCTCCTTAAAGAATAACTCCTTAATTCCTTTTAAGTATTTTCCTTGATTTTCCCTATTGCCTTCTCCTGTTGCCTCAGCAGTCACTGCCTCATTGTCATAGGATTTCGTTTCAGTGCTACCAGCACCTCACAAGGTCATTCAAGGCCCCTGTTAGTACTTAGTCCCTCTAATCTAGCTATGCCATCCCACACCTTATCATGGGAAGGTTTGCTATTCCCCTCGCCCCCCTTCACACCCAGTGAGCCCTGCTAGCTTTTTCCCAAGGATCCTTCTCCACCCTTGAGAAATGCAGACTCCATCTGATGTCCACAGACTCAGTGCTATATAAGCCATTGGGTTGTCAAAAAAACCCAAAGTTCTGGCAACGGCACTAGCCACAAAGCCAGGTGTTTAAAGATAAGATCATTTGATTTGTTTCCGTGTCCTTACCCAATCCAGGAGGCAGAGAAGATGATTTGTGCATTTCAGTTCCTTCAGCCATTGTCTCAAGGCCCTGAAAGTCCCTTCTGATAGCCCATGTGTAGCTGCTCCATATCTCCCTATATGGAAAAGCAGTAAGGGGTTGTAGTTTGGTGATCATACCAGGCTAGGTAGTCTCCTGGTGAAGTCCCTTGCCCGAGCCCCAGGAAGACAGTAGACTTCTCTAAGAAGTGGGTCTGCTCAGCGTATTGGACATTCAGTTCCCTGTAGGGAGGAATCACCTACAACTAATACTCATCTCTTCTTTTTCAGTGATGAAGTCTTGATATTGAGGAAAGGCTTTTCCTGCTTTGGTTTTATTAGTTTGTCTAGGCTGAGAGGGCTGTTACCACCCACAGATGGGCCTTGCCTCTTACCTGTTGTAGAGGGGTGCCTAGGGGGTTGCAGCAGGCAAGGAGGGTTTTCGTTTGCACACTTAGCCTTGATTTGGCCTCACCGTGTGGAGATTTGAGGGTGTTACAGTCCTTGAGAGTGTCTGGAGGAGGGCAGCACAGCTGGTGCGACAGGGCAGCAAGGCATGTGCTTTGAGGAGGGGCTGAGGGCGCTGGGATTGCCCAGCCCAGAGAAGCGGGGCCCAAGAGGTGACCTCAGTGCTCCCTGCAGCTCCCTGAGGAGGGAAGGCAGAGGGAAATGCTGGGCTTTGCTCCTGGGAGCTGATGGCAGAGTGGAAATGGCAGCATGGGAACTGCCAGGGGTGGGTCAGGCTGGGCATCAGGAAACACTTCTGTGCTGTGAGGGTGGTCAGACACTGAAACAGGTTTCCTAGGGAGGTGGTTGATGCTCTCTGTGTCAGTGTTCAAGAGGTTTGATCAATGTCCTCGGTAATACCTGTTAGCTTTTTGTGAGCCCTGATGTGATCAGACAGTTGGAGTAGGTGATCTTTGAAGGTCTCTTCCAACCTGACTCTTCTATTCTAACGACAGTAGACATCTGCAATTAAGCAGCAAGTGTGGCAAACCATCAAGAAAGGTAGTAGAAAATAGGTGCATGATGAGAAGGCCCATGAAGAGCAATGTTGAAGTTTGTATTAGTTGAAAAGACAAAGGATCATGAGAACATTGCTCCACAGTGCTCTCTTTTGGGGGTGGCCAAAATTAGTGTGGCTCTAGCAGGTCATTTAAAGCAGTGTAGAAGCCAACTAATTTTCTTCTTCTTGCAGTGAGCATGAGGCTATGCTTTTGAAGTGGAAAAAATAGAAACGTATGTTTTGACAAGCAGGTTAATATTTATCTTGAAGTTCTAAAGCAGGTCTCATTTTTTCTGGTGTGATCCTTGCCCTCAAACTTGATCCTTTATTCCACATCAGCAGAGTATGTTACCAGTAAGCCATGGGGTCACCTGAACTGAAAAAAAAAATGGAGCTTATAAATACTGATTGAAATGTCATCATTAAGCAGAATCTTTGATTTTGAGACCTTTAATTGTATAAAGGACAAGACATCTCAAGTGAGTAAAAGAGCAGTTATGAAACTGGCTTTTTCTAGAAGAGATATTTCTGTTGTCTGCTTCAGGTTGTGGGTTTTTTTTGTTTGTTTATTTTAAAAGAAACAAGTGATGTTTTGCCTGTACTGTTGTTTGTAAGATTTTTGTTGGAAAAGTGAGCTATTCTTGTCCTTTGCTCTGATGGGACCAGAATTATCTCCTTGCTTTTATGTGTGAAGAGCAGCTGCTAACCTCAGCTCTTTGACACCTAGAGGTGAGCAGTGCCTTTGCAAAACTTGTGCCTCAGTTCTTCTCATCAGTGCAGCTAAAACTTGGGTTTAGTGTAGTTTTTCCCTTTCACCATTCATGATCAGTTCCAGCTGATGGTTGTGAGTGTTTCGAGGTGTAGAGCAAAGATAATGTCTTGCTAGTGGCAATTGTTCCTGGGAAAAGGAGTAAACGTTTGGATTTTTTTAGCCCCTCCTATTCTGTGCAGAATGTCTAACAAAAATTCTTGCAGCGAAAGCCTAAATGTAGGGAAGTCTTTCATGCTGAAGACAGGCTTAATCGGTTTATCTTGTAGTTACTGATTTTGACAGCATTTTAGCAGCAGCTGCTGAACATACTCATAGAATTCTAACAGAGTTGTCAGTTACCATGATCTGACACTGGTAAAAGGAAGGCAGTTAGATTTTTGTGAGCATAATGATCTCTAGCACCTATGTTTTCAAGCACCACAGAGTTCCAGAATGGCTGAGGTTGTCCAGGACTGCTAAGTCCATCTGCAGCAACCCCTGCTCCAGCAGGGACACCCAGAGCAGAGTGCCCAGGCTTCTGAAGAGCCCTCAGGAGGAGACTCCATAGGCTCTCTGGGCAACCTGTACCACTGGTCCATCACCTGCACAGCACAGAAGGACTGTCTGGCACTCAGAGGGAACCTCCGATGTTCTGGTTAGTACCCAGTGCTTTTTGTTCTGGCACTGGGCACCTCTACAAAGAGCCTGGCTCTGTCCCCTAAGCTTCCTCCCTTCAAGTATTTTTGGACATTGATGACATCCTCCTGAGACATCTCCAGGCATGAACAGTCCCAGCTCTCCCAGCCTTCTCTCATCCTCTCGCAAGAGAGCTGGTCCAGCTCTTTTCATCCTAGTAGTTCTTTCCAGTCTGTCCATGTCTTTCTTGTACCGGTGGTCACAGAACTGGACACAGCACTCTAGGTGTGGCTTCCTCAGTGCTGAGAAGAGGCGAAGAATTACTTCTTAACCTGCTGTCAACACACTTCCTAATGCAGTCCAGGATACCATTAGCCTTAGCAGCAGGGGCACATTGACTTATGTTCAACTTGATGCCCACCGGAGCCCCCAGGCCCTTTTCTGCATTCCAGTTGGTGGCCACACTTGGGGTTATTCTTAGCTGTAGGACTCTGCGCTTTTCCTTGTTGAACTGCATGAGGTTCCTGTCAGCCTGCCGCTCCATCCTGTTGAGATCCCTCTGAATGGTTGCACAGCCCTCTAATAAGTCACCCACTGTCCCCACTTTTGTGTCATACACGAATTTAATGAGGTGCGCTCTGCCTCGTCATCTAGATTATTAATGAAGAAGTAAAGCAGGGCTGGACCCAGTATTGACCCCTGAGGTACTTGCTCACGACTGGCCTCCAGCTAACTGGACTTTACACCTCTGACTGCTTCCCTCTGGGTCTGGCCATTCAGCCGGTTTTTGATTCACCTCACTGTTGAAATGAGGTGAGAAGCGCCAAAGCTGGTAGCTACTATATGCTGTTGTTGCATTTTTCTTTTGCATTTTAGTGATGGATGAAATCTTGTAGAGCTATGTCCGTATAGAAGCCATTGCTTTCTGCCAGTGAAACAACTAGGAAAACCCATGACTTTATTCAAAACATAGAGGGTTTTCCATATCTGCTAAGCTGTGTCATTGTTTGCATTTGTTCAGCTGAACAATTGTACCAGCAGTTGGTATTTGATGCCTTTTTTTTTTTTTAAATTCTTTCTTCTTCTCCCTTACTATGTAATAATGCTTCAGTTATAAAGATGGAAATGCTTGTGTAAGCTTGGTAGCTGGAATCTCTCTAGTGTTCTGAACTCTTTATTGTCAGTGCATTTTCTCCACCAGCCGTGTGGTAATACAGTACTTTACCAATGGGTGAAACAGACTGTACAACAGTAGGCCAGCAGGGAGCATGGATTTTCTGATGCTGGGTTGGATGGAATGATTTTTGTGTACTTTGAAGTGGAAAATTCATTCATAATTTTTGCACTTCTTAGGTAAAGAAACATGGTTATTCATTGATTTTGAAAGGCTGGGCTAAGAAAGCACAGAAGACAACATGGCAACAAATAAAAACTCAAAGTAGTATTTTTCTACAAGCAAATATTTGAAAGGAGTAAAAACCAGATCACTCTGGAATGATCAGTTTTACTACATCAATTTTGGCAGCTGTCATTAGTTTTGCTCTCTTGGGAAAGGATTTCTGCTTCTCATTAAGGATTTTCTTTTTTCCTTTTGCTAATTGCAGTATCTACTTTCCAAATAAGCCATGTTGCCTTTTTTTTTTTTCTAAAGGAAGTAAAGTTGGTGTATTTTGCCACTGCTGCTTTCAGCTGGAGACTTGAGATAGTGTGCATATATTCAAACTGTGCTTAGTAACATTAATTCTTAACCGAATTACTGTATTTCATTTGACCAGTAGACTACTGATACAGCCTTTGCACTTTTTTTAATTGTTGTGGTATGTCATTTTGAATACATTCAGGTTGAATACTGATGGAATCAGTTGGTGTAAATCAGATAGGCTAGTAAGCACTTTAAAAAAAAAAAAAAAAAAA
>JACDJE010000043.1:1498908-1525326 GCA_016647715.1 Pavo muticus
TTTTTGCAGAAGGAGTTGAGCCTTCCAAGAAGAGGAAGTCTGTAAGTTTCTGAAATTTCTTCTGCTATGTGCTCAGTACATTGTGTGTTTTGACAATTCTCAAGTAGGCTGCTTTTCTCTTTGGGGAGTTAGAATGAAGACTAAATGTGATGTGTGATTTGCCTTAAGACGTATACAAAGAAAATGAGATTGTAAATGAAGACTGTGGGTTGTCAGTAACCTTTTTTATGCCTGTCCTCCTCTCTTAGAGAAGCTGTTGTTAGATATTTCCAAATTGACAAAAAGACCTTGTGTTGGAGCTTTTATTTTGTATTGAAGATTACTATAGTTAAAATCAAGGAAGAAGTTTAGTTTGTTTGTGAATGATACAAATGAAACTTGACAGGTAAGTAGAACCGTTGTCATTTGAAATTTTGTGATAAAACCTGTGGATAACGAAGCAAAGAATAGATGAGTGCTATTAAGTGTATGGGATTGTTAATCTAGTATTTGATTAGTGGATGTGAAGATTGTATGTTCTTCTGTGAATTGTTGCTGAACTAGAGTAGCATGAACTCAGATACTGTGGTTTAACTGTTCTTTGTGTGGGTTGCAGTACCTTGTCTTTCTTTCCTTTTTTGAGTTGTTTGGTTTTAAAGCTTGCTTTATTTCATATTGTATAGTAATAATTAATTAAGAAGGTATTGGGATCACAGTGTGTTAAAATATCTTAATCTGCACGTGGTTACTGTTTTATTTCCACAAATAACATAGGACTATAGTGTTATCACTGTACTCAGCTAAGATAGTGTTAGTGACGACGTGTTTTGAGTAAACCTCTAAACCCTTGTACAAAGGCTAGATATTTGGCTTTATTTTTAAATATTTGTTTTCAGCTTGATGGTGCTGTGTGCGTGAATAACTGAAATGCTAACTGCTGGGAAAGGTACAGGTTGTAGACATCTGCTGACTCGCAGAAGGTTTTCTTATTTTAGGTTTTGTCACAAATCTTCTACTAAATAGTAAGCAAAACAATTGTTAAGAAATGCCACAAAGTTTTGAGACTAATTCTGTGTAAAGTATTTGGTATTGCAGTAATACAGAGAAAAACAGTTAAGGAATAGAATTACTGGTGCCTTTTAGAGGCTTTATATAAACCCAGCACTATTCTGTGAGCAAAAGATGACTGACTGTGAAGTTAATGAGTAAACTGTTGATTTCAGCCAGAGCAGAAAGTGGCTTTACAGGCTCTTTTTTTAATATATAGCCCTGACCTTGCTTACTCTTGCTGTGTTTGACATTGAATATTATTAGATACTTTTCTCCAGGTTTGAAAAATGGTTGCATTCGTCTACATATTTTTTATAGCTGATCATTGAGATGTAAGTGCAGATTCTGTAATGTTGCTGAGATTTTAATAAAGTGTAGTGAAGGAGTAGCTGATTGTCAGCGTAATCATGTCTGGCTGTTAAAATGGTTGAGGTTCTGCACATGGTATTTTAAACTGTCATCTTTATTACTGCTTTCTTAGTTAACGGGGCTCACAGTACTGAAGTTAGCAACAGCTGTAGCATCAGAAGTTCTGTGTTGGGTCACTTTGACTCCTTTATTTGCGTGTCATATGCATGTTAATATGAAGACTGAATATCAAAATGTGGTAGGTCCTGTGTTTTAATTGCCATAAACATCTAGAGGACCTCAGTGGTTCTGTATGGATGTGTTGTTTTGGCATGGCAGTGCTTTAGGCAAGGCAGGGACAGCTGGCTGAGGCATGATCAAGCAGAGAAACATGGATAACAAGATTCCGATTGATGAACAATTCTGCTCTTTTTTATTTGCACTTTATCTTGCTGTTTATGATACAGTCTGGTGGAAAAATATGGAGGGATGATGTATGGGCAAAAGGTTTCTAGCTTGTAGTTCACCGTATGTAAGTCTCAAAGGATTAGTGCACAAAATACTTTCAGATAGGTTGAATTATTTTCATGCTTATTTTAGAGAGGCTGCTGTCTGGATCATACAGAGTTGCTTCCGTCCGTATGTGGATAATTTTTAATGCAATTTCTATGGCAAATATGAAGGAGATTGTTGATTTCAGATAGAGCAAGTGCAATACAGTGTAGTAATATAGGAAGGTAGATACTTGTGAGGAGGCACAGGTTGAAAATGCATGTTATGTGACTTATATAAAGCACCAGCCCTTTCTTACCTGTACTGCTGAACGAAGCAGAGCTCTTTGACTTCTGTAACTACGCATGCAACTTGATGCCAGGAGAGGTACTCAGGTCGCCTTTGTTAAGTTGATCAAATATGCAGTGAAAAAATAAGGGCAATGCTGACTTCCTGCCAGCAAAATAATATGCAGAGGAGTCTATTTGTGCAGTAATAATTAGCTCTGAGCTCGTTAGCAGTGGCATTTGTTCTGACACAATGTATAACCTGCTGCCAGTTGGCAATTATTGTTCACTTGTTGAGCCTCACCTGCCATTCATCAGCTAGGGTATCCTGGTTGTGCTTTTGGGCACGCATGTTCTTGCCATGTGTGGAGCTATTCCACTTTGACGCTGCCCTTTTTAGCCAGCTCTGTGGCTGCTGTTCTACAAACCCAATTGGCTTCACTTAAAAAAACATGTCATATGTTTTCACTGACCTATCTGTGTAACCATTGCTCAGCCCAGTACAGAGGCTTCTCTTGTAGCCCAGCAGTGTCCCTGCTTTTTGTTCACCTGGTATAAGGGCGTGGCAATATGAAAATGTTCTGCCAGATTTTGAAACTGAAGACTGCATGCCAGAAATGAAGAGTCTGGAGACGCTGGATGACGAGGCATACAGTGTGTCTTAGGTGAACTGTGGGAGAGGATTGATGGCAGAAACTGGAGGAAGCTTGGAGAGGAAGGGGACTTAACATCTCCACTTCTCCCCACATTGTTGCTATTTTGGTTACCTTGTTGTGGAACAATTCAATTATAGGCTGCAGTTTTGCAGCCTCGTTTTGGATCTCAGGAAATAAGTTGAACTTTGTGGGCTTCCTGCAGTTCAACACAATTTTGATTTCTACATGTACAGCAACTCCTTGGGAAGGAATTGGAGACAAAAGCTTGTTAAAAGGTTAGTTAAAGTAGCACAACTGACAAACTCTGGTAAGTGATGCTGCTTCAGAAAGAAGTGGTATGCTCTGTGCTCTGATCACTCACTGGCTGTGTTGATACAAGTGCTTGTATAAACCCAGGCAGAACTGATCCAGGTTGCAGTTAGCTTCATGCAGGTTCTTTGGTGTGTTGTGTAGCTTTCTAACAGCAGGATACGGTGGCATGGAGGCAAAACTGATGTCAAGGGTCTTCTGCTTGTCCTCTCACCAGCAGCAAAACTATCCGACTTTTCAACCCTATCTGAAAGTTATTCAAAATACTTTCTGCGCACTGCTGCTACAGAGGTAGTTTATTTATATGCTGCTGTGACATTTTTATTAATTTACTTGTTTTCACAAAATATTTTCAAATATCAAGGCAAACATTTGTGCTTAATGTTAAGCCAAACCCAAAAATACAAGTTTAAGTATTGCTGATATCAGTATGTGAAACATACAGATCTTCTGATGAGCCATTGAATGGCTGTTTGAACCTAAAAATCTACTAAAAGTGAATTGGCAGTGTGCTTCAGAAGTCAGACTTCAGTAGGGGTAAGTGTGTAAGGTAGAGGAGGTTCCATATCTCTTGAGCCTCAGTGATTTGCCTGCCATAGAAATAAAATACGTGGCTTTTCCAGTCTAAATGGGTTCTTGTGACTTTTTTGTTTTGTTTGATCTGTTGGAGATGCTTCACCTCAATTCAGAGCTAGGTAATTTTAACATATTTTTGCTGCATATGTCCTTCTGAACTTTCTGAAAATAGCTAATTATGAAACATGGACTCTCATTTAATTGCAGCAATTGTGTTATCTACTTGCACCTGTGGAAATGTCAAAGTTAGTCACGGAATGCTCATAAAACTCATTAATGCATTACAGTGAAGGAGCAGATATCCTTGGATAGCAACAAATAAGAAAATCACAGAATCACAGAATAGCCTGGGTTGGAAGGGACCTCAAGGATCATGAATCTCCAACACCCCTGCCACAGGCAGGGCCACCATCCTCCCCATTTAATACTAGACCAGGCTGCCCAGGGCCCCATCCAGCCTGGCCTTGAATACTTCCACAGCTTCTCTGGGCAGCCTGCTCCAGTACCTCAGCACTCTCATAGTGAAGAACTTCCCCCTGACATCCAACCTAAATCTTCTCTCTCTCAACTTAAAACCATTTCTCTTTGTCCTGCTGTCACCTACCCTTTCAAAGAATTTACTCCTCTGCTGTTTATAGGCTCCCGTTAGGTACTGAAAGGCTGCAGTGAGGTCATCCTGTAGCCGCCTTTTCTCCAGGCTGAACAAGCCCAGCTCCCTCAGCCTGTCTTCGCAGGGGAGGTGCTCCAGCCCCTTGATCATCTTGGTGGCGCTCCTGTGGACCCTCTCCAACAGCTCTCTGTCTTTCTTGTAAAAAAAAAAAAAAAAAAAGGTAAAAACCATTGCATGCTTATGGGCTTACTCAAACAACTTTTGAGAAGGTTAATAACTTCAGACACTTTTAATGACAAACTCAACCTGTCAGTTAACCTCAGGGAAAAAGGGGGGACAAGCAGTTGAGTAAAGCAGAATTGAATAATATGAACAATGCCACCATGCATTAAAAAAAAAAAAACACAAAAAAAAACCAACCCAACAACCTGTAAGTGTATGCATGACCTCTGGTAACAAAAAATTTGGACTTTTTGGTAAGCTGGGAAGCTCAGAAGTTGAATCCATTGATTGTACAACCCCAGCTTTTTCCCAGCCGCTGCCTCTGAGTTTTTATCTCCCTGGTTATTGCATAGGCTGCTTTGCAGCTTGAAGGATGCAACCGTCGAAGTCAGTCAAGGAAATTAATTCTGATTGTGAAGAATTGAAAAGTCACACTTGAAAACATTTAAGAAAGATTGTTACTTCCTTTGTGTTATGCATATGCTTCTCAGAACCTGTGTTGTTGTTTTGTTTTATGTAAGTAGCTTTGCTGCTTTTTTCATTAAATATTTTTGCAGAAGGTCGATGTGCTGAAGATAACTCATGTCAGGGCACCTCATTTGCAAAGAGCAGAAATTCAAATGTAATCCATAGTACCTGAGAACAGCAACTTCATTTAAGGATTTGTAAGTGTTTGATGATTAGTAGTGGATATTGTCTAAACAGTTTTAGGCAGGTCATTATGAAGAATAATTCGTTTTGGAGAAAGAAAGTATTTTCCATGTTAATTATGAAAGCTAGTCAAAATGCAATCTTGAGATATGAAAGACAGTGAAAATTTGTAGTCTTAATTAAAATAAAGACTTTCTCTGCTTATGAATATTTTGGTGCTTGTTTAGTGGTAGGTTTTTTTCTGATGTTTTTCTGTGAAAGTGCAGAGAGCCTCTGCCATCTGCTTATTGGGAAAGACTGAGTGTCTTCAATTAACCTGCAGTATCCCATCAAAATTATTACAGGTTTATAACACAGTTGTGCCCAGGACTGCACAATGACTTCACACTGCAAAACAGCGCAGGACTGGAAATCTGTATTGCTGTAGCTCTCTTCTTTAGATAGTGTGCTGGAGCTATTTATAGTTGTACAGAAGTGAGGCCAACAAGTTGGCCTGAGGTGAGTGTTTTGGTAAACAGCCTGGTTAACGGCAAGTTGAGAGATTTACATCCATTTGTTCCTTGGAGTTTCCGCCTTTATAGCTGTGGCTTGTGTATCTTCTGCGAGCAGTGATTTCTGCTGCAAATTACTGTACACTGATAAAAGACTCCATCTGATGGCCAGTTAAGGAATCTGATGTATCTGAACAATGTGCTGCCCCCAGGGATCTCCTCTGTTCTTGTCTCAGTGGTGTGTTGACCTTTGGCAGGAAGTGGAAGGGGCAAATGGAGTAAGCAAGAGGGCCAGCAGCCAGCCCTTTCAGAGTCTGGAACTGGATAGCTTGAGTCGTGCTGTCTGTGCTAGGGTACGGCTTACACTTCTCTGTGAATCCTTGTGCTCCTGAAGCACGTATCAGCTGATTTTATTGCTCTTTGCCTGTGTGTTATTCAGAGTTATTTTGCTGATCTAAATTACATTCACAAAAGAGTACCTTGCTTGCATTTGTTTAGTTACGTCCATGTTTAGACTTCTGCAGACATTGCAGCAGAGATGTTTTATTAAATTACAGTCAATAATTGTTAAACATCAGCAAATAACACAGTACTGTTATATTATACGTCAAAAGCAGAGGGCTTTGTGGGAAGGAGTGGAAGCTATGGAATAGACTTGAGATGTTCTTACACTTTGGAGTCATGAAATTAAAACCAGCTTTTTATTCTTCTTTCATTTCATTTTCATTTCCATTTTATCCGCTCATTTTGTTCTGTTTCATCTGAGTTTAAAGTGAGCTGAGATGCTGCTTAGTGCATTCAGATGATTGTGTCAAAATTACTTATTTTGTACCTTCGCAGTAAATATCAGTATTAATCATAAAAAGAAAAATTGTCAGTTTTAAGTTATTTAGGAAACTGCTATCATCTTAAATTTGTAGATCAGAACATGTTACTCCTTGTTGCCAGGTGGTGGACCTCTGTGATGGTTTCACACCAGTGACTAGCTGAACTCCACCACACCTGTCTCTCAATGCCCCTCCTCGTGGGGGAATGTGATGGGTGAAAAAAACAAAAAGGGCTCAAGGTTTCTAACTGACAACGTTGGTAGTTGTCATAGTAGTAATCATTCAAGGGATTTTTTTTTTCAACAAGCCCAATTTTTTGATGTAGGATCATGTGTGGGTGGAAGAATTCTATCTTCATCTCTGTTGTTACTGTTTCTATCAGCACCTTTTGTGAGAGCAACACCCATAGCATATTGTCTCCTAAGTGCCTCTGAGTCACTGTTGGTAATGGTGGCTTCCTGAGTGCAGTGCAAGCGCCTCGGTTTCCAGACGCTTAATATTGTATATACCAATAAAACATGTTTTTGTTTAAAGGAGCATGAATTACAGGGAGATGCAGATCATTTTGTACGTGACAGCGTTTTCATCCTCAGTGTTCGACATTTATGCAGTGTTTCACCTTTGAACTTTCAACAGTGACTTCTAAATATCATTTCCGGGTCGATGATGAGAATGTTGAATAGCATCAAGCAGACCATAAGACTCTGTGAACTCATAAAATAATTTATTTTGTACAAAGGAAATTCCTCCACTGACAGTTTTTTTTCTTTTGAGATCTGTTAGTGAACTCTAAATCCACTTAATATATGCATTACTACTAACACAGTGAGTTTTTTTAATGAAAATTCTGAACGAGTTCAGATCTGTCTGGCCAAGACCTCTTGGGTATGACATGGAGGACAAGGGTCATGAGCTGCTGAGTCCTTATCAGTTCTTGCTGATGACAGAAAACTGGTTTTTGGACATACATTTTGTATGCTTTGAGCAGCAGGTATTGTAACACACTTCCCTCACAGTCCTTCTTGCTTCAGCCTCCATAAATTTTACACAAGTCTGTTGCCCATTGTTTGCATTTCCTCATTTTAAAGTTCTGTTGGGCTAACAGGAAGAGTAATGGCACGTGCTGTAGCCTTGTTGCCATTTTCCTGTTGTCAGCACAGGGTCTTCTGGAAACAAGTCTTTTGTGCTGTGAAGAGCATGGGCCTGGTTTTGATGTAAACAATACATCCGTTGGCATTTTTTTGCTGTTAGTTATGTCCTTAGTTATCAGCAGAAGCTACTCTAATTAGTCTTTCAGCTATTTCTTTTGGTTCTCTCATGCACACATTTACATCCTTAGTTCATTCATGCTATGTTGGGAATCTTTGCATGTTGTCTCTTGGGTTCTGTTTTACTGCTGTGTGTACTCTTTGACCCTTCTCCCATCATGTGCTAGGTATGGGAACAGGTCGTCATCTTCCTTTCCAATGGAAGATCCGTATGCTACTTTGAACATCTTTTAAGTTTTGTGAAACCTTCTTACTGGTGAACTCACGCTTCTCTGTTTGTGTGCATGCTGTGTGCACACAGTCCTTATGAACATCTGCAAAAAGAAAGATGACACTTTCGGGTGCGTTAAAATTCTTTGTTGCGTTTAGTAGGCCATATGTTTCTTAAAGCATTGTCCACTAAATTTTTTATGTATGTTCAGAATGTTCAGAACATTAAAAAAAAAAAAAAAAAAAAGTGTTGGAATTGTGGTTACCTGACAGATTTATATCTAGAAAATGACACATTCAGATTTTGAACCACAATTATGTAATGTATTTGCCCTCTTGTTCTCTGAGTGCTGTGATGTATGGATAATGAAACATCACCTGACCCATTTTTCACCATACACTGAGGTTCCTATAGAACTCTGCTGGAATTTTCTTTTGGGTACTTGGGCAAGGACAGGACAGTCGAGAATGAACAATAATCTTAAATAATTCTTTATCAAATTTGTGATCACAGAGGAAAAAGGAAAAAAAATCCGCATCTAGGGCCTAGTAGTGATTTTATTAAAACGTTACAGAATTTTAGGATGGGAGAGTTGCATGCATCTTGTAGGGAGCAGAGGCCAAATACCTGGGCGCATCCGTGTGTTATCTAAATCAAAAAATATTTTTGCAGTAGAATAGTTTACTTGAGAATTTAAGTATTTCTGTGCATACAAATAAATCTTCTAATAGAGCATGATCTTCAATTCAGATGTTTGATGGCCAGATCTCATAGCTGATGGATTGGTGGTGTTGAGAAGGTGGGTGCTGAGGTTCTAAAACAACTAGATGTGTGCAGAGAAATAGCAGTAGAAAGAATCTCTAGTTCTCTATTAAAATTTGAATAGTGAATCTGATGAAATGAGGCAAAAAAGAGTAATGGGATGGACATCTGATGAAAATAGACTGCTTTACCTACTGTTCTTGCTCTTCCCGCATGAGTCCGCTCCCCTGGCCAGCCTTTTAGTCTTGATGGTTTGTTACTGAACTGCTCTGCTTCTGCTGGTTCTCCTCTTGTACTCTCTACAACTTGCTGAACAAGCACTTTTTGATGTTCATAGTGTTTCTCTATACATACAAGCAGCAAAGGGTATAGCAAATAAAGAAAATGCTGAGGAAATTTCATAGTGGAAATGCGAGCTGCTGAGGCTAGGGAGGAAGTAATAAGCTCTGAGAGCAGGTTGAAGTTTAAGGACGGCTTGGTTTGGTGAGCATTGTTGTTACAGGGCTGTGTTTTGACTTTCAGTAGCAAATGTGAATAACAAATATTTCATAATAATTGCTTCAGGTATTTTTTAAATGAGCATTTTGTCCTCTCATTTGAGCAAAACTCTCATCATAAAATTATTTCCCTTTAGTTTTTGTTCTAGTAGAATTACACACACACACACACACACACACACACACACACACACAAAAAAAAAAAAAAAAAAAAAACGAAAACAACAAGAACAAAAAAACAACAAATGGCCATGCAACCACCTGCTTTATTCTGCTGCCTGAGAGACTACTTACCCGGTGAGAAAACTGGCAGAACAACATCATGCTAGTAATCACTGCTGATCAGTGCAGCTAGAATTTCAATTAGCAAACCCTGGGAATATCAGACGTACTGAAAAAGTGTTTTCTTCACTACTTGCTTTTTCACAGTGATATTTATTTTGGAAATCCCAGTTTTCTTCAGTTAAGGAAAACGTGAAGTTTGTCAAGAATAATTCTGTCTCAAAGGAATTCTCCTTATGAATTGCATGATCCTGTCTGCCCTGTGCTGTATTGATGAATTGATTTTTTTTTTGCATTGATGCTAGAAACATTTGAATAATCTCTTAATCTGCAGAGAGAGCTTTCTGAGGCTATGCAATTTCAAGCTCACACTCTTTTAGCCTCTGTTGGATTGGGGTCACGGTAGGGCTCTGGAAGGCTTACATGATTATTTGATGAACCTGTGTTCTGCTTAGAGAATTCTAATGATTATTTTGTGTGTGTGGAGATCAAAGATGAGGAATAACCTATGAATAGATGTTTGGTTTGGAAAGAAGCATTCAAGTTTCTGCACAATATATTTGTTCCTCTACTAACAATGAAATCACCTGTATTCTAAATAACAGCTCTTAGGTAAAAGAGGCAGTTTCTGAACAGCAGGGATCTGCATCTTATGGCATTACAGACTTTCGTCTTGAAATTGTTAGTATTATCACAGTTCCATTATGTAAAGTACAGGCTGACTTCCTAGAGGTGTCAAGATCATGATATCCCAATAAGCCATTTCTGTTTAGTCAGAGAAAAGGAGAGGTAAGCCTTTTTTCCTCTTCCTCATTCCTATCAAATGCAAAGTTGAACATTTTTGTTACTGTCAGTATTCTAAACCAATAATGTTGCTTACCATAAAAGGTATTCATGCATTTTTATCTGTTGCTTGTCAGGACCTCTATTGTCCATGGCTGGAAGTGGTACCTACCACTGTCACATTGGCTGTTTCTTGTTGGCAAGTCCTTTGGGGAAATGCTGGGTAATGTTTCAGTCCCTGGCAGTTTTGGCTTCTACCACTGTCTCCCATCTGCCTAAAATTTCTGAGTCCTGTTGATTTTCCTCCATCCTAATATACCTCTCCACAAGTCATGTTTGCCCTCTGAGAAAGTAAAATTTGGTTGTCTGAATGCAGTTGTTGACACACTTGTGTTTTGCTGGAGGTATTCCTTCCATTTGTATTTTCAGCCTTTGCTTAAAGCTGAGTGTTGTCTTACAGGTGTGTTCTCTGGGAGAAGTCAGCAGGAATCTAGGGCAAGGATACCAAATCAGGTTTTGAGCTGATAGGACTTGCTCTGGGAATGTAGTTTTCACATGCTATCACATGGGGATAGACATGCCAAGAACCTGGTTGCAGACTGTTTTCTTTATGGGAGAATGGGTAGTAACTCGTGGTTTTAAAGGAGCAGCAAGGAGCATGAGAATTTGAGGTCTGGTCAGTGGCTCGTTATGAGGCACTTGAGGCAGCAGAAATTGAATAGGATGTGCCCAGAGGCCAGGGCAGTGGGTATGTGGATGGTTCCTGTGTACAGCAGCTGGGCTGAGCTCTTCTCTTCCAGGTTTGGGGAAGGAAAATATTTCTTTGGCAAGATACCTTTCTGTTCTGCAAGTCCTAATCAGCTAATTCTGCCTCTTTCATTTTTAACAAGCCTGTATTTCCCGCGTTCTGGCAGCAGCTGTCTTGGCATTAACGTGCTTTCCTGCCGTCGTGCACTTTTCTTCTCTGCCATTTCGTAACGAAGTGGGGAGTAAGCAGGTAGTTTCTGTCCTTTCTCCCAAATGCTGTAGGGCTTCTATTCTGATTTTTCCTAGCAAGCCATTCAAGCTTAGATCTGTAAGGTTTACTGAGTTATGTTGTGACAGTTCTCATAGCCAAGTGAAAAGGTCAGATAGAGCACTGGGGATAAGTAGATCGGTAATACTGCAGTGCTTGGATGAAAGGAGATCAAGTGCCACGGGGGAGGAAAATGGAGGTCTAAAAGGCTGGCACAGTTTTTGGGAGTCTCTTGCTTTGTATTCGTTGTGTGTTGGTTGCCACGATGCACAAGACAGTATAATTGCATATAATCACATTTCTTCAAGTCCCAGTTGGTTCACTCATGAATATTTAGTGTAGTGATGCCCCTAGGCAGTGAAGGTAAGCATAGCATTTGTGACAAACATGCTATCCCAGGTGCTTCTATGTGGGGCTATGTGCCAAGCTGCCAAAGAAAGCAGTTCTTGCTGTTTTAGCCTGGCTGTTTTAGCTCACGTCTACTTCTGTAAAGGTTGTGCAGGGTATGTAGGCATTGGGAATGCTTTTTAGCTTGGTTATATGGTTCTAGTAGGCAGAAGGTGTGATTAAGTCAGGCACGTTCTACCTCCACATGTGAGTATGGTCTCAAGGCTGAGTGGGAAGGGGTCTGAGGTGACAGGAAAAGAACATGCTTCAAACCATCCTGCTTCTAAAAAGAAGAAAGATGCCAGTGATGCCTTCAAACCTGAGGTCAGAATTAACTCTACCAAGGAAATTCTTTAATCTGCTCTGATAGCCTGACAGTGCCTTCAGGTCAGCTGAATGGCAGGTAGCTTTGTACATTGTACAGCATGAGCAGTGGGTTGCATTGTGGTTTAACCCTGCAGCAGCTCAGCACCACAGCTTTTCACTCAATTGCCCACGGTGAGATGAGGGAGAGAACTGGAAACAAAATAGAACTTGTGGGTTGAGATAAAAACTATTTTACTGAGACAGAAGAGGAAAATGGAAACAAAAATGCAACGATAGTGATATGAAATTATTTGCCTACTGACGCGCAGCTCACAATACAGCTGCCCACTGATCAACGACCTACTATCAGTTACCACCTGCCAACTGATGTCCAGCAACCCCTGAGCAGAGCTGCCTCCTTGGCCAGCTCCTCATAGCATCTCTTGCCTACTTGAGGTAAGCTGTCCTGTCCATTTGTGGCCTGATCTTGGCCCCAGGTGTGCTCCCAGCAGCCAATAATGGCCAAAATGTCAATGTGCTATTAATGCTGTCTCAGCTGAAACCAGGACAGTTTGGAACATAGGACACTGGCTGTGTCTGGTTCAGTGTTTCCCAGTATGAGAAAGATGCTGACTTACTGTTGGGTGTTTTTTTTTTTTCTTGCTGGTTTTTTTTTTTTTCTGTTTTGTTTCTTTGTTGGAGTAGGAGATTCTATAGCCATTATTTAAAAATATTGGCAATGTAAAATGTGGAAAGCAAATCTTCAAATGATTTACTTTCCAAACTGGCTCATACTTTACAGCTTTTACTTCATAAGCTGCACATCATCAATTTTACGTAGATAAGATGTTATTCCGGGGAGTAAACAGTAGTCTGAAACCAAAGATCAAAGGAGTTTCAAACAGTGGGATCCTAGGGCTTATTGGCACGAGAGGCAACTCTCAGAGATCCCCTGTCAATAAAAACTGTGAAAGCTTGCCGTCCAAATTTGGTTCACAAATTAACTCAAAATGGAGGATCTTAAGCAGAGAAGTGGAATCCAAGAGAGAAACCTTAGCTTAAGTATTGCATAGCTGGTGAATCAAAGTCCTTACATAGCAGTTGATTTTGAATGAAGTCCAGGGATTGTGTAGCTCATTCGTGGTGGTGTGACACAGAAGCAGTGTAATATCAGTGAAGTTAAGGAATTGTGCAAGAATGAGAGATGAGGGAAGAAGTTGTCATAGAGAAGAATAAAATGGGTAATGATTGAAGGAAGGCTGTGTGGAACACAGAGGCGAGAAGACAGAAATGCTGGGAAGGGTATGCTTGAGAGACTTAGGAGTAGAGATGCTGAGATTTGGCATGTAAAGTTCTGTAGTTGTGGCTCACTCTACTACCCTTGGGTGTAGTATCCAGACAGCAAAGACAAATCAATGGAACCACTGTTGGTAGTGGAGAAACCTCAGCCTCGGACAGTTTTTTGGACAGATGAATAGTCGGTAGTAAGTTAGCACCGCATGGAGTCTGAGGAAACTCTCAGTGGCATGTTTTTATGGAGGAACTCTGTATAAAGCACAGTTTGATCTCCTTAAAAGTGACACTGATATTTTTGTGGGAACTCCTGGATGGATCAAAGACCACATTCAGAATAGCAAGCTGGACCTTTCCAATGTGAAGCATGTTGTTTTGGATGAAGTTGATCGCATGTTAGACATGGGCTTTGCTGAAGAAGTAGAAGAAATCTTAGGATTTGCTTATAAAAAAAGGTTCTGAGAACAGCCCTCAGACATTGCTGTTTTCTTGCAACATTCCTGCAAGTTAGGCAGGAATGAGGAGATGGAAATGGAGGGTTGTTCCAGCATTTGCTGCTGATTAGGTGAGAAAGCTGAGAGATCATCTTCTGTTGGAAGACAGCTGCTCAGGGCAGTGAGGGTAGTCCAAGTCCCAAGATGTGTTCATGGTCATTCTTGTCAGTCTTACTGCACTGTTGTGTACTTGCCTCCCACCTGAAATGGTTGCAGAACCATCTCCCGTTTCATCTGGCTGTCTTAGTGCTAGTAAAATGGTGGCAGCACGGGAACTCGGCTTTGCATCACTTCTACCGGTAGCAGTGCACTTTCCTCCACAGCAGTGCTTGTAAAGCTCATGCTCCTCTAGACCAGCAGGGCATTTCTTCAGCCTGAGCAATTGCTGTGTGATGACTGGAGGCCGTGGCAGGTGATACCATGCTCTCTGTATCTGAATGTGGTTCATGGTTTGTTTTGTGGTTTTTTTTTCTGTTCACTGTGAAGCCTACTGATTCCTTACAAGAAAGAGAAAGAGAAGTTAGCTTAGTTTATCTGTAGTTAAACAGCACTGTCACAGGGACTTGTGTGGTTTTTTTCCCCATGCTAAAACATGACAATTTTTAGCCCTTGTACTATCTTTCAGTTGAGACATGAAGTTTGTAAGGTGTGGTAGAGTCTTCTATTAGACCAAATCTCTACAGTTAACAAAACAAAAAAGAGAAAAGAGACTTTTCTGGGCTCTCTAGCCTTGTGCATTTTGCTCTCGATTTATTATGCCTCAACATCTTCAGATTTCAGGTTTAGATTCTGAGCCTTCCAGGGCTTCCCTGTCTCATAAATAACTAACATTTTGGCTCCTGCCCAACTGTAATAATTTATAGGTGTAAAGGCATAAATATTTAAATTGTGGATCAATGAAGGTTTCTGTAGCTTTAGTAAATATCCAGTTAAGTTTCAGAAGTGTGAAATGTGGAAGCCTTGTAGTTTTATTGACAGTTTTCTGGGTGGTTTTTTTTTGCCTTTGTCTTTACTTCTCCTAAGTGGAAATTAACTAACTAAACTAATGATATTCATCTTCGTGATTTTCTCTAAACCTCTTCTCTTAGTAAGATGTGAGCTTTTAAATATTGCTAAGCTTCCTTACTGTTTTTTATTAGGTAGAAGTACTTTCCAGAAGAAAATGCTAGCCCTGAGAACAGGGTTTTCTCATTGGAGCTGAACTGTATAGAGTTAATCAAACTTGACTTAATGTGGTACCTTTTGTCGGATTTATTGAACAGGTGCATAAGAGCATCAAAAAAATCTTTGAATCTGTCCATATGAGCTAGGGCCGCTTGAAGGTGCATTGGGATGATGACCTTTTCAAAGAGATAGCTGTTGACACTATGACTGTCTTCGATGACTGTGTGTAAGCCCTTGGGTTAACAAAGTGCATAAAGAACATGCCATTTCTTTAACGATGGATGTGGAAGCAGGAAATACTGTACTTTTTAATCTGAAGTCAGTCAGTACTGCTGAAACCTGTTTTATAACTCAGACCTGTAGATGTATTTAGAATGGATAAAGAAGACAATAAAAATATACTTCAAAAATTTTTTCTTTCTTTTATTATATATGACTAATACAGAATGCTTTGTAAGAATTGCTTAAGACGGTCCTCTGAGGATTTTGTAGCTGTGAAACAGTGGGTATAAAAATATCTCTTGACATAAGGGGTACCTGCTTCTATTTACAAGGTAGGGAGTACCTGAATAACTTTTTTGACGCCTAACTTGAAAGTAGATTTTTGTGTGCATTAGGTTTGGTATCACAGTTGCTAAACATGATGATTTTGAAAAAATTTTGTGATTCTTGATACCACAGAGATTCTGCTGAAGATCAGGTTTACAGACTCTTGTTGTGTTTTGTGGATGCTTTTCTCATAGATTATTGTAGGAGAAACCTGAAATATTTTCATTTACCTGGAAAATATATCTGATTTTATGGTTGAAGTAAATCAGTGAGGAATACAAAGAATATACATATTTTAGTTCAGTAGCTTTTAGGTTACTGCTCTGTAAATCTGAACTTTGGTTTTTTTTAGGCAAGTTTTACCTATTGTCACTTCTGAGAATCTTTTGGTAAGTTGTATATTTGATAGAAACAGTAAGCAAGAAATTACAGTTGTCTGCAGGTGTAAGAAACCTGGATAACTGGCTGTAGTCATTTTTTATTAGTGACGTAGATGATGGAATAAAGAGTGTTTATTGAGGACAAGCTGGGAAGAGTGCAATTATGTTTAAGAACAGTTTGGGAATTCAAAATCATTGTGGCATCCTGAATAAAATATACACGTGAAGCAGAAAAAGCTGGAGATTACATTGTTCAACAGAAAACACTCAGCTTTTTGGATGCAAGATAGCTGGCTAGCTGGCAGCTTACGGAAGAGGGTCTGAGAAACACAATAGTTCCATAGCACTGTGTGGGGAAAATACAAAGGAAAAGGATACATCTCAGTACATCACACTGGAAAGCTGATAATGCAGAGCTACAAAGCATGCAGCATTATTCTACCCCACGCAGAACTTGTTGTGTCTTACGCTTGAATACTGCATATCAATTTGAGTGTTGTGTGTTGGTTTGACATAATCTATTCAAGAATGCTTTCCAGAATGGAAGAGAGAAGACGGAGCGGAGATTATAAGAATTTTATTTAAGAGTATAGAATATTTGTTTTGAGTAGGAAATAGTGCTGTGTATGTTTTTAGGGTGTAAAACAAGTCATAATGTCTTCAGTTTCGACACTGCTGAGATGTTTTCTGTCCCTTTGGATAGTGAAGCAGAGCAACTGAGGGTATGNAGAGGAACTCGGTGGACAGAAGCCGCTGAATCATGAGAACCCGTTGTTTTAACTACTTCTCAGCATGCATCTTGCAACAGAAGCCATGGATATCTGTTCATCTTGCGTTCCAAGCTGTGGCTGTTACCTTTATGTATTCATTGCTCTGTTTTTCAGTAAATCATAATTATCCACACTTCCGTCTGTGCAAGGCGAAATGCACAGAAGAAGAGTTTTCAAAGTCAAACTATAGTTCAGTCTTGGCTTAGAGTAACTTTACCATTAATATAATGTGAAATGCATGCATGAATTAGCTCACCAAGGGGTTTGATTTATTGTGGTCTCAAAATAGCTCTTGCATGCGGTTGCTTATGTTTAATGTGCTATGTTCAGTTGCTGCTTCAACTCATTCTTGTGCGGACTGGTTTGCTGGCAGTCTTGTCCTCGTGCAGGTAAAATGCATCTATTGCCTAATTGTAATGTTTCATTCTTGAGCAGTGTTTTGTGACCATTGTTCTTTTCGCTTGTTTTCTTCTTGGTAATGCTTCAAGAACAGCAGGAAAGAGCCACTTTGACTGTGGGCCTCTCTCAGCTCACCCCACTAATAAAGTTGGCCTTACAGGAGTAACTTCTAAAATTCTGCTCCGTGTTTGAAGGAAGCTCTGCATCTTCCTGAGCTGATCCTTTTGCTGCTTTCTACATGGGAATAACTCTGGTACTCTCTAGATTCAGTGGAGCTGCCTATCCTGTCAGTGTCCTGCTCTGTATGTTTTCAGTGAAAAACAACTTTATACAAGAAAAGTAAGTAGTTTGTGCTATGTCTGTGTGTATATACATGCACAGGTGTGGGCTTAAGTTAGCTACAGGGCAGTATGTGCTTATAATGTTATATAAGATTTATATCAATGCGTATACGCTTGTGTGCACGGTTTCAATTTGTCTGTGCAAATTTTCTGTCCCTGTTTATTACTCCATCAGGTTTGATAATATCTTTAACAAATGGCCATTTTGCTGAGTAGAATTTGAAGAACGTGTTCTGAAAGTCAGAGTTGAGCACCTAACAAATCTACAAGCCCTTGAATCTGTGAATTGAATCAGCACTATCTGTGGTCTTGAGATAATCCCTTAAGTTCAGCCCTTCTTTTTTTTTTTTNATAGCCATTATTTAAAAATATTGGCAATGTAAAATGTGGAAAGCAAATCTTCAAATGATTTACTTTCCAAACTGGCTCATACTTTACAGCTTTTACTTCATAAGCTGCACATCATCAATTTTACGTAGATAAGATGTTATTCCGGGGAGTAAACAGTAGTCTGAAACCAAAGATCAAAGGAGTTTCAAACAGTGGGATCCTAGGGCTTATTGGCACGAGAGGCAACTCTCAGAGATCCCCTGTCAATAAAAACTGTGAAAGCTTGCCGTCCAAATTTGGTTCACAAATTAACTCAAAATGGAGGATCTTAAGCAGAGAAGTGGAATCCAAGAGAGAAACCTTAGCTTAAGTATTGCATAGCTGGTGAATCAAAGTCCTTACATAGCAGTTGATTTTGAATGAAGTCCAGGGATTGTGTAGCTCATTCGTGGTGGTGTGACACAGAAGCAGTGTAATATCAGTGAAGTTAAGGAATTGTGCAAGAATGAGAGATGAGGGAAGAAGTTGTCATAGAGAAGAATAAAATGGGTAATGATTGAAGGAAGGCTGTGTGGAACACAGAGGCGAGAAGACAGAAATGCTGGGAAGGGTATGCTTGAGAGACTTAGGAGTAGAGATGCTGAGATTTGGCATGTAAAGTTCTGTAGTTGTGGCTCACTCTACTACCCTTGGGTGTAGTATCCAGACAGCAAAGACAAATCAATGGAACCACTGTTGGTAGTGGAGAAACCTCAGCCTCGGACAGTTTTTTGGACAGATGAATAGTCGGTAGTAAGTTAGCACCGCATGGAGTCTGAGGAAACTCTCAGTGGCATGTTTTTATGGAGGAACTCTGTATAAAGCACAGTTTGATCTCCTTAAAAGTGACACTGATATTTTTGTGGGAACTCCTGGATGGATCAAAGACCACATTCAGAATAGCAAGCTGGACCTTTCCAATGTGAAGCATGTTGTTTTGGATGAAGTTGATCGCATGTTAGACATGGGCTTTGCTGAAGAAGTAGAAGAAATCTTAGGATTTGCTTATAAAAAAAGGTTCTGAGAACAGCCCTCAGACATTGCTGTTTTCTTGCAACATTCCTGCAAGTTAGGCAGGAATGAGGAGATGGAAATGGAGGGTTGTTCCAGCATTTGCTGCTGATTAGGTGAGAAAGCTGAGAGATCATCTTCTGTTGGAAGACAGCTGCTCAGGGCAGTGAGGGTAGTCCAAGTCCCAAGATGTGTTCATGGTCATTCTTGTCAGTCTTACTGCACTGTTGTGTACTTGCCTCCCACCTGAAATGGTTGCAGAACCATCTCCCGTTTCATCTGGCTGTCTTAGTGCTAGTAAAATGGTGGCAGCACGGGAACTCGGCTTTGCATCACTTCTACCGGTAGCAGTGCACTTTCCTCCACAGCAGTGCTTGTAAAGCTCATGCTCCTCTAGACCAGCAGGGCATTTCTTCAGCCTGAGCAATTGCTGTGTGATGACTGGAGGCCGTGGCAGGTGATACCATGCTCTCTGTATCTGAATGTGGTTCATGGTTTGTTTTGTGGTTTTTTTTTCTGTTCACTGTGAAGCCTACTGATTCCTTACAAGAAAGAGAAAGAGAAGTTAGCTTAGTTTATCTGTAGTTAAACAGCACTGTCACAGGGACTTGTGTGGTTTTTTTCCCCATGCTAAAACATGACAATTTTTAGCCCTTGTACTATCTTTCAGTTGAGACATGAAGTTTGTAAGGTGTGGTAGAGTCTTCTATTAGACCAAATCTCTACAGTTAACAAAACAAAAAAGAGAAAAGAGACTTTTCTGGGCTCTCTAGCCTTGTGCATTTTGCTCTCGATTTATTATGCCTCAACATCTTCAGATTTCAGGTTTAGATTCTGAGCCTTCCAGGGCTTCCCTGTCTCATAAATAACTAACATTTTGGCTCCTGCCCAACTGTAATAATTTATAGGTGTAAAGGCATAAATATTTAAATTGTGGATCAATGAAGGTTTCTGTAGCTTTAGTAAATATCCAGTTAAGTTTCAGAAGTGTGAAATGTGGAAGCCTTGTAGTTTTATTGACAGTTTTCTGGGTGGTTTTTTTTTGCCTTTGTCTTTACTTCTCCTAAGTGGAAATTAACTAACTAAACTAATGATATTCATCTTCGTGATTTTCTCTAAACCTCTTCTCTTAGTAAGATGTGAGCTTTTAAATATTGCTAAGCTTCCTTACTGTTTTTTATTAGGTAGAAGTACTTTCCAGAAGAAAATGCTAGCCCTGAGAACAGGGTTTTCTCATTGGAGCTGAACTGTATAGAGTTAATCAAACTTGACTTAATGTGGTACCTTTTGTCGGATTTATTGAACAGGTGCATAAGAGCATCAAAAAAATCTTTGAATCTGTCCATATGAGCTAGGGCCGCTTGAAGGTGCATTGGGATGATGACCTTTTCAAAGAGATAGCTGTTGACACTATGACTGTCTTCGATGACTGTGTGTAAGCCCTTGGGTTAACAAAGTGCATAAAGAACATGCCATTTCTTTAACGATGGATGTGGAAGCAGGAAATACTGTACTTTTTAATCTGAAGTCAGTCAGTACTGCTGAAACCTGTTTTATAACTCAGACCTGTAGATGTATTTAGAATGGATAAAGAAGACAATAAAAATATACTTCAAAAATTTTTTCTTTCTTTTATTATATATGACTAATACAGAATGCTTTGTAAGAATTGCTTAAGACGGTCCTCTGAGGATTTTGTAGCTGTGAAACAGTGGGTATAAAAATATCTCTTGACATAAGGGGTACCTGCTTCTATTTACAAGGTAGGGAGTACCTGAATAACTTTTTTGACGCCTAACTTGAAAGTAGATTTTTGTGTGCATTAGGTTTGGTATCACAGTTGCTAAACATGATGATTTTGAAAAAATTTTGTGATTCTTGATACCACAGAGATTCTGCTGAAGATCAGGTTTACAGACTCTTGTTGTGTTTTGTGGATGCTTTTCTCATAGATTATTGTAGGAGAAACCTGAAATATTTTCATTTACCTGGAAAATATATCTGATTTTATGGTTGAAGTAAATCAGTGAGGAATACAAAGAATATACATATTTTAGTTCAGTAGCTTTTAGGTTACTGCTCTGTAAATCTGAACTTTGGTTTTTTTTAGGCAAGTTTTACCTATTGTCACTTCTGAGAATCTTTTGGTAAGTTGTATATTTGATAGAAACAGTAAGCAAGAAATTACAGTTGTCTGCAGGTGTAAGAAACCTGGATAACTGGCTGTAGTCATTTTTTATTAGTGACGTAGATGATGGAATAAAGAGTGTTTATTGAGGACAAGCTGGGAAGAGTGCAATTATGTTTAAGAACAGTTTGGGAATTCAAAATCATTGTGGCATCCTGAATAAAATATACACGTGAAGCAGAAAAAGCTGGAGATTACATTGTTCAACAGAAAACACTCAGCTTTTTGGATGCAAGATAGCTGGCTAGCTGGCAGCTTACGGAAGAGGGTCTGAGAAACACAATAGTTCCATAGCACTGTGTGGGGAAAATACAAAGGAAAAGGATACATCTCAGTACATCACACTGGAAAGCTGATAATGCAGAGCTACAAAGCATGCAGCATTATTCTACCCCACGCAGAACTTGTTGTGTCTTACGCTTGAATACTGCATATCAATTTGAGTGTTGTGTGTTGGTTTGACATAATCTATTCAAGAATGCTTTCCAGAATGGAAGAGAGAAGACGGAGCGGAGATTATAAGAATTTTATTTAAGAGTATAGAATATTTGTTTTGAGTAGGAAATAGTGCTGTGTATGTTTTTAGGGTGTAAAACAAGTCATAATGTCTTCAGTTTCGACACTGCTGAGATGTTTTCTGTCCCTTTGGATAGTGAAGCAGAGCAACTGAGGGTATGGTGGAATTGCTATCCGATTTTAAGAACAGTGAGATGAACAGCTGGCTTTGTGTGATGTGAGTAATACACATATAATGGACCTGTCTTGGAAAAGGATATGATATCTTGATTTACTTAGAGCTCTCTTTACTACATATCATTACATTGCCAATAACCAAACTGTCATTAAAAGTCAAAGGGCTTGACTTTTGCCCTGTCACTGGAATATAGTGCTTTTGAATACACACACATATATATATATCAATAAAATAAGTGCTTAAATGCTGTGAAACAGAATTCTTCAAGAAGCAGGTCTATTTTTGCCTCTTCTTTCATTTCTTTAATATTGGAAGACAGTACAGATTGAGACCATAATTGTTACTAAAGCTCGGTTTCTCAGACTTTTTACAGTTTTGATGTCAACTTGATATCTGTTGACAAGAGACTTCATTAGTTGAGCTGTTTTTATTACTTTCTAAATTCAGCTTAAGATTTATTTAATTTTAATTGCTGTAGTATGTGAAATGTGGTAGGAGGTTGTCTGAATCTCCCTAGCTCCTTTAGGAGTTTTCCGGAAGAGAAGATTCGATAAAAGATGCACAAATTGGCTGTCTGGATACGGGTATTGGTGAGCATCTTCCATCATCCTCACCTACCTCTCCCTTCACCAGGAAAAAACCAACAAAACAAAACATAAGACATCCCTTCTTTTTTTCCTTATGCATTCTGACCAAGATGAAAAATTCCTTGACATTGTAAAATGGGTGATTATTTTGAGCCAAAGCATATGAGCAAGACATGCCAGACAGGATTCTAGAGAAAAGGATTTCTTATACCATCTGGTATTACTTCCTTAGTCGTGGCCTATCTCAAATGCTTCTGAAGAGAGTAGGCAGTAGATAACAAAAGTGCCCAGAATAGACTGGCCAGTTACACACCGATAGGAGAAATATTTCTTGACCCTCTCCAGCAGCTAGCTGAAGCATGAGATGTGTTCCATGTGCATTGGGTTGACTTCAGCAGAAATAACAGACTGGTGGATGCGCATTTCAGGATTCTTCTGTGATTGTCTTAATAAATATCTGGACACACTCTGTTGCAAACAATGCAAAAAATTTCTTGAGTGCTGTGTTTTGCTTCTCACTGATGCCAAGAAACAGGATTGTACTAGAGTGCTTCTGCATTGTTCTTGATAGAACCTATTTAATACCTCAGTGTTGCCAGTGAAACAGCTATGAGAATCCTGAATGTCTCTGAGTAACAGCTCTGCTTTCCACCTGGTAGGTAGTTCTGCAGTATTTCAGATTTGAATATTGAATCTGATCTTAAAATTGTTTGTTCTTGCCTGCTCACCTGAGAGACTTTCACAGACCTAAGTTTTGAATGTAGTAGGGAAGGAAGGCAAAGCACTTGAACAAGCCGAATAGAATCTGCTGCTTCGGTGTCATTACAAGCTCCTGCTATTTAATTTATGATGGATCCTGAAATGATAATTTTTCTGACTGATGTGAGAGAATGCGAAGTGACACTGTAGAATGTGACACTTGCATGTACATTGGTCTCCAAAAGTAATGCCTCCTATTTGTTTCCATGGAAACTGCAACAGACAGAAGGAATGGAATAACATTATTTGATGGTGCAAGTTCTCATCTACGAAACACTCTCAACACAGTGACGGCCATTAGCTGTGCACTTTTGCCAGTGGTTAACAAGAGCCTGCATGCTGCACTTGTAAAAATCTGTACCAGCGGAGTGCGTACCACCAGCTACTACTACCATACCACCAACATCCACCTCTGATGTCACGGACTGACATAAAAACATAGGAGGCATTACTTTCAGAGCTGCCCGTGTGTTTGTGTGTGTATGTATGTATATCTGCATGCTGTATGTGTGTGCATGTATACCACACATATACCTGTGTATGTGTACACTGCTAATGCTTACATGTTTTCTCATCCTCACAAGTTGTGTGGTACAACGTTAAACTGAGATGAAATTGTTCCCGAGTAACAGTTCTCAGTTACAAATCTGTAACTGTCATGCAGTGGCTGGATTATACACTCATTGAGTGTATGCAGCTGATTTTCATGGATGAATGCTGTCTAATAAGTGCAACTTAAAGATCACTTTAATAGGGCTGATTTGTCTGACAGGACCTCTGTGAGGATTCACAATGATGTTGTCAGAGCATGGACCATTGAGAGGATGAACATCAGCTCATTCTTGATAACTGACAATTAAATTTCAGCTTTTCTTTTTATGCATAAGAAAATAGCAACTTGACTTGGAAAATGTTGACAGAAACATTTGTGCAGGGGATAAACTGCAATTCACTTTATGCTTGTTTTACAGTTTTTATTTTCTTTAGTCCTGTATTCACTGGATTATGATTATTATTTTTTTTTAAACAATGTACGTTTTCTGGTCATCATTTCAGAACAGTATTCTAATTTGAAGTGGAAAAAGTGGAAGTTCTATGTCTACTTGAATGTTACTAAACTGGCTATGCTAAATGTCTGAACCTGGTGTGCTAAGCAGTTCAGGTGGTACAAATGAAGATGAAATGATCTTTGATAACTGTCACAGAAATAAGTTATCCATTGTTGTTGGTCTTTGAAGTTAACTACAAACTCCTAAGCACATCTGGAAAGTACTTGTGAACTGTGTGTGCAAAACCAAATGATGCACAGACTTGCTTTATTATTTTAGCTATTCAGTTGCTATTGAACGTTAAAAGACTAACGAAAGCCAGAGGCACTTGCACTGTTAGTGGTATTATTGTGTATTACCATCATTTAAGGAAAAAAAGATATGCATAGGCAGCAGCTAGGGAAGTAGCTTGATAAGTGTAGAATATTAATCTGAGCTGTGATGTGGAAGGAGAGTCTTTCAGGCTTATGTTTCAGTCAAAACATTCCAGTGTGCTTTCCTCTTTCTGTTTGTTTTTAACTGGATTTTGGAGATGGTTTACTGAACTAGCAAGACCTCAGGGCTCCTGACTTGTGCCCTGTGTTCTTGTATTTCACTTTCTAAATTTGGATTTCATCTGTAGAATAAAGTGATAGGACACTAGGATTTAAATTTGCAAAGGAATGTAATTCCTAGATTCCCTGTGTACTGTTCTTGACCTTTTGTTTGAGATTAAGCTTTCCAGATGAGAGATATTCCTCTATGGTAGTTGTGTCAACGTAGGCAAAAACGTCAATACCTTCAGGCCTACTTGGATAAAAAGCATGAACAGAACAGGGGATACTTGACACCATTATCAATACATTTTTAAGTACGTTCCTCAGGAAACTAAGGTCCTACTTACCTGACTAGTCTTTCTCATGAAATAATGTTTTGCCACCATCTTCTGCTGCCTGAAGCATTACTTGCCCTTCCGAAGCTGGTGAGGGGGCCTGGAGCATAAATTTCAGGAGGAGTGGCTGAGGGATTATTTAGCCTGGAGGAGGCTTGGGGAGACTTTATTGCTCCCTACAGCTGCCTGAAAGGAGGTTGTGGAGAGGTAGGGGTCGGCCTCTTCTCCCAGGTAACAGTAACAGGATAAGAGGAAATGGCTTTAAGTTTTGGCAGAGGTGGTTCAGATTGGATATTAGGAAGAATTTCTTCTCAGAAAGAGTGATGGTGCATTGGCATGGGCAGCCCAGGCAGCTGGTGGAGTCACTGTCTCTGGAGGTGTTTCAGGAAAGGGTAGAAGTAGTACTTAGGGATGTGAATTAGTGGGCAATTTTGGTGGAAGGTAGACGGTTGGACTGGATGATCTTAGAGTTCTGTTCCAACCGTAGTGATTCTGTGACTGTGTGATACCTTGATACCTGGTAGTGTTAGAAGAATGCAATGTACAAATCTGAAATAGTTGTTGATTTTTCACTTAAATTATTTTTTCTCCTCTTACGTAACAAAGCCTCCTGTTGTATCTGGTATCAAGACTTAGTGTTTCTGGTCTTCATCATGTTGCTAGTAAATCTGTCGTTCTGGTGACGCAAAGCTCCTTTCTTAACAGGAGAAAGTGGCATTTCTTTCCGGTAGCCGTAGTACAGTAGAATACTTAAGTGGACATCCAAGCATTTAAGCTTGTAGGTGTTGCAGATTTCAAGTTAAAAACTCATAAATGAGAAATTGGATTTTTTAAAATTACCACATGGACTGCGTTATTTATGAGAATTTAATCTTCATAGTAAGTAATGCTGTGTTACACTGAAAGAACTGGTTTTACTGATAAAATAATCCTTGAAATATCTATCTCAGGGATGATGCCAAAAATGAAGAAAAAGCCTGTATCAGTACCTTTGAGACTGACTTTACTGTAGCCTTTGCAAGTATAGTAAGTATTGTTATCCTAAGAGTAAATTAGTTACTTCAAATAAAGAAATGAGATTGTAATACAAAAATATAATGGAGCCCCCTTTTTGTCTTGCTTTGTCAACTACATACTGGTGGGAATGCCTTATATCTAAGCAGTCTTAGAACAAACAATAGTTTTGATTAAATTGAAGTCAACTTTCATTGGCTAGGCATCATCTGATTAAATTGCTAATTCACAGAATCACAGAATTGTAGGGGTTGGAAGGGACATCTAGAGATTATTAGAGTCCAACCCGCCTGCCAGAACAGGCTCCCTACAGCAGGCTGTACAGGTAGGCATCCAGGCAGGTCTTGAGTATCTCCAGAGAAGGAGAAATCCACAACCTCTGGGGGCAGCCTGTTCCAGTGCGTTATTAGTTACTGGTGGTAACTGAAGAACTTTCTTGATGAGTCATGGTCAAAAAAAAAAAAAAAAAAGACACAG
>JACDJE010000043.1:1527227-1551902 GCA_016647715.1 Pavo muticus
AAAAAAAAAAAAAAGAAGGACCTGAAATTGGTAACACTTTTCTGCAATTTCCTGGGCCGCTCTCACTCTTAATAAAAATGGTAGGTTATTGGTCTTTAAAATCCAAGTACAGCCATGACAGAAGAGAATTTCAACTTTTACCTTTGTCTTAGCCCCCACCGTGACAGTAAGGTATTTGTTCCTACAGACAGTCACAATTTCCCATGTTAAAGGAAAAAAGCACATTTTTCATTCAGGGGAATGAAAGGCAGGAACTTCCTGTCTGTTTACCGAGGAAGGGGATAATGTGACTTAAACAAGATGGCTAAATCCTATTCGGTAGGATCAGAGGGGGTGGCTAATGTTTGACATTTGCGGAGAGAAACTGTCTGTAACATGCAGGGTGTTTTTGCGCTGCCGCTTGGCGCAGCGAGGGGGACTGCTCCTTCCTCGGAGGGGCAGAGCGGTGCCGGCGGGGAGCTGCCTTTGCGGAGGCCGGGTGAGCCGCTTGGCGAGCAGGTCCTGCGCTGACAGCTGAGCGCGGTGCGTGCCGCTGCCAACCTGAGCGAGGCCGCGGGCGGCACGTCGTGACGGCGCGGGGCGGAAGGACCGAAGTTGCGGTGCTCCCACCCTCCCCCCCGTCAGGTCCTTTAGTCCGTTCCTTCGTAGTGGCTCATTTTGGCTCTCTCATCGCCGGGATGCTGCCAGGGAACGCGTGGCGTGGTTACAATAGGGTCTGGTAGCGCATCAGAGCAATGAAAGCCCAGCGGGAGAGACTACAGATTCCAGGGCTGACCTTGGAGTAAGTATTGTCTGTCTTCAATATTTTAATGGTTTCTGCATGATAGCTGGCTTTGGTGCACACAGGAGCTGTTTAGTGTGTGTTGTGCTGGCAGTCTCGCAGCACTGCAGCTCTGGGTTGAAGGAACATGTTTTAAATGCATTGCAGTTGTTTGAAGCAGATGTGCGAGCCGGGAGCTGGGGCACTGCAGTGCATTGGGAAAGAAAGCATTCCTGCGTATTTAAAGTTACTGAATCTCCTGCGTGGAGCATCCTGTCAGCTCGCAGAGAGCATCTTTCTGTAGGCCATGGTGTCTGCCTTTCTCTCCTGCTCTCTGTTACTGTTTGTTTATCCCGGTGCTGCCTTTTAGAGAGGCCTCTATCTCTGCTGCATAACGGAGAGCACTGCGAGAGATTAAAGCAGTACAGAAATACCGTTTGTGAGAATCCGCTAGGAGCAGCCCGGATTTTACATACATAACTACATTAACGAACAGTATTTACATACTGGAGATTCCTCTGCAGTAAGCGTGTTTACCTAATTTAGCACCGTGTTTACTTGGTGCTTCCTTAAAACTGATTAACTAATTTGCGTGTTTTCAGCTATTTATGCAGTAGGCTCATGAAAATATGTAAATTTTACTGTATAGTGATAGTAACGATAGTCTTTTATTCATGAATGCCAGCACGTATCTACCCAAGGTTTGTCAGCCAAAACTAAATATTAATTTCTATACATGCATACCTATGCTCTGTGTTTAATACACATCAGGCATGTATGTAATGCATGTTGCAGACACCATGAGAACTTGCTAATTTTATCTAGGTAAATAGACATGGTTATGTCAGATCCTTTAGTATTCCCTGGGACTTCCCCATTCGTGCTGGAGAAAAAACCTGAATGCTGCAAATGCCTGTGGTAAAGTTACTTAGCTCTGAAAGGTATTATCTCTGACATCTGCCATGTTTTAAAGAAAAGGCAGTAGGTGAGTGTGCAGTCTAGCAAATAATTTATTCTGATAATCACATGAAGGTGACAGAGCACTTTATTCCACGAACAAGTGTAGATGTTACACTGGGTTCCCCAGAACTGGGCTTGTGAAATGTCAGGGAGGAATTCTGATTTTCAGTCCGGCGTCATTTCCTCAGAGCAGTGTGTGTTAGCTGTGAGCACACTGAGCTCTAGATAATTGTCTGAAAAAATTAGAGTCGCTAATTTCTCATGAGTTTTGAAGGAGGGGTCTTATCAGGGAGCTCATTAAAGTGGTTGCCATGAATAATTGATAACGGTGCTCCTTTGGTGATATGGAAATTTAAATATTTTTAAATCAGTCCTCATTGAATTATGTAACCATTTTATGCGAATAACATCACTAACTGCAAAAGATGAAAAGTGATTCATGTTGCTGGTTTTTCACGTGTGTTTGTGTTTTTGTAATGCAAGGTAGTCATTTACTGTTTCCTATTTTCATGGACCCTGACAAAATCACGCTTGCCTTGTGTCATTTCTACAACATCTAAATACTGGTAAAAATTATATTTTAGTTTCAGCATTGCTTAGTTGCTGGGTTTTTTTGGTTAAAACATTGTGCAGATTCAAACCACTTATATGTTCAATTTTTTTTTCACACTTTTGTAATAACATTTCCATAGGTCATCACGCTCATACTTTCTGAACTTAATTTGTTTGTAGAGAAAAGAGAATACCATGTTTCGGTTGCTGTCGCTTAGCGGTTACTATAAAGTCATTTTCTGATTTGTCAAAGTTGAGTCAACACAGCTTTAAGTTGTATCCCCCCAGTTTTTATTTTCAAGTATCTTCAAAGGCAAAAACTGGGGGAGGGGGAGGGAAAGAAAGAAAGAAAAAGCAACAACAAAAAGCAAACAAAAAAACTCCACAACCATTTCTTTAAACGGTCTTTGCGTTTAGATTCTCTTAAATTTTCTTTCAATCAGGTTTAAATGTTGGGACTGGAGTTACATTTTATCCCTGAGAAATTTGTACAGTCTGTCTGCTTTCTATTCATTACTTGCAGAAAGCTTCTTTCAAAGAATATTAAGGATCCAGAATGAAACATTCCAAATTTAGTAAATGTAGGAATTAATGCTGCCTGTCATCCTTGTGCATATGCACCATGATAATTTAACAGGTTTCTGCCTGCGATTTCTAGGTCTTAAAAAAAAGCAAAGCTGAAAAGCAAGCTCTGTAGAACTGCATTGACACTACTCTGTCAACACTTGGTGGAAATTTATAGATGCACACTGTCTGATATTGAATGCCCTGAGAGTCTGCTCCATGGCAGAGACTCTTGTGTTTCAGAAATGAAAATGAAGAGTAACAATGGAGTCACTACTAGCAAGTGCAGGATTTCTACCTGCTGTGTGTATGCCAGCCACTAGAGGGAGGGGGAGGTGTTTTGACACTGGGTGTCTCCAAGATTTGCTCACAGCAAGGGGAAGTTAGTGACTTCATCTCATTCTGATCGGAGTTAGCATGTTCTTCTCATTCAGTGCCAGCCCCATTTTTTCCCTCCTTTCCACTGGTCTGGCTTTGGTTGGTTCCTTGCCCCTGATCTTTACTGCATAGCAGCCCCTGTCCTCTCTTCCTGCTGCCGACCTGTGCCTTTTGGGCAGCAGCACCGCTTCTTTCCTTCTTCTGCCTGGATTTCCTTCAGATGACTGTCTGCTCTCTTCCTGTTCCTGATCCTTGCCATCCACTTCACCCGCCTTTGCCCTTGCTGAGTACCTCCGGAACAGCAGTGAGCACAGACAGTGTAGCACAGCAGTTTTCCAGCCTAGTGTGGGCAACACTCACACCCCTCTGCTGCTCTACTTTAGAAGCAGTAGTACTGTTTCTGCCAATTTTTTTCAATCAGATCTCCACCTTGCCAGGTTTTAGTGAGAATGTTACAAAACGTGGCATTGTCATGCAACTGAAAACAAGGGATGGAGCTGGTTGCAGCTTTCTGGTTGTCTGTGGCTCCCTGAGGGCAGGTCAGGACACCAGTGCTAGCTGGCTGCAGGGGTCTGTTATGCAGCAGGACAGGTCTTTGTGAAGGTCATCTGGAAAACAGCTACACATTGGCCTCTGCTTTTGCTTAGCTTGAACCAGTGGTGCCACATATAGTTTAGGAAAGATAATTTTAGCTAATCACAACAGGAAGAGTGTAATTGAATTTTTTTTTTTTTTTTAAAGCTGTATTGCAAGTGTTGTAGGGACACGTGCTTGTGACTGCACGAGAGTATCATAACAGTGCATCTGTGAAATCTTTCAGTGTCGTACTGTTTTATTGAGAGACTTTGCAATGGAGCTGTACTTGAGGCAATTTCTTGAAGGTGCCTTCGGAGCCAAGAGCTCAAGTACACTTCTGGAAACATTAGTTGCTTGTATCCATATTTGATTACATAAGTAAAAGGCCTGATGCGTGCAGTAGGACATTTCATAGTGATATCGATGGAAATTGCATGTAGGTCACTTCTAATTTTCAGTAGGTCCCTGAATTTTAGGCTTTCAGACTGGATTTTTTTTCTAAGAATTCTTGTTGCTGACGAAAGCTCATAGTCATTTTTAGTTTCCAACACATCTTATTTGCATATCAAAAGAAACATCGAAAATTCCTAATATTAAAAACAAAAAACCCACCATCCTGTCTGAGTTATTTATTCTGCTTTGAAGTTTGAAACAATCCCACTTTGGGCTACACAAGTTTTGGGTACACAAGCAAGTATTGGAGAGAGCCTCACATAGTCAAGCTTATGCACCGGCAACAGATTTCATGTTTATTTTTATTTAAATCAGTTTCATCTTAAGTCAAAAACTGTGTGGCTACTGTCACCCACTTCATTCAGAAGGACAGTAATGTTTCGGTTCTAACTGGAACTCCTTTTGTAACTCCTGCACTAAAACATGCAACTCTTGCTAAACCTTCTGTTCACCAGAGATGACATTATTTTAACTTTCAGTCTCACCCCAAGGAGCCTGAGCCCAACCCCAACAAGCCCTTGCAGTCCCTGCAGCCCTCTGTTCGCTTTTCATTTTTGGAGGTAAGCAAGTAAACTTCCATTGTTGATGTTTTCTTCCACACCCAAAAACTGGCAATCAAAATGTATTTCAGGGGGAAAAATGCAGAAAATCAAATATGTCTGTACAATCAGAAAAATGTTGTACTTAACAAGCTGTTATTCTGAAGGTTTTTTTTTTTTTTTTTTAAATGGAAAAAAGAGCTGTTTTTTGAAACCTAGTAAGGAGTTTTGAGGTGCAGATTCGTAATTGTGAGTTACTCTGACTTTCGATCAGGAATGTATCTGCTGTTGAAGTTTCATAGTTCGCTTCCTGTGGTGATACTGCAAACTGTGTTCTGTCGTGTCAAAAGTTTAAGGTGAATTCAGAAGTGGAGGTGATCAATGAAACACACTGTTGTATCTTGCTTACCTGAGAGACAGCAGTATGATCTGTGATGCCAGGTGACAGAAGAGTTGGGTATCCAAGACGTATGTCATTTTAGAAGGAAATAATCCTTTCCAGTAGGTCTGTAGTGCTGTCCCTTCTTCAGGGCTGGGATAATTTTAAGCCTTATTTCTAGGACAGTAATGTTTTAGATATGCCCTGTGCAGCCACATGCAATATCTTTCTCAGTTTCTTTGTTCTACTTCTCAGTTTATACAAGAGAAACAGTTTGTTGGGTTTTTTTTACTGGTTGGTATTTAACAGCATCAGAAGATAATTAATCGAAAAAATACTATGTGCCTCATACTATTATGGTAAAATAATCACAATAGATGATAATTGAAGGGTATTTCTGATACAGAAAAGGTTTTTTTTTTCCTTTCCCATTTTTTTTTCTTTCTAATACGCAAAATAAACTTGCAAGCCAGGTCTCTTATACTCAAGAGCATAATTTAGTGAGATTTTGCCCTATAGGGGATGCAGTTTTTAAAATGAGTTTTCAGTGCTTTCTGGATTAAAAAAAACAACAACAAAATACCTAATATTTGTAATAATTAGAAGTTTCATTTGATACTGTGAGGATAAAAGACTACCACCTCACTGAATTATACAACAAAATAAGATTAGTACCTACACAGTACTACCTCTTCAATGTTGCGTGGCAGAGACAATGCTTGCATGGGTCATTCTTCTTCAGAATGCTTTAAAAAGGAGCTTATTCTTGAAATTTGTGTATTGTGGCTTAATTTGACAGTGAAAAATGAAGCAATAATTTTGCAGTTTGCTCTGTGTCTCTGAAGAAATATTGTGATGTTAAAAAAAGATATATATATATATATATGTATCCTATTCTGTAAGGGAAGAGTTGGAATGAAAATCTTCCTTTTTTGCATTTTTCAATATGATTTAGCCATACGTTTTCTTCTCAGTGGAAACACTTTGTGGTGTTTAATGAATTATCAGCAAAATCAATGTGTTCTGTGGAGTTTATCTTGATGGTAGGGAAAAGCTGGTAAAACCCAACATTTTTGTGTTAGTCTTCAGTTTCTATGCAGCCGGATTTTGGGGAGGGTGGGTCGTTTGGAGGAGGGACGATGACGTTCATGGAAGTGTTGTTTTTCAGAATGGCAATATTATGGATGCAAAAAGCTGCATTAAAAAGTTTTTAATTTGTGTAAACTGATGAATTGCATCTCCGACCTTGTGGACATCCTTCCATGCAGACTGCTGTGGACACAGCCCTCGCAGTCTGTATGGTTTTAGAATGAACCAACGAGACTGGACCCTCAGTGCTACAGTTTCCCCATGGTGGGTGGCAGAGGCTGCATCAAGTTTGAGCTTTCCATTCCTATGATGGATGATGGTGCAGAGAGCAGACTTCTTAGATTCTTTTTGATGAAATGGAATGGAATTTATTGTTAGTGTTCAGTGTAATACCTAAGCCACATATTTTCCTGGAAAAAAAAAAAAATCAAAATTCCTACCATTGTATTTTATTTATTTTTATTTTTATTTTTATTTTTATTTTTATTTTTATTTTTTGCTTTTAGAAATCCCTTAAGAATATTTTAATTTACCCTGGAATGGAAATTAAGGAGAAATACTATGATTCCGAATCTTTACACTACAGCTACAGAGGACTTAGCACGTTCAGAACAGCAAATAGTAATTATTTACTGCTCAGGCGTGACTTATGTTAACAGAGAAAAAATGTATATGTTTTTTAGGGCATATAAGTAATTAGCATTTCCTGTTCCTTTGGCTCAGAGTACTCTCGGAAGTGGGAGGAGAGGAATTATTTTAGTTTTACTACTTTTGCTTGTGTTCAGAAGTGTTAGCATTGCGGGAGCCTTCCTAGAGTAAATACATAGGATTTTCCTATGGCATTGTATCTGTCCAACATTCTGGCTCATCTCTGTCATGCCTTCGACTGCCAAGCTCCTTGGACCACTTTTGTTCAAGTTCTGCTTACAGCAGTTGTCACATACAGTAGCTGTGTAAAGGGAACCTTTGGCCGGTCAGATGATGAACGTTTTTTTTTTTAAATAAACAGTAGCATCTTGTGAATGTACCTGTGGTAGCAGAGCCTTGAAGAGGATGGGGATGAGGCATATATTTCCCAGTAATTTAGTACTTACTACTTTTGTCTTCCAAACATTTTAACATTTTCAACTTCTGTAGGGGAGAAAAGTAGTATATTGGACCATTACAGTATAAGCAGCAACAGCAGGTTTGCAAGGAAAGGGAAAAGGTGGAAATAATGTAACCAGCTAACCATAGCTGCTGAGATTCTTCTGGGGTGCTCCAGCACAGGTCCCCACCGGCCGCAGCTCTGCAGGCACTGCTCCACACAGCTCCGTACCACGGGGCCCACCCTCAGGAGCTGCTCCGGCGCTGTCCCCACGGGCAGCAGCTGCCCCAGCCCTCCTGGCCCACCGCGGGCTGCTCTCCACGGGCTGTGGCTCCGGCCTGGGGCTGCTCCTGCGGGGGTATCCGTGGGCTGTGCCTCCTCCAGGCCTCAGCCACTGCTGCACCGTGGGCTCCTCCATGGCTGCACGAGAGATCTGCTCCACGTGGTGCCTGTGGGCTGCCGGGGGATGGACTGCTCCTCTGTGGGCCTCTCCTGGGCTGCTGCTCTGCGCCTGGAGCACCTCCTGCACTGACTGTGATGCCTGCAGGGCTATTTCACATTTTCTCACTTTTCTCTCCCAGCTTCCTCTCACAAACTGCTTTCCCCTTTCTTAACCATGCTCTCCCAGAGACACAGCCAGCATTGTTCATGGCTCAGCTCAAGGTGAAGCATAATTCTGTAGGAGAGTTAGTGATGTAATTCAGACTTCTTGTCACATAGTAGTTTATTTTATGAATTTTAAAGAATGATATATGCTGTACAGTGACTCCTTTCCCCCTTAGTGTGATAGCTGCCATATCTAAGGAGGCTTAAGCAAACATTTTTCTTTAAAATTTATTTCCACCTTTGGTTCCAGAGAACAGTACAAAGTAGATTGACCTTGAGGTTATGCTGAAAGATGCAGTTGTTGATTTATTACGCTGAAACTGCAAGGTCATGAGAAGGTCTGATGGGTATGAGGTAAGGAATCACTTGGCTCCAATTCTTGCCCAATTTACTCATTTTCATCTAAAATGAGAAAAACCTGCTGTTTCATCTCTTAGAATAATCTCATTAGAATTCATGAACGCCTAACACAAAGCACGAGTTCCTCAAGGTGTAATAAATTAGTAGTTGGCTCTTGCCTTCGAAGGTAGACTCTCTGCTCCCAAGTTCTTGTTGCGGCCTCATTGTTCTTTTAACAATTTCTGTGAGCATTTATTTAAAATGGCAAAACACACATACTTCAGATATTTCCAACATGCTCTCATCAAACCATGTGATGTTTCAAAGGGAGAGCTGTTTCACTTGGGACTTAGGGTTTACGAGGATTCTTGGAGAATTTGCAGCCTTCACTGTTGTTTTGTCACACTGGAGGGATGCAGCAAGGTAATTGCTGATCGTGTGATTTTTGGGCTGGCACTAACGAGTGCAGTTTTGCTTGCCACACAGTGGTGTCAAATCAGAGGGGCAAAGCTTTAGTTGTCTCGGTGATGTTATGGAGCTTATGGAGTAGGATAAGAGTAAGGCTTAGCTGACTGATACCATAAAGATACAGAGTGAAGTATACTTTAAAAAGCTTCCAGAAAAAAAATAAAAATAAAAAATCTGTGTTCTTATATCTGTGTTTCAAACCCTTATGTGGGATATGGCAATTTAACCTGTGGTTTGTGTTAGTTGATGATGATGTTCAGAAGAAAGAGCTTTTTTCTAAGTCATGTAACCAAATAAAAGTAGCCTCCTTCTCCCGTATCTTCAACCCCAAAGTTTTGCAGCACAAATTATCTTGGAAGAATAGATGACAGAATTTTACAGGACTTAGCAGAAACGGATAATTTGCTGTAGTTTTTTTCTTTTCTTGTTGTTTTCTTACTGTTTTGTTTTTTTTTTTCTCCTTTGGAATGTGTAAGATAGATCTTAAGAGAACATGAAAAGTTCTTGTGACAGTTATTTCCTGAGGTAGTCTGAAAGCTGCTACTTTTCATCTGTGGGAGAGAGCTTGTCTGAATCATTTTAAATGCCATTTTGTCAATCTCCTTTCCCTGAACTCTCATAAAGATTCTCCCAAAGCAGTTGAATGCCGTTTTTATTAAATCTTCTGGCCTTTTGTGTTGTATTTTGTATGTTGAATGTTGCATTTTTAAATTAATATTTAGGCTTTCTAAAAATTTTGAGGAGGTAAAACGCTGCTATGAATTCAAGTTTGAAAATTACAGCATTATAGAAAGTGCCGTTAACACTAGAGTACTGGGGTTGCAGACAGTAAAAGGTTTGTAACTTTTATTCTAAATGCTGTTAGAAAACTCTCTAATATTTTCTAAGACTTTGTAGTTATAGTAATGACCAGAATCAAAATTTCTTGAGCAACTTTATTCCTTTCTAAAGCAGAGAATGAAAGAATTCACAATTTTAAAGCTTAAAATGTTTATGGCCATTAATTTTGTTTGCCTTTGAGCCAGATTCAGCTTTCTCTTAACTGTTAAAGACAATGTAATAAAGAACTAGTCAGGCTGAGCATTGATCTTGTTGAACATCATACAGTTGTTCTCAGACCATCAATCCAACCTATCCAGATCCCTCTGATGGGTAGGTAGGGCCTACCTACCCATCAGCATTTCTAGCTTGTTGTCACCTGCAGACTTACTGAGGGTGCACTCAATCCTCTCATACACATCATCAGTGAAGATTTTAAACAGGGATGGTCCCAGTACTGACCCCTGGGAAACACCACTAGTGACCGGTAACCAGCTGGATTTAACTCCATTCCCCACTACTCTCTGAGCCCAGTCATCCAGTTTTTTTACCTGGTCAAAGGCTTTGATAAGTCTAGGTGGACTACACCCACAGCCTTTCCCTCATCCACCAGGTGGATCGCCTGGTTATAGAAGGTGGTTGATCAGGTTGGTCAGGCAGGACTTGCCTTTGATGAACCTGTGCTGAATAGGCCTGATCACCTGGTTGTCCTGCACGTGCTTTGTGATCACAGTCAAGATCATCTTCTCCATAACCTTCCCCAATATACAGAGGACGGGCTGACAGGCCTGTGGATCCCTGGATCCTCCTTCAGACCCTGCTTACAGATGGATGTCATGTTGACAAGTCTCCAGTCATCTGGGACCTCCCCAGTTCACCAGGGCTGGTGGAAAGTGGCTTGTCAAACTGCAGTCATTAGTTACTGTGGAGTGTGTACCTGTTGACCTTGTGGCTTTGCTTATTAGAGGCTGACGTGTATATTAGTAATGATTGTAAATCTCGTGATGCTCAGTTGCCTCAACCTACGCATAGTCAGACTTCTATAATATGATTTCATAACTGGCTTCATCTGAGTTAATGGGAAAGGATTTGATCCTTAATTCAAGGTCTTTTTATTGTCCAAAGGGAGGCTGCTGCCTATATTTCCTATTCTTGGAAATATGGAGAAAAATACTAAGTAAGCCTGCTTGCTACCCTTTTTTTTTTTTGTTTGTTTGTTTGTTTTTAAGTTTGAACTGGTAGGTGTATCAGCAGCTCACTTCTTCCAGGAGAATTATTTCTTTAGATATTTCTACTTCTGTTACACCATTTCACCATTTGAGAAATCTTGCAGGCTCTCTGCAGCACAGTGACTGATTTCAGCTAGTTCTTGTACAAGTTGCCAGAGAAACAATCCTGCAGCTACATTCTAGAGTTGGGAATTCTCATCCATGCTCTGTGCCAACACTGCAGCATTGTGTTGCATCTGCATCATTTTATCGCACCTTGATAAAAATAGTCGCAGAACTGAAACCAACACTGCAGGCGTCAGCCTTCCTTATTACACAATTCCAGCAGACCACAGCACTGCAAGCTGCAAGGAGTTGCTTATCTGCCTTGAAGCTTAAGAAATACTTTCAGACTCAAGGCTATAATTGTAGTGATGCAGAAGGAGGTGTGTATCAGAAAGACTGCAATCCCTGAAGCACGCTTTCTGGGAGGCTTTCTTATTTCTGCCCTACACAACACAACTTGTTTTCACTACTTTGTGAGCCGAATTACTTTGCAGTAAATATTGATGATCCCTTAGGGAAAGTATTTTTCTTTGGTATTAGCTTATTCTTGAATATTGTTGAAGTGATGGTTTCACAAATGTGAATTCTAGTCAGATTGAACAAACGAACAGAACATTTTGGAATACAGGAATGCAAGAAGCATGAGAGATTTACAGAAGAATACTGGAAAAAAATATGAAATAACCCAGGCAATCTCCTGTTAAGTACAAAGCTTCTTAGTCCCTTTGTTCTTCAGATGTCTTGTTGCTCCCTTTGTTTGTTGGTTACCATTTCAGAAGAGAAGTAAACATGTAGGTTTATAGAGGTAGTGTCTTGCACCTACAGAAAACTGAAGAACATCACGAAAGTATTCTGGACTCAACAGCCCTTTCTCTGGTGACAGTTTTGGCAGGTTTGTCATCTTGATCTAAGAGATATTGGTGGTTCTGGCAGAGATTTCCTATGTTCCTGATCTTAAGTGCTATTCAGCAAAGCAGTTATTTGGCTTTTAACAGGGGAGCAGTTCCTCTGTGTGTTGCAGTGGAAGGACAGTTGTACAAGCTGGTGAGCCTTCCCAGGGACTCTTGTTCTCTGCTCAGAGGAGTTGTAGCTGGCCTCTTGTAAAAGTGCAGCGCGGTCCCAGAGCCTCTAAGGATGTGGTTCCACCTGCTGCTGGGACACTGGTTTTTTAGAGGGTCTTGGGAGCTGATTCTGGGCTAAAGCATTAGTGTTGGGAAGTAGGAGGTGTTGAGGTGCATAGTGTTGGACTGACACCAGCTTGAATGTGTCTGTCTCCTGAACTTAGCTTTCACACAGCTCTATATTTGTCATTAACGTGGTAACTGTTCTTTCTGTGTGACAACATTGTCAGTATTAACGTCATACAGTGTTATAATGGGTGTATGTTGTGATGTCTGCCTTCGATCAATGTGAGTTTCTGGGCTTATGCCACAGCAGTCAGGTGCTCATACCCACAGTGTACTCTGAAGCAGACTGTCTGTTAGCTTTAGAGACAGTGGGAGGATACGATCCAGGCTTGCAGAATTCTTTTATAGCAGTGAGAAACCTGCTGTTGTAGCGCAAAAGCATGGAGCAATGGAATCTGCTTTTTCTGTTCTTCAGGGCGTGCTGCTAGGAGAGACTGGCAAATTTACCTTTGGGCTAGAAGAGATGAGGTGGTTTGCAGTTGAAAGTTCTAGCACAGTGACACTTTAACAGAGCAAAGCTGATAGGAGTTTAGAACCGCAGAGCTATGTAGAAATAGTGTGGCTTACAGCTGCAACATGCATATCTGAAGAGTTGTGAGAGGGATTGCTCCATGAGGGGGTCTTGGATGGGAAGTAACATAATGGTTCTTGGCCAGGGACACAAAGTGAGCAGTGACCAAAACTGGGCCTAAAACTTTCACTCAACTAAAAAATGTATGTGGGACTCCAAAGTACCACAGCAACAGTTTTGTTGTATTTTAGGAGTTCATGGTCTCAGACTGTTGTATTTCTGCTGAGACATAAATGGGAAAGCGTGTGGTTGGGTTTGGGAAGGTGGTTAATAATGCTCTGTGAGCTCCCAGGCTGATTAAACCTGGAAGAATCTGTAAAAATTGCTATAGTGCCTGAGATGAGGGGATGTTGATGTGCTGGTATAGATTCATATGAACCAGAGCCAGTCTCTTTCATTATGAGCAATCAGGTTTGCTATTCCTCCTTGACCCTGTGCTGTGTCTTCTTTGCCAGGTGAACATGTAGGCTCTCAGAGCTTTGTCTGCCACCGGTGAAGTCTTTCCTTGTACATATGTACAATTGCATGAACAGTGGTGTTGAAGAAAAGCAGAATAGAGAACACGGTATACATTTGTTTAGCTGGGGATAAAGATGGCATTAGATGTTGTAGCCAGGATGGGCGAATTTTTGACTAGGGCTAGTGGTGTGGCTAATAGTGCTTGTGAAGATAGAGCGGAATATGTTGGGATAATCCTTCACTGATATTAAGCATGATTTCTTCCTTTAAATTTTGCAGATGTAAGTATTATGTAGTTTTTGACCAGTCCTCCATTCCTTTTGCTGCGAATAATCAAATACAGAGTTGAAAGTGTACACTGATTTAAGAGAAACATAATTTTACATAAGAGGTTCAAGCTCATTTAAATTAATGGTAATCCATGTCCAGGCATGTCTGGAGACAGTCAGAGGAGGGGCTGCCTGAATGGTAAGTTATGGTACGCTAATTTTGAGGTTGGCCTTTTTTTTTTTTTTCTCATTGATAGAATATGAGGAATGTATATTTTGCAATGATGAATGTTTTAAGTCTCTTTTGTATCAGGATATTGATTTTCCCATAAACACTCTCTGCAGTTGCATGGATGGAATAATCAGATTGTTTGCTTTCAGTAAAAACAGGACTGTTAGTGATTTGAACTGTTATTTGAATCCTGAGGAGTTAATTCCCTCACTCCCACTATGAATGATAGAATTTTCCAGGATGCTGTAAGTATAAAAAGCTAGCACAGATCGTGCTGATTCTGCAGTCCTTGTTTTACATGTTTTTGACAGGGTGTTGGTAGAGATCGAGGTGCTGACTACATTTTGTGTGTTACGCAGCAATGATGTGCCCTCTCAGTCCTACAGAGCTAAAACAAAATGTGTATGTGTGTCTTTGGACCAGGAAGGTAGAAGTTTGTGATTTGCCATGTATACTTTTAATTCTCCCTGATACACAGGGAACAGATATTCAAGGCTGTTTCTTAACTCACCTGAGTCCCACTCAGCTAATGTTTGTACTGTCTTTGCTTGTAGGAAGGAGATGTAGAAATAATTCAGTAGCTCTCAGTCTGTGCTGTGGTGAGCCCACCTCCCTGCTATTGTCTGCTTCCTTGCTCTCCTTTTTTTCAATACCTGTACATTTCATGCAAATATTTCTTCACTGCAGTATGAAGAAGTAGGAAGGCATTATTATCTCTGCTTTGCAGATGGAGAACTGAAGCACAGAGATTAAATGGCTAGATAACACTGGACCTTAGATCCTGAGGCACCTTAGCCATAAGATTGTTTTTGTATTTTGTCCTTCACTAGAGGGTTTTCTCACACTTTGACAAGCATAAATAACTAAAATCACATTATCCTCTGTTGTAGTTCTAGATGCTTGGTTCACATGTTGTGTCGTCTTTGCATATAGTTAATTCTACCACTTTTTTTGTGATGATCTTTTTCTGTCAGCAGTAGTCCTGCTAATGCTGTTGGATTTATCCAGCTGCAGCACCATCTGGGAAACAGGCTAGTTAGTTGCTTAGAAAACAACACAGAATACGAGCTACTGAGATATGCCAGCAGTCATTTCAGCTGGACACATTCTTTGAGTCAGGGAGCTGGGAAGATCTGAGTCCTTCTAATTCAGATGTAGTCGGGATTGTGTGGGTATTCAGTGGTAGAGCTCAAAGGGCTGTTGTGGATGAATGAGGCTACATCTGGCTGGCAGCAGGTCACCTATGGTGTTCCCCAGACTCAGTGCCCCCACAGTTCTAGGGCCTTTCCTGCTCTGCAGCTGGAGTGCACCCTCAGCAAGCTGATAACACTAAATGGGGAGGTGCTTTTGACTCCTTGGAAGGATGAGAAACCTTGCAGAAGGATCTGGATAGGAGCACTGGGCAATCAGCAGCAAAAAAAGGAAAATGTGGAGTGCTGCACCTGAGGTAGAACAATGCTGGATACAGGCATACATGGGGAATGAGTGGCTGGGGGGTAGCTCAGCATTCCTACTGACGTAAGGGGTGCTAGTGTCTGCAGCTCAGCACAAGCCAATAGTATGCCCTGGAGCCCAGGGGCAAGCCATACCTAGGCGTGCATTAGCACAGCACAGCCACATGCTCAAAACAAGTGATTCTCCCACTGTATTTAGCCTTGGTGTGACCTCACCTTGAACAGTGTGTGCAGCTTTGGGCTCCACAATGAAAAAAGGATGTTAAAGTCCTTGAGAGTGTCTGGAGGAGGGCAGCACAGCTGGTGCGACAGGGCAGGAAGGCATGTGCTATGAGGAGGGGCTGAGGGCACTGGGATTGCCCAGCCCAGAGAAGCGGGGCCCAAGAGGTGACCTCAGTGCTCCCTGCAGCTCCCTGAGGAGGGGAGGCAGAGGGAAATGCTGGGCTCTGCTCCTGGGAGCTGATGGCAGAGTGGGAATGGCAGCATGGGAACTGCCAGGGGTGGGTCAGGCTGGGCATCAGGAAACACTTCTGTGCTGTGAGGGTGGTCAGACACTGAAACAGGTTTCCTAGGGAGGTGGTTGATGCTCTCTGTGTCAGTGTTCAAGAGGTTTGGTCAATGTCCTCGGTAATACCTGTTAGCTTTTTGTGAGCCCTGATGTGATCAGACAGTTGGAGTAGGTGATCTTTGAATGTCCCTTATAACTGAACTATTTTGTTCTGTGTGGAGTGTGTGCTGGAATGTAATTATTATGTGTTACTTAGCCCATTGAGTAAGAAAGCAAAAAGATGTGAAGATATTATCAGCTTACAGTGCTGTGCGCGCATTGCCTGAAATACCTAGAGTGATGTGTATAGGCAGTCCACATTATACTCTTTAAGCACAATGTTTCCCCTTTCAACTTTCTGAGTACCGGATTTCCAGTTTGATGGCTTGCACTGCATGCAGCGCTCCATCTCACACCATTCTAGTGACAGCAGATCCATCATGCACATCACCTGTAGCAGGAAGCCATAGGAGTGCAGGGGTAAGCTCCAGAAGTGCAGCTACTTTGTGTTGCCATACTACAAAGCTCTGAATTCTTAGCACCTTATTTTTATTCGTTTTGGTTTAAATCAGGATTTGGAAGTAACTGGTGTATTTAAAATACCTGAAATAAGCAGGATACCCAACGTCATGCTTAATTTCTTTGCTCTGACAGAGACCTGTAATTGATCTGATAGATCTGCCGTCTATCTTGTGCTGATTGGCTAATTAGTTCAGGGCATTCAATGTGTAAGTATTAAACCTGATGAAGTTTTGTCTCACTGAAGACAGCATTTGTACTGAATAGCTGCTTTCAATTTCAGTATCACTGGCATCAGACTACTTAGGCTTCGACTGACAGGTGTGAATGCTTCACTGTAATGACTGCCATTAACCCGACCCCCAAAAGATACTCTAAAAATGAGAAAAGTTACAGCTCGTGACAGCAACTGTTCCAAACGCATCAGGGTTGAATGCTATCAAACGTGAGCTGTGCTGGATTTCTTTCCCTAGTTCATTTGACTTTTACACGGAGAGTTCCTTAAGTCTGTTGTTAGGAGTGGTGGAGCTGAGCACACGAAAACGGCTCTGAATAAGGAGCAGCATTCCCCTTGCAGGGGTGTGGTGTTTGGGACTCTCCAAACTAACGTGCTGCAGTGGCATAGCAGAATGCTCCGTTTTTTTTAAATTGTGTTTTAATTTGTTTGTTGTTGGAAGTTATGAAAACAAAAAAGGTGCACAAAATTTTACAATTTGACAGTTTTTTATTTTAATTGATACCTTTGAAACTTTGTTTTTAAACAATATTTTATCTGGTTTTAAAGGGAAAAACCCAATATTAATATTTTATGTTTGAAAGATTGAGAAAGTTTGTATTGGAATGTTTGTTTACTGGAATTACTCATTTTTAAACTTCAAAAGCTTTCTGATAACATAATTTTAAAATTAAAAAAAATTAAAAAAATTTATCTTTTCTACAATTGAATTAAGATTTTTTTTTCCTCAAAATGTGGCTTGGTTGACTGAGACTTTAATGTAGAATGTATAGTAATGGATGAGTACATACTGCTTAAGAAAAATGATTGTATTCACATTTTGTTAAGGAATTAAGAATTTCACTTTTAAACGTAGGGTATTGCTGTAGATTTTATAGGATGTGTGGTAAAATATGGCCAGATGTGTGAGGACAGGAGAGAGTATAAACGTGTGAAGAGAGCTAAGCTAGTGCAATGAATTATGTGTCTTAAAGCTATCTCTTCTTTATGTGAGTGCCTTGAAACGCTGAAAACATCATTACTGCTCCTGAGCGGAGAATACATTAGCATGCAGATTTATACTGGTGGTACCGCAGCCACAGAAATGGTTACCAACTGGTTGGAAGACAGAGTGTGACCCTTTCAGGATGCTGCTGAGTGCTAGCGGGCAAGGCTCTCAAAGCAAAGCAGGATGTCTTAATACTGGCTATAATACAGCATTTTTATTTTTTCCTCTGGCATTTATGATAATGAATTCAAAGTTTAAGTGCCACAGTACCTGGAGAAAGGTGATATTTTTATCTGGTGTCTTCTGTTTTCCCTTCCATGCTGGACTTGCTCACCGCAAAAAGTAGCACTTTGAAGTGTGGTAATGCTTTCTCTGTCTGTGAAGATAGATGTAAATCTAGTGATAACAATTGGAAGTAGCTCTTTCATACCTTCTCAGCTAGTTTGCTTGCTTGCTAAATTAGCTCCCAAGCTTATGTTCGGAACAAGAGCAAATGGGTAGCCTTGTTGATAGAGCATGAGTGGCTTCTGCCACTACAGGTATCAAAATGTTGGATTAAAAATAGTGCTGCCTGATATGAATTCATATGTTTCATGTGAATAACTGCACAATATATTTAACTTCCAGTTAATAATGTGTATCTGTGTAGAAACTTTCAGAAATGGGAAGAGATGCTGTGACCATTGCTTTTCCTGTGTTTGTGCTAAATGATATATAATACACTGGAACAGTAGGAGGTTGATCTGAATTTGTATGTTACTTTACAACTGGTTAGAGCAATAATGTTTACTCATGTTTGTAAACATTTCTAAGTAAACTCAGAAATCTGGCAGATATACATTGCACACCCACAAAACACTTTTTGCGGTGAGTTCTTCAGCATATTTTTACACACTACGTCCCACGGTGGTAATTGTGTGAAGTCAGCAATGGCAGGTAATAAACATCAAAATCAACCACTAGAGGGAGCAAGATTTCAAATATTGCAACTAGGAATACTATAAAAATATTTATTAATTAGTGCATTTCAAGAACTGAATGTACTATTAAGATCCTGAGATTCAATTTCCTATGTAGATTAGGCTGTAGAACTGTACCTGCTAATGCTTGTACCTATCTTTTTACTCTTGTTTGAAGTGTGATTATTTCTTTTTAGGTAAAAAGGTGTCTAACTTACAGGTTAGTGTTGGGAAATCAAGTGGGTAGGACAAAATAAACCAAAACTCTTCTTTTCATCTAATTCCCGTATCTTGAAACTTTACTATACTTGAGGAGTTGGGCAGGAGGGAGTTAGTGATGCCTATAACCTCTGCCTTCCCCCACATCTCTTCCCCTTGGGTGTTCCTATACTGTATGACCAAGGTACTCCTTTAGCCTTGGATAAGCTGAATACATCAAGCTTTTCAGACTACATACAGCAGATTATTTTTGACTATGCTCTAGTCCCATATGCCTCATCTCCTTACTCCTGTGAGAGATTTTCCTGCTTACGCACCTGAGGGATGTATTGAGTATTAATACATATAATATTTGAGTATTTTTATATATGCTGTCACATTAGGAACTCCTGTTCCTAAACTGTTACTGAACTGTGTATCTGTGAGAGGACCTAAATTCTTTGTGTTGTCTGTGCCCTCCACATTTCTGCTTTACGCTGTCCGAGTTTTTTGTGTGGTTTTGTGTGGCCTCATGTCTGCTAATAGCAGAATGTCTGCTGTTCAAACAAAGTTGCTTCATCCAATGATAAGCTGTCTTGTTCCTGTCATTGTTTACCTCTTTGTGTTCATTTGCTAGAAAGGGTAGTACATTTTTTTTTTCTTTCCGAATCACTGATGGCAGTATTGAATTGCATTCGGTGAAGAACACAGTCCAGAATTAACTACAAGAAGCATTTAATGTGCCGTTATTTTTTTGGATCTTTTGGTGAATTTTAGTGTTCCCTGTATCTTACATAAATTTTTGTGTTATGCTTAATTTACTCATTAAAACGTGATGTGGAAATGTGTTGAATGCTTTACAGATGTCTCAGTGAATTTTTAACTTGTTTATTAATTTTACTTGTTTATTAATCAGACTTCGAATCTTGTTTTAAAACAGAACTGTTGGGGCCGACTGAGCTGTGCCCAGAGCTGTGTTTAGTGACGCCAAGCATGCCGCCATACCTGAATACGTTACTAATGGCAGCTAGTATCCTGTTTGTTCTTTTAAAGGAATGCTATTACGGGTTTGCTCAGTGGCAGTATTGTAGAACTTCCGTATATTCCGAGATGCTTTGAAAAGGGCAATAATTGAATGAGCAGCTCAGGCGGTTCCTTTGTTTCTCTTTGTATAATAGTTAACTGACAAAAAAAGGCACAGCCAAAAGAAAACAAACTCCTCCCAGCACATCTGCAGCCCTCATTGTAATCTGGTGTTCTTCCAATTACTGATTGAATGAATGAAAAGCATTTCTTTGTTACTTTAAGATGTGGTAACATTTTGACTGATATGGAAAAGATGTGTTAAGGCAAGAATTACCTCTACTTTTTCTCATTCACATTTTATGAATTTACTCTTCCAATCCAGTATGAGGCTTGTGTTGATGTTAGGATTTTACTAGTTTTGGGGTATCGAAGGAACTCTATTATCTGTACTGTTACTGGTAAACTTCATTTGGTGTATATCTTGTAAAACTGATAAGATTTGGGCAGTTTGTAATGTCTCTGGGTAATGATTCCAGAACAGTTTTCCTGTTTTGAAAAATTCCAATGTGTATTGACTTGATAATCAGAGTGAAGAAGCTAGGTTAGATAACTTCTTCGCTGGAACACTATATTGATTTTGTGTTGGTGTTGCACTTTGGTTTTAAAGATAAGCTACTTATCTTTGTGAGTGTTTTGTGGCAGTGAGCCAGTACTATGTAACTGAAAAGTTTCTGGAGAATATTTTATTGCTATTTATCACTGAAACTAAACGTTGACATTCAACTAAGTGTTGAAATTTTATTTTATTTCATTTTTTGCTTATGTACTGAATGGGAATCTTTCTTAGAGAAGGGCATCCTTTTGTAAGCTTGCTTTTTGGAAATGAATTTTCTTCAAAGGTGGATTAGGCACCTTTTCTGGGTTGGGTGATGTTTTCATCTTCACGTGAATATATAACGGAAAGCTTAATGATCCTTATCACTGGCATTACAATGTGATGCCCTATGTAATGCTTTGTGATAAAACGTATCAGCCAAGTTACATTGTGAAGCATCTCTTAAGTGGTCAGGTTGTCTGAGCTGCCTACTGTTTTGGGTTTGGCTGCGAAGCTGAAAACCAAGTGGTATTCAGAATGTGTTTGCAGGATCTCGTATTGTGTTGTATGTAGATTCTTATTTTTATAACTACAGAATTCCGTGTTTTAAATTTCATACTGAGTTACTTGTAGCTGCCAAGCTTTCCAGTAATGTTTTGATGCAGAGAAATGTATTTAATTGTCAAATACGTATTTATTGTGCCACAGATCTATTCCTAGCAACTTTGTTTTTACATGTTTTGGAATATGGTGTAATCTACATTATGCAACTTTTTGTCCAGTTCTATATGGCAGAGGTGAGTAACTACACTGTGCTGACGTACTGGCTGTTTAGTCTGTGTCTGTTGGATTGTTGCAGGGATGAGCAGCCCTGTCAGACGATAGAGTGAGAGAAAGCTACAACATGGTGGATATATGCTGCCAGAAGACTGGTCCTGCTGCTCCTGCCTGTCTGCCCAACTGCTTGCTCCCTCTGTTCTCTTCTTCTCGGCCTGGTGCTGGCTGTCCCTGTCTGAGCTGATTCAGCTTGTAAATTGTGGAGAGAGGGTGGTCCTTCAGGCAGCAGCTGTGTGGGACCAGTTTCATTAGCTTGCAAAACCTTGCTATCCCTTGAGATGTTTGCTTTGAAATCTGGTGTTTCCGTGGCATGGAAAGTTTTATGCCTCAGGCACTGCTGTGGAAGTGATGTTGTTTATTGACAGGCATTATGAAGTCTTCACCATCATTTACATGTAGTACCCTCTGTGATAAGGCCTTTATTTCCCCTCCTGAAGCTTTTTCTTTCATCTAAGGTTATTGTGGGACCGTGCTGGATTTTCACAACTCCTCCCTTAATCTGTGCATGTCTACTTCAGAAAAATACTTGGTCTGCTTGCTTTTGAACTCATGTTAGAAACAGCCTAACCAGTTAGCAGGACTGCTTGTGTCTAATTGTGTATGGAAGAGTTAGGTGAAGCTAAGCTTGAATTCACAGGTCATGTAATTCTGGGAGCTGTTGCTTGTTGAAAAGCCTGTGCAGGGTGTGCAGATGGAATTGTAAGGGTTTTAACCATTAGAAGCCACAGATCAAAATGAGCAGTATTCAACATTGAATGTAGAACAACATTCTGGTGTGGTACCCTGTGTTGCTACACACATGGACAGAAGCTTTTACCTTGACTTCCTTTGTTCCTTTCTGCATCTGGAAAAATATGGCTTGTTAGATCATGAAATGTGTACTGCAAAAGCCAGGTCTCTGTAATGGCTTTAGATACAGTCATCTGTCTGGCTGTGCCTAGAAGGAGTGGACGACTTCTGCCATCCACTTGCAGGCAGCAATCATTCTTTTTCAAGAGGATCTTTGCTGACAATGTGATAGATCTTGCTTCATTTTGGAAAACTTTTAGTTGATGTTTCAAAATTGGATCCTTCTAATCATTATTGTGAAAACAGTAGAGTTTCACAGAGAAATCGTTAGCTGAGTTAGTCTGGCTTTGCTAGAGAAGACTTGTACTACGTGGCCTAATATAAAATGGGTTTTGAGCTCTGTGTTCCAGGATCACCCCACACATCATGCATTTGGCTGAGTGTGACTTGAGTTAAAGAAGCTGAGCTATTCCTTTAACTGCTTCTTAGGAAGGCTGAAGAGGGGACAGAGCTTACAGGGAGATGAGAGTGCTGAAACTTTCCCCGCATGATGGAAGGCTTTGTTGTTACTCTTCAGTCAGTGCTGTTCACAACATCCAGTAGGTGAAATTCCCTACCTTCATCATTAAACGCAGATGCAAATTACAGACAAAAGGTTGGGTGAGAGATGATGAAGTAATTGAGTATACAGAGGAGGAGATGTTTCTCAGTGCTTATGCAGAGATTTGAGAATCCCGTTCTGAAGCAGCAGAAGGTTCAGCAGAACTTAGCAGTTTTTGCAGAAAGGGGGGTTCTCAAGCACACGTGCCTTCACACTAACCGTTAAAACTTCACACAGTATGAGGACAAACACAGGGAAAAGAATTGGGTGAGAGTTTTCCTATCACTGGTGTGAATGCCTCCTCTGTGTCAGTGGGTGGTGTGAGAATTGCAGCCACCGGGAGGGAGGCACTCCTGCTGAGCCCCTCAGGGAATATGATGGGGATTGCTCTGCGCACCAGCTTCTGCGTGATTTGTTATCAGGCAGTTGAAACAAGAAAATCTGACCCCAAAACATTGGGCTGTTTTCACTTCCTCTCATCTATAACTGATGTCTGCTAAAACTAAGACATTTATGGAGGGATGTTAGATAGCTGTATTGTGCTTGGTCCATGCTAGCCTGCCTTTGTTTGCAGTGATGTGTCTGCAGGGCATTTATCCTAATAAGGTGCTATTAGATGCTTATGTAAACTCACTTTAAACATGTTCATTTGTTTTCTCTCTTGCCTTTGACTCGTGCTTATCTTCCAATTTATTAGTTGAAGGTTTTTTTTTTTTTTTTTTTTTTCTTTTAGTGGCATCTGTATGCATTTTCTGAGTATGATTAAGTTTGTGTGTGTGACTTACAAAACTATATCCTGAGAGGATGTTCTCTGCATCCCTCAAATAAGCATGTTGTAGCTGGTTGATTAGAGGACTGGTACCTTATTTGCAACGTGTATTTCTGGGCGCTTTTCAAAACGATGGCTAGTATTTGGATGCTCTGTGGCATGCAAAGCTGGAATCCTCAGTGCTGCCTGGTCGGCCCCTTCCAGCTCCTCTCTGCAGTGGTGTGGTGGTTTCGCAGCCCTGTCAGGCCACTCTTGCACTCATTCTCCTCAAAAGGGAGAAAGTACAGTGAAAAAAGGCTTGCAGGTTGAGATAAGGACAGGGTGATCACTGGCAAAAGAGACTCAGCAAAAGGGAGATTAATGTAATGTATTGCCTACTGCTAACGGACTCTAGCCAGTGGCTGTCCCTTTTGGAACAGCTGGAGCTGGCTCTGATGTGCCATGTGGTGCTGGGCTCTGCTCACAGAGGCCAACTGCTGCAGATTCCCCACTACCAAAACCTTGCCATGTAAGGCCAATATAGCTATGCAGGTTGTGGCCAAGAAGGGCAGTGGTGTCCTGGGGTACATTGAAAAGAGCATGGCCATTGAGGAAGGCCATCTTTCCCCTCTACTCTGCCCTGCTGAGGCCACATCTGGATTACTGGGCTCCCCAGTTTGAGACGGACAGGGAACTACTAGAGAGAGTTCAGTGGAGGGCTACGAAGATGCTGAGGGGCCTGGAACATCTCCCTTCTGTGAAAGGGTGAGAGACCTGGGACTGTTCAGCCTGGAGATGACTGAGAAGGGGGATAAGGGATTGTATCAATGCTTATAAATACCCGAAGGGTGGAAGTCAGGTGGATGGGGCCATGCTCTTTCCGTGATGCTCAGTGACCGGACAGGGGGCAATGAGCACAAACTGGAACACAGAAAGTTCCATATGAACATGAGGAAAAACTCGTTTGAGAGGGATGGAGCACTGGAACAGTCTGCTCATAGAGGTTCTGGAGTCTCCTCTGGGGATATTCAAGATGCACCTGGATGCCTTCCTGCATGACCTACTGTAGGGAACTGCTTTAGCAGGGGTTTGTGCTAGATGATCTCCAGAGGTCCTTTCGAAGAGCTATGATTCTGTGGCAGTGAGGTATAGCAATAAGTCCAGACCCTCTTGTGCGCTGCACAGATGTGAGTGAGCATGCTTGTCTGGGCAGACACAGCGTGGCAGTGGCACTGGCTGGGCCTGCAGCGGAGAGCGGAGTGAAGTGGAAGGGGAGGTGGGGCCGGGCTGGAACGAGGGTGAGGAGGAGGAGGCAAAGGAAGAAAGTTGGGAGGAGGAGGAGGAAATGACTCAGGGCACCTGAGCGCTTAGGTCACCCTCCGTTTGGAGTGGAAAAGGTGCTGCAAGCCTCTCTCTGCCCTTCTAGTGGCAGCCTGTGTTCTAGGGTGGGCTTTCCCAGCCAGTGCGCGCTGTCCAGTGCGAAAAACAGCGACTAAGCGCTGGCTTTGCGCCGGGCTAGGCCCGTGGTCCCTTGAGCGCACCCCTACGCGGGCGCAGACCGAGCGCCGCGCGGCCGCTGTTTGCCTGCCCCGGGACGGGGCCCGCCGTCTGGTGCCGC
>JACDJE010000043.1:1552614-1593498 GCA_016647715.1 Pavo muticus
AGCATTTCTTCTCTTTTCTTCTCTTGACCGAAGGGAAGCGGTACGCGGCACCTGAGCGCTGCCAGCCGCCCGCTGGGGCCGGGTGCCGCCGTGCCCGCAGTCCCGTGCTGCAGCCGCGATCACGCGCTGCGCCGAAGTTTGTCGCTCCGCTCGCCTCCCATCCGCCGTGCTGGGACGTAACCCGCCGCGCTGTGCAGTTCGATACGCTTCTGTGTGAAGCTGCCGTCAGTAACTGCGCGGGGTTGTCCCCGGGGATGTGACACAACTCGCGCAGGGGCGGGGCGGGGGCTGCAGGGCCCGAGGGTCCGTGCGGTGACACGTCCTGACGGAGCAGCGTCTGTAGAACGGCGGAAAGTTAGAATAACAAACCGAGGGCACGCCTCTCGTGCGTGAAAGTGCTTCTGCAGAGTATACCCAACCCGAACCTAACTTGATCTAGCTACAAGCGTCGGGTTGTTTGGTATTTAGTTGTTCTGCTACTTGTTGTCCTCTTACATAACATCTCAGCTGAGTATCTAGTTATGCCTTTATGCATTTTTTTTTTTTTGCTTCAAATACATCTGTGTGTAAAAGGTACAAGTGGTGGGTCTTTTTTGCATCTTCATTCTTCCTACTCAGGTAGGTTTGCACCTATGGGAAGGTGCAGAAATGGGTTTTCTCTAAGTGTATGGGAGACCTTTCAGAATCACAGGATGCACAAAATACATTTGTGCCACTGATTTTTTTTATTACTATTTGAATGCCCCCCTATTTCTTGAAAACATATAATACTACAGAAACGTAGAGTAGAATGATAGAATGATTTGGCTTCATCGAACTATTTGAAGAAAATGATAAAGCAGCGCTGTCTGCTGTCCTAGCATTTTATAAGTATGGTGTATCAGTGAATAGAATATGCCATATATACACTTCTGTTCTTACAGCCAACCCAACAGGAGGAAGGGATTCCATCCACAGGGACCTGTACAGGCTTGAAAATTGGGCCCATGTGAACCTAATGAGGTTCAACAAGAGCAGCCCTGCAGAGAAGGACTTGGAGGTCCTGGTGGACGAAAAGCTGGATGTGAGCCAGCAGTGTGTGCTTGCAGCCTAGAAGGCCAACAGTGTCCTGGGCTGCATCAACAGAGGGGTGGCCAGCAGGGAGAGGGAGGGAACAGTACCACTCTGCTTTGCCCTCCCCTCTCAGGAAGCCTCACCTACAGTACTGCATTCAGGCCTGGAGGCCCCAGAACAAGAAAGATACAGAGCTGTTGGGACAGGTCCAGAGGAGGGCCACAAAGATGAACAAAGGGCTGGAGCACCTCTCCTGTGAAGAAAGGTTGAGGGATTTGGACGTGTTTAGCTTGGAGAAGGCTGCAGAGAGACCTCATTGCAGCCTTCCAGTACTTGAAGGGAGCTTACGGAGGGAGACAAAATTTTTTTACACTGACTTATAGTGACAGGGCAATGGGAAATGGCTTTAAACTAAAGGAGAGGAGATTTAGGTTAGGTGTTAGGAAAGAATTATTTACTCAAACAGTGGTGAGGCCCTGACACAGGCTGCCCAGCGAAGCTGTGGATGCCCCATCGCTGGAGGAGCTCAAAGCCAGGTTGGATGGGGCCCTGCGCATCCTGATCTGGTGGGTCAGGTGCTAGCTAACCCCCTTGGTGTTAGCATCAGGGGGTTGGAAATAGATTGTCTTAAACATCCCTTCCAGCCTAGGTCATTCTGTGATTCTATTACAGGGGTGTTCCATGTCAAACACCCTCTGCTCCGTAATAATTGGTATGTCGCAGCACTGTGAATCTAAAAGCCAGCAGTGGGGGGTTCAGAGTTCTTCTCAGGTTGGTTCCCTCACTTGGCGGGAAGCCTAGCATCTCCCCTGCTGACTGCCCCACTGCTCCAGTTCTCTTTGTGAAGGTGGATGTGTCCCCTCTGCCTGGCTACTTGTACCTGTTAATGCATGCAGTACATCCCAGAGTAATGAAACTGTCAGGAGAATAAATAATATGGGCCATTCTTCTAGTTCTGCTCTGGTTAATTGAGATACCAACTGGATCTGCATTTTCAGAGCTCTGTCTCATGTCTTCGGAAAGTCACAAGCCCAACTGCTGCATGAGTCAACTGGAAGGATGTATAGATAGCCATTTACGTACCATAGGATTCTGCCTCCTTCCAGAGCAGTGCTGGTTGGTGGTAGCCGCTCATGTTGTGTGTAGCTTTCCAGGTGTTTTAGAGGACTAAAGACTGTGCGTAGGCCTGAAGGGATCTTGTTCCTGTGACATGAATCTGCTGGTTGTGTTAAGTCTTGGGTCCACTGATCCAAGGCTTTGGGATTCCTTTCCAGTGTGAGAGCTTTAATTTTGTTTTGTTGGGTGCTTTCTTTTTTTTTTTTTCCTTAAGCTTTGTTCCTCTAGCATGTTCTCCGGGCTGTTACTGAGATTATTATGGGCCAGTAGGCCCTTTCTGTGTGCATTCTCCTTTTTCTTTACAATTGAGATAATGAGAATTGTATGCAAATACTAGGAATTTTGGTGTTTTTTTGGTACATATTTCCTTGATGGAGGATTTCATTTCTCTTTTTGAAATTCTGTGAAGAAAATAAGTAAAAGATAAGCTATTTTCCTTCAGGGGTTAGTGCTGAGCCTATCAACTGAGTTACAACAAAGGCATAAAACTTTATGGTCTTACTTGCTCACTGAAGTCTTTAATTAAGGTTTTTCTCTCCTGCAATAGACTTAACTGAACTCAGTTCCAGCAAGTCTTGCTGGAAGTGATACCTGAACAAGAAATATCCCAGCCTGACTTTCAAGTCAGGGAGTGGGCTTTCAGGACTAGCAGGTAGAAAAATTCAATTATAAATCAGAGGCATTTGGTATTCAAATCATCAAGTCTATAAATGACATGGATTACACCATGCCCTTTTACAGAAAAGAGGCATGCACACCACCACATGATCTTATTTTCCTGATGCTGTAGGTGTGTGAGCCTTTCATAGTACTGATTTGGTGTTCCTGACGGAAATGGCATCTAGTCTGGATTGGAGAAGACGAGAGAGAACATGAGAGAAAGGCTACCTGTGTGTGTGTGTACATTATAGAGATGGATATGTACAACTACATAAAGATGTATGAACACAAGACACATTACTTTTTCATACTGAATATGAGTAAAATATATCGACTGCATGCTACATTTTGTAGTTAACTCTTTCTTCTATGGCTTCTCTCTTCTGTCTCTGTCCTCTGTTTAAAAAACAAAACAAAACAGCAAGTGAATGATTCTTTGTTTAGTGCCATTTTTTTTTTTTTTTCCCTTGCTTCTTTGTGGCAGTTGCACTGAAACAGTATTTTTATAGTCTGTCTTGCTTTGGGTCAGAAAGGTTGCGTTGCTTCTCAGCCAGAATAGACTTCTGGACGATTCTTGTGTTATTTGTATACAATCATTGAAGTGGTATTGAAGAGACTTTCTTGATAGGCACTTGAAATATTCATCAATCATCAAGTAATTCTTCAAGCGTTCAAAGAATTTATAACCATATCAGAAACATGAATTATTAAATATGTGTATGAATCATAACTCTTTTTGGAAACTCCTACAGAGAGCAGGGTTGTCAGACCGTTGCTGTAGTTCTGTTAGTTTTGGGACAGCATGCTTCCTGGAAAATATGGAGCAGGCTTCTTGAACTTTTGGGGTTTGGCAGTTTGAGTAGATGGGATGATAAAGTTACGATGTAACTCCTGCTTTTGGCTCTGATACAGATCTTCCTTTTTCAACATAATGTTATGTTGTTGTAGTATTAGTATCCTATGAATCTACTCAGTATTTATTCAGTAGTATGTGCTAAAAGGGGTCCTACTAGAGACATAAAAGCAAGCAAAAAACCTGAACACATTTATTAACATAAAAGCAGCTACAGGAATTAAATATCACTGCGCTGATGCCAACGGAATGTGTCAGTGCTCCAACCTGAATTATTTTACTTTTGTTAAATAGAAGTACCACTGGTTAGAGCTCACCAAGGATTGCTTTTGATTGTTTGTGTTATTTTGCTGTGTGTTTCAGAGTGTGGTGATTTGGAGAGCTTTATCTCTTTCCTGCTTTCAGCCCTCTGTATTCACCTTAACTTCTACATGCAAGACAGGGAGAGTAGATATTTATTACCCTAATAGATGCTGAATATGTTTAAGAAGAAGGTAATTATCCTGAATCTGAGGGGGAATCAGAAATAGGCTTGAGCAGGCTGTCTGGGCTTTAAAACACCTTGTCATTGAACAGGAGGAATTAGCAGGTAGTCTGCTGGGCTTCCTGTGCAAGATAGTGAAGTGTTAATGTATCTTGGGAGTTTTATTTCCTTTCTTTCACAGCAGAGGTTGTGTGTTAGCGGAATAGTCTTACAGCCTCACTATCAAAGTGAATACACTGTTCTTTTTATTCAGTTTGGCTTACTTGGCCCATCTTTTTGTTTGAGCAATTAATGTATTTCAAGTTCTGCTTACAATTGAATGTTGGCAATGTTCAGTTTTTTCCAGTGAGCCATCATTGTTTCTTAGCTTCAGCCAGACTAGAGAGGATTCATCTGGTCGCATTCTTGTTTTGTGGGGTTTTTTTGCTTAGTCTTTACACTGAGAAATTCCTATTTGTTTAGAATTAAATCAAGATCCTTACTTATATTGTAAGTAGGAATGAAAGAGTCTTCCTGTAGAAAGGGGAAAGCAACAATATGACTGAGATTTAAGAAAAGAAAGCTTGGAAAGCTCTGGAACTTGAAGAAGCTGGTTTTTTTTTAAATTATTTTTATTTTTTAGTCACTGTGGTTAGTGTCTGTTGTTACAGAGTAGGAGACAGACTTTGTCTTAGTACAGAAAATCAACAAGACAGTAGTCCAGGCTTCTGTTGAATAACTGTGGCTGTTGGGACGCGTCACACGATATGGACACATTGCGTGGAGATGTCTGAATTCAGCTTACATCTGCTGTTGATGTCCTGCAGAGCCGTTGAAGTTCTTGCTCTGTTAGAAGTTTACTGATCCTTCTGAAATGTAATTTTTAAACATACAGGCACTCCCTCATGCAGTTAATAGCTGCCTTTTCTGCTGCACCCTCTGTCAGATTCAGGTTCCCGGTAGCAGTAAGCTGTGTACCTTGCTGTGCGGCTGCACGTGCTTACTGATTGGTAAACCCGCCTCTGGTAATTCTTTGTCAAAACTGTAAGAGTCAGTTAAGTGGACTCCAAGGTGAGTTTGTCATGAGTTGGTTACACATTTCAGTGTGCATGACTTAGAAAGTAGGAAACTTGAGTGGCACTGATGTGGTTAGTTACTGGATGTGACCCAGTCAGTAGCTAGAGCTGCTGTGTTCCAGGTATGAAGGTTCTGCTGGCTGATTTAGGTTGAACATGTTTAGTGAGGCTTAATAAGTGGCATACTAACTTAATAACGGTGTAAAACTGTTCCACAGGTTGCGTAGTTCCTTTGTGTGCATTGCCAAACCAGTAGGCTGTACCATGTTAGTTTGGTTTAAAAAAAAAATGTATGGAGAGAGGCAGACTTGTTGGAGGGAACACTGTTATAGCACCAGGCTAGATGTATATGTGCCTTACTGTATTTCTCAAACAGAGAAAAACAGTGTTAACCTTGATTCAGGTGTTATCATGGTCAGTGACTTCCCCTTGGGAACCTTTCAGGTGATTTCGCCTCTGAATCTTTGCAAATTCAATAACTGCCATAACTGTGAAGCCTTAAAGCCTCCCAGCGACATATAGCGTTAAATAATCGTGTGTAGGCATAATATGTGTCGTGTGTTGGGCTCTTAAATTTCATCTGATATGTCTATTGTGTAACACTGTGCATGGTTACCTTACTTAAGTCTTAATGGGACTTAAGTTTTCTCTGGTATAGGCACAGAAAGAGATCATTCACACTTTACATTCTTGACGTTTTTTATATATGGCTAAAACCACATTCTTCTCAACGCTAGTGTTTCAGTTCTTTCTTCGTAGGAATACATATTCTACGTATTGTTGATATTTTTGTTTCCATATGCTATCGATGTATTAGCTAGATCTGCTGCAGTATAATCTTCCACCTGAATAAAGCAGGGATAAAAAAAATGTTTTAGGGCAACCTTAAATCTCATGGCAGGTCAGTTCTGCGATTTTATTTGAAATGCTTAAATTGAATAGTAGCAAACTAGAAAACTCCTTGGCATGCTGCCCAGTAAATATAAACATACCTCACAAATATTGTAAACTGGAACAATTCCCAGATTGATCTACCCAATAGAAGGACTTCAGAACTACCAGCTGTGCATTGCGAGTGTTCCTGCCACTGACAGATAAGTACAAAAATACTGAGGTCATGCCAGAATAAATATATCAACTTTTTCTCCCTTTCTGTTGGTTAGCAATGCTCTTTGCTAAATAATTATTTAGGAATAAGGAAAACCGTCATGCTCTACTGTTCCTGAAAGATTATAATTATTATTGTAAGTGGAATCTGTTATTCCCATGAAATGCTGGCATGTTCAGTTCGGTGATTAGAAAGTAAAAATTGCTGCAGTTTCCTTCTCCCACCCGTTCTTTTTTTCTGCATATGCAGTAATTATGTAGATATTCCAGCATGTAATAGCCTGCTTTTGATCCCTATCGTTTGGCTTTAGCCTGGGTTTAAAATTATACGTTAATGAAAAACTGTTAAAAGGTTACCCGCTGGAGATTTTTTTTTTCTTACGGGAACGTTGAAGGTGGTGTCAAACAGGGCGCTGACTGCTGGCAGGAAAATGCTTATTCTGCCCATCCACTTCTGGCCTGTCTTAACAGTGGGTTTGAAACGTAATTATTAATATCCAAATAAATCAAGGATACATATGGCGTCTTAGAAGCATCTTAGTAGTTTGTGTGCAAGGGCATCTATATTTATGGTATATCTTGGTAGTCCTTGGTGCATTCAAATGTGTTTATTTGATTACTGAAGAAATGCTGCTCCTAATGATGATGTTTAATTTGTTGAGCCATACTAATGTAAAGTGTTGCATATTAAAATACATTGTTTTACTAAAGATGTGTAGACCTCATAGTGCTTGGATATAACAATTATTGCATTGGAGAGTTTAAATAATATTGTTTCCTTCGTGGCAGTAAGTTTGATTTCTTGTGTGTGTCAGTGGGGGAAGGCGCCGGTCTGAAAACTTCTTTGTCTGACAGAATTTGTTTGTTTGTTTTTCAGAGAACTTGCTTGACTGTAAACCTGCTGTAGCATAGCAGGGCAAATATTAGCAGTATCAGTGGATTTTTTTATGTTTACTTTTATGTATACATCTGGGCAGACTAAATAAACACGTGGGTGTGTAGACATTTGTGTACATAAATATTCAAGCAATAGCTTTAAAATAATGGTTGTTCAGAAGTTGAGTATTAACATTATAAGGTCAGTTCCTTAGTTGGAAAAAACTTACTCCCTTGTGCTTTGTTCAAAGATGCGTCATGACAAACAGGAAAGAAGCAATTTCATCTACTAGGGGATGTAGTATGGCTGTTTGTAATGGCCATTAATTAGTACTATAGATTTTGAAAGTACCTCAAGTACAGCCATTTCTGAACTCGTTTCTGGAAAATGTGACTTGTCTTCTAAAATTGAGTAGGATATTCTGGGCTCTATTCCACCATTGGAAAAAGCAGTCTATTTGATTTTTTTTATAGCATGACTAATTGAAACTAGTATTTACATTGTGAAATAACATGAAATATGCCTGTATTACTATTAAGAAATAGAGAAAAGATTCCTTAAAAAAAAAAAGACCTTTTATTTCCAAGGAAGTGATACAGATATGAATTTTATCTTGAGCTTAAATTGAGTGGGCTAATAAATTCAAAGTCAATATGTTTGAATGTTGGTACTCTTTATCTGTGCTTGTTTTAAGTAGCACTCAAGATGTTTATAACTGAAACAGTAATGGAAGAGGAACTTTTCTTTTTCTCCAGCTGTTTCCCTTAATGCGTTTCGGAGCAGTGTATAGCCTCTCTTCCCTTTCTAGAATGCTGGGCCCCCATCATCCTGTATGGAATCTGGCATGGGCTCACGAACAGAATCGTACTTCTCAGGAGACTTGCACGTGTGGGACAAGTTGCAGTGTTGGACCCTTTGCTCTTCTTACACATCTGGGAAAGTGGAGTTATTGTGTAATAAAATTCATATTAAAGCTGCCTGTCAGAGATGAGTTTTCTATGAAAAATCTTTCCTTTGTTTCTGGAATACATTTAAATGTGATGTTTTAATATATCAGTTTTAAGTCATAAGATTGTTGTGGGGAAGATGGAGGCAGTGGTTTGAAGGAGCTGATCTTCTTTTCGATAAAATGTAGCGAATCAGCTTGTAATTTAAAAGCTTTAAGAAGGCTTTTAGGCTCCTTGAGAAGCTGGTATTATCACTTGATGAGCTGCTGAAATTTTCTGGAAAGGTATTCCTACATAAAAATGGATGGAAACGTGGGGAGTGTGGAGAAGGTGGCTTTAAGAACAGCTTATTTTATAAGTTACTACTTATAACTCCAGCATCTCTTCCACCTGCCCCCCCATCCCAACCCAGACTGTAGTGGAACGTATGTGCGTGTTGGCTGGCTCTGATGGGTGGGACGCACAGAGGTTTCTGTAACTGAATGGCAGGTCCTTCTTCCAGCTAAGAGGTGGTGAAGCTCTTGGGAAACATCCCAGAGTTGGTATTGCAGTGGACACAAGAAGTGTCTTGCTGTCTGTGTTGTCAAACAGTGAGGGAAGGTGACCCTAAAGGGATTTTCTTGGAGAATGAATGGGATGAGAACTGAAAATGTTGTAGGAGGGCAACAGAGGTTGTAGTGCTGTTGTTCAGTTAGGAAATGCAAAATCGTGGAAAGTAGAGCTTCCTTAGTTCTTCCGTTAAAAGAATTATTTGCAACAATTTGTGTAATTCGTAATGATATATATCTTAGTGTCAGTGAGCCTGGAAATCTCAGAACGATGTTATGCTTCAGACACGGTCGTTTCCTGTTGTTTTGTATTTCTACCAACAGCTGCCTTGGTATTTAACATAATCTGTTGTCAAGACAGTTTTCATAATGTAAATCAACACGCAGCTTTTACGTTCCCTTTTATGGAAACAGGAATAAGGAGGCACGAATGTTAACTCATTCATCTGACAGTGCTGTTTACCGATAAGTCATCATTAGCTAATGTCCTTTGTGATAATACTGTTAACCTTCTCAAAGTGAACTGATAATAAGTAGATTGTGTGCATTTGTTATACAGATCAGCTTTTCCAGTGAATCTAGGCTTGCCTAGCTTCTTCTTACGCATGGGTACTCAAGGGAATTTACTTAAGTGCTGTAAGAGCAGAAGCAAAGGCAGTCAGACAAGTCCAATATGCTCTATTCACTTTGTCTACAAACACCCCACGCAAAAACATGATTATGTCGGTTCCCTGTACAATCGAGTTTTACCAGATTGTCTTCCTTTTACTTCCCCTACAAGATGGACAAAGAAAATATGCAATACGTTTTGTAAGTAAGCTTGTTGTTGTTGTTTTTTTTTTCCTCCCCTTCTTTTTTGTTACCTGAGGCTTGATGATGTGGCTTCTTCCCTCGCCTTTCTGCCATGTTTTGATGATTGAACTACCCTCTTTGGAGGTGTCTGTTCCCCACCTGTGGCCTGTGAGTAATGAGAGAACATGAGTTCTGTCGAGAAATACAGTTGGTCTCTGTTTTTTTTTTCCCTCTTGCTTGATTGTCTCATATGTTCTGTTCTGTCTTGCCAAGTATCAAGATATTACCATCTTTTGCAAGTTTTTGAGGAGTGATTGATATTGATGGAATAAACCTTCAAAACCAAAAATGAAGCTTCTTCCCATTTTGTTTTTTTGTTTTTGTTTTTTCCCAAGTTCAAAAATGAAGTTTCTTCACTTTCTCTTACTTGCATTCTCCAAACTTTACAGTAGTGAATTACCTTTTTTTTTCTTTCTTTCTTTCCTTTTCTGTAAGGGAACGCTTTAAAGGAAATTCAGAACATACTGGAGTATATGAATATACAAGGTTATTTTATTAAATATGCAAATTATTTGTGTGGGTCAGACTTAAGCATTCAATATTATCTATAAATTAATACCTCTTAACCATCATGTGTTTCCTTCTTCTGATTCATAAATTATAAGGCAAGGAGAAACCTGTAGGATCACCTGCTCTGGCATTCTACAGGAAACACAACACAGACTCATATTGTTAGAGATTCAGTAATTTGGTCCTACCAGTCAAAGTAATGTGTTTATTTTATCACTGACAAATTTGAGAGAGTGGACAATCAGAAGACCAGGATCCAGGAGCTAGAACTTCAGTAGTAGTAGACATATCTAGTGCATGCGGGAAGTCCAGTAACCTAGTGAAATGAGGTACTGCTGAAAGTAGTTTTAGAGTAATGGTAATGTATGCATTTAAAATATTAAAATATTTGTAAGGTTTTAGATTATCTGGAATCGCATTTTAAGCATTATTTTTTAAAATGTCACTGGAAAAACTGCTCAAACATTTGTATGTAGCAAGATAAAAAAATCTACAGCCAATGTAATTGCTCTGTTTTGTGGAAGAGCTCATACGAAAAATCAAAATGATTATTGGAGGCATCTTTTTCGTTCTGATTATCATATACACAAGCTGGGGGCCTACAGGAAACCTGGTGAAGGACTTTTTATAAGGTCATGTAGCGAAAAGATGAGGGGAAATAGTTTTAAACTGGAAGAGGGTAGATTTAAACTAGATATTAGGAAGAAATTCTTTACTGTGAGAGTGGTGCGACACTGGCACAGGTTGCCCAGTGAGGCTGTGGATGCCCCCTCCCTGGAAGCATTCCAGGCCAGGCTGGATGGGGCTGTGAGCAGCCTGGTCTAGAGGGAGGTGTCCCTGCCTGTAGCAGGGGGGTGGTACTAGATGTCCTTAAAGGTCCCTTCCAACTCAAACCTTTCTGTGATTCAGATGTTTCATCAGACAGTTTCTATGTTTTAAAATAATTTTCTTTCTCTGCTGACTTGTATTCTTACAAAACCAATTTTCAGAAAGATACCAAGATACTTATAAACCACAAGTGGGTGATTTAACTTGCCACTAGACTATAGCCAACCTGTACTCAAAGGCCACAAATACTACCAACATAACAACTGTCCAGGGTAGGTAAAGACAAATGTAGGACAGCGGAAGTGGAACATAATTAATAAATTATAAAACTTAACTGAAAATATAATTCTTTTTATAGTGACTTGGGAGGAATGTGGTGATTTTTTTGTTGTTGTTGTTGTAAGTGTACAGTATAGTGTGTTTGGGTTTTTTTAGCCATTTGTTTTTTAATGCTTATTACTCTAAGAAAACAGTGCAAATTGATCTACTGACTTTTGCATTTATTAGGTCATGTATTTCTTCCTGTGTCAAAAATGAGGGCAACTGTTCCCTCAAAAATATTGCACAACAAAAGCAATTTATGCACAAGGCAAATTTTCTCTTGGCTTTATGGACTCTGACTATGAGAGAACTGAAATATTTTTCTTTTCTTGAACCTGCTGGTAATGGTATTCCACAAGGTAGAAAACCTTGTTTTCTGAACAAAAGCAAAGACTGGAGGAGTGGTGGTTTTGTCTTTTCTCTGCATCACTTCTTATGGCAAACTTATGCTGTGATGCAGATAGAAACCTTAAATTAGGCAATGGGCTAATGGGCTGGATGAGTAGCGAGGTGATTACTCTTCCTGATGGCCAAGAATTGTAGCACACCCTCTTTCAGTCACCTTACTTCATCCACACCCTCTTCTAACCTGTTAGATGTTTGTCTCATCTACATGTCATGCCTAGGTTTTTGGACCGTGTAAGCTTTTTCCAGCAGAGGCTGTCATCTGTTGTGTATGATGTCTGGAACAGTGAGGACTTGGAGTAGTATTCCTATATATAAAGAGTATCAGAGCTTCTCAGAGTTATGTTGTTTTACACACAGCACCAAGTTATTTTTTATTGAGAGCAGAAGATGTCGTGTTCTCTCATTTATGAACACGTCTTTCCACAAAACTGTTTTTCTGTAGGAATCTTGGGAGAGAAAAACATTCTAGTTTTGCCTTGTTTCTGACTCTTCCTATTAGACAGAAGGCCTGTTGTGTGAAAAACAAAAAAAAAAAATTAGTTCTAGGTAAAGTCTAGAGAATTAACACCTACAATAAGGCCGTTTCTCACTTATTCCAAAGGCTTTTTCTTACAAAAAGCACCGTTGTATCCATCTCTAGTGGCATGTTTGTCCTTTTTTTGGTGGGTGGGTAGGAATACACATCTGTACAGATGTTTACGTGAGTGCTTGTTATTTTCTGGTTTCTAGAAGAAAAATAAATATATGTAGAAAGTAAACTGCAGGCGTCTTTTTTCACATACTTCCTATATTTTAATATTGGGATATCAAATGGAGTTCATTGTTAATGTACTTAGTGATTACTGAGATTTCAAGCAGATGTATGCTTAATTTCAGTTGATTTCTTTGAAACAGAATAGAGTGCACTTTGCTATTACATTGAAAGACAGTATTTTTGCTTAGTGTTTATTAGATTTTTTCCCTACTGTTCTCCCAACAGACAGAATTTATAAAGTGACATTATTGAACTGTACTGTCACCAAACTCCAGTAATGAAATTCGTACGACCAAATGGTGGGTTAGATTGCTGACATGCACTGAGTGCATGGCGGATTGCTCCTCACACCCAGGATACACACCCAGGATCTAAAGCACACAGATTTTTTTCGTTTTAACATGTGAACATTCCTACAATTTCCACAAAGTGCCTGCCTATTCCTAGAATTGCTGTGCATATTAAAACCTAATACTGCACATGGGCTGTGTTTATATGGGATTCTTGCACGGAGGTCTTTGGTGGTTGTGAGGTTCTGTGGAAAAGTGTTATCTAGGCAAAGTTCAAGTGCGTTACGTGGGCCAGGTCCCATATATGGTCGGGAACTTGTATACAAAAAACATCGCTGTTGAATAAGTTTCTAATTAGCACTTTAGCCTGTGTTATCAACCATAGCAGTGTGCGATGTACAGCATACCTCCTCAAGGGTTGTGGAATGTTGAGACTCTGTTTTTAGGCTCCAGATGTCCTGTTTATCTTGGAAAAAAACAGCCGTCCCTAGACAGAATGTCAGTTTATTGAAGATTTTGAATTAATTGCTGAAAGCTCTGAATTTATTGTGCCAGGTATCAATTCCCCTCTTTGGAAGTACTTAGTTCTTCTAACTGTATAGATATTTTTTCAATATATGTTCTAATATCAAGAAATTCAGACTTCAAGTCTGTACTGTGCCTATGTGCCACCTGTTCGCCTCAGCAAAATCAGTGAACTTCTGTGTTTCTATTCACGTGCACAATGGCAATAGCCTTCTGAAGAGAAGTATCAGTATAGTTTACCTACTTTTTACACTTGACCAGTGATTTGATAAGAATTCGATTTGCTAAATGTATCAGTATGTATTTATCTAGTTTAACTCAAAATATCCTCGTTACAGTTTACTGTCATTGGTCATAAGTTGTCTTTAGTGGTAAAATCATGTACATATATGCATAGTAATTACAGGCCTATTTTTGTTTGGCTGGGTAGTTTTCAGAAGCTTGGTTCTTTCACAAGATATGTTGGTTTCAAATTAAGCATTGGTACAGAAAAGAGGAGAGTAATCAAGTGAACAGCAATGTTCTGTTAAAATGATTAACGTTTTCCTTCAGTTAGCTTGTTGAGATCTTGAGAAGCAACCCAGGAAAACATGTTCAGTTGACCTGGGGTTCTGAGTATTGGATAGTTATTTTCAAAAGTGTGTATTTAACTAAGCTTACTCTTAAAAAATGCAGTGATCTCTAATGATCTCACGTGGCTGGCAGCCCAGACTCATCTGAAAAACAGCGCTGTGCCCTGCAGCACCATAGTGGGGTGTGTGTTTAGCACTGACTCAGAAGAGATCATCATTTCCTGCAGCAACTAGTTAGCCTAATGCTGCGTAGCCTGAGATGTGGCAGAATCACAGCACGAGGTGATATGGCTACAGGCATTTGAAGTATTGAATCTAGACTTGTAAAGGATATGACGTGTAGTTTTCTGTCACGTTACAGATTATTCTCATTTCCACTTTTGATGAATGATGTGTTACTACTTTTTTACAATGATAAATTATGCTGTGAGACATCAGTGAATGTGCAGACCAGAAATTGTCTCTTTGGATAGAGCAATTAAATTAACTTTTATAAATACGACTAATTGCATAATCAGAATTTAAAAGCAGAGTATTATGTTCCGAAGTTATTACTTGGGATTGTTTTTGGATCTCTGCTGTACTGTAACATCAAGCCTATGGAGTATCAGTAACGTTAACATTCAGTACAGCTTTGGTTTTAGAGAAGCGCGTGGGAACCTAGCAGATTTTTGCAAGATGATACTGGCTCTGATTCCCTATGTTAAATAGATGTGGGGATATTATTCTTGTTTGAGTTTCATTATAGAAAAGAAAAGAAGAAAAATTAAAGGAAATTATGCAATTTTTCTGTAAGAAGAATATGAAATAAAGAATCTGTATGAACTTGTAAGCTGTCAGCTGTTCCCACAATCGCCTGAAATCTAACGGAATGCTTTGGAAGCATGAGATTATCAGATTGCATTGTTATTACACCAAATTGCAGGAAGAAATATGTGTTGTTGGATGCCAGTTCACCGACAAGTGTATTTTGGTATTTTGGTTTCTGTGGCTTTTTTTGTTGCTGTTTGTTTGTTTTAACCGATCACTTCTAAAAATTTTGTTGTTGATAATTTCCTGTATCAGCTAAATTGGTGGTAGTCCCAGCGAGACAGAAGGTTACACACACACTACTAAAGACTAGTCGGAGCTCTCTAGTCAATTCAAGCTAGTTTGAGAAAACGTCACTTTTTGATTGGTCACATACCCGTATGTACATCAGATTAGTTGTCCATCCCTGTAATGTTACCATTACCTGCACAAACCGTCTCTAGATTTTGAAAGCCTGAAAAACATTCTAGTTCAATGTTTAGTTATGCATTTGTAGATTGGAATTGATTAAAAAGTGTATGATTATGTTAACATTGATTTATGTGAATGCTTTATCACTTAATTTACACCTACAAAAGGAAAATCTGTTTATTTGAGTAGTGGTAATTTTTGCAGTTGTCATTTAAGGAAAGGAAAATCCCAGTGAACGTCTGTCCTCTTTTACACTCAGTACATTTGAGAAAGTGGCTTTCGCTGACATTCTTTTGTCTTTCAGATTTATGTGCCTGGGTTTGGCTTTTGAGCTCGCTGTCTGTTGGAGGTGATTGAAAGAGTATTTGGAAAGCTGAGTGAGAACTTGTATTAGTAGAAGGTCTAACGTTCAACAGATTAAATCACTGGACTGAGTTAGTAGTTTGGGGCATTCGTTTTGCAAAATCCAGGAAATGAAGGACAAATGTTCAAACTCATAAAGTAGTTCCACTTGAGTGTGCCTTTATGCCATCAAAAGGAGATATGTAGAAATTGTGCCAAAGCGAGACTTTGGTAGGACAAAACAGTTATGTGTTAAAGGTACTGAATTCAGTTTGAACTCTACATTCAGCTTTCAGTTCGTTTCATCTGAGCTGCTTGAGATGACTTGTACTGTGCAAGATGTCTTTCTGTGGTGGAATCACAGAATCTCGGGGTAGTAATGGTGATCTTGGAACCTCGTGGCAGCACGTATTACAGAAATATGTGGATGAATGTGTCTAGCATGTTCACTTAAGAGTTAATTGCTAACACCGTAGTATGTCATAATAACAAATTGGAAGAGCGTAATGTGATGTGATTGACATAGTGAACACCTTGTTGAGGAAAGGGGGAAATGTTCTTGTTACAGATGCCAGCATTCTGTTTTAATGGCAAATTGAGTATTTCTTAGCTCTAAATCCAGTACTAGTCATAGGCATGAATTCTAGTTCAAAACTGGGTCAACGGAAGCAAAAATCGTGTTTTTCCTATTTTTTCTTCTAAATACATTTCTTCTCATTCTGAGATAACACTTCAGCTCTTGCAGATTTGTTTTCTGTAATTCACAGTTTATAAGCAGCAAATGCAGTTTGTAAGAGAATTCCAGCTATTCTCATTGCTCATTTTTGACACAGATTCCTTCTCAGCTTTATTCTTTCCACCATCATTTTTCTTCTGTCCTGTAAATTGCTTCTCTAAGGCAGAACTTTAAGTGAAGTCAAAAGTTAGGCATAGCTGTTCTTGTAGGATTACAGAGCTTTGAGATCTCTGCAGTACTAGAGTTCTCGAAAGGATGGATATGTGAAGAAAAAGGACTACGTACTGAAATGCACCATTCAGCCACGTTGTTAGTCCAAACCAGCATTCCTTTTTGTTTGGATTTCATTAACTCCTGTATAGATTTTAATGCATACTTTTCTGATGTTTATGGATCAAAGTTAGATTTTTACTGTGGTCAGATGTTTAGAGTTCATATTAGGTCTTTATTTTGCCAAAATAAGGATTTACACATAAAACTCCAAGAAAATCCTCAAACAAACCCCAAAGTAAAAATGATCAAACAAACAGCTCCTACCCTGAAATGCCAAAAATTTGGGAGTTTTCAAGTCTCTACGTGAATCTAGAAGTCAGGACTGAGAGAAGCTGTAAGTACAGCATCATACAGTTACAAATGGCAATGTTTTCACCTAGTTTTCTTCTTTAAATTACCTACATTTCTGCTTGTATTGGAATAGATTAGTTGAAAGTAAAGTTCTAGTACAGGCATGTCAGCCCTTGTTCTTGTGACAGGCAGTATTTTCTATAACACTTTGGGTTGTTCTTGATACTGCTAGCAGTGCTGCACCTAAAGCTATTGCTGTTGTTATGTCACGTAGGTAAGCTTTCATAGCTGCAGTCAGTAAGTTAACCAATGCATTCAAAATTAAAATGTTAACTGTAATTATTACTGCTTGCTCTTTCCTCTATGCTTCTGGATGTTGCTTTTCCAGTTCTTTTATGTGATACTTCATTCCTGACACACCAAGATGAATTAAACGAATCTGCATTGTGAAATGGTTCCTCCTCAGATGCTTGCTCATAGCTATTTGCATACTATAAATCATATCCTCGCACTCTTTTTTTTTTTTTTTTTCCTTTTCTTCTTTTTGGCACATTGAATCATTGGCATTTGCTTTCATGAATCGTCTGTGACCCACTTCTTCTATTTACGGACCAGCAGTATATTACTTCGGTAGTGAAATGCACCTTTCCTGGTATGGATATTTTTATCCAGGGCAAAGCGTATGCGGATTTTTTTCTCATAAATTGCTTCTGCACTCTGTATTTAAGAGGAATTTAGTCTTTTCGCTGTATTCTTCTGGGATTCTGTATCTGCTGAGCCCATTACTGAGAAGTATGCTAAGGATAAAAACTAAGTTTCACTTTTCTCTTTGCCTTGCTTCTGTGTTCCTGGATTTTTGTGAGAAATAGAATGTTTCATTAGCCACTGAAGGAATGAAGAGCACTTTTCTGTAAGACGTTACGCACAGAAATAAATCATGGTAAAGGCAAAGTAGGGATGGATTTTACAAGCCACATTCATTCTTGGAGATACATTTCACTTTTCTAGAACTCTACCTGGAGACTGTACTACTCAGTGAACATTTGTTTAAAAGCTTTGCATTTTGCTTTTATTTTTGTTTTGTATGGTTTTTTTTCTATAAAAATGATACTCATTTTCCAGTTTCAGTCAGTAGATTTTTACAAATGTAACCATACAGAGAAATTTAAGGTCCAGTAGTGTTACGCTTAAGTTGGATAACTAGTTATGGGAAGTATACACCATTGCAGAGAAGAAGATTTTTCCTCTCCATGGATTATGCATAATCTGTTTTTAGAGCCTCAAAGAGCTTGTCTGAGAGATCCTATTTTACATACTCCTACAAGATTCTAAAATATTATTAATTATGAAATTTCCGTTTTGTATACGTGGCTCATTAAAGAGACATAGCATGTCAGGGGGAAGAAGGCATTTGGTGGAGGAATGTGAACACTATATCAGTACTTATTTGGAATGTCCCAGATAATTTGTTTCTGACATCACTGAGTAATGCAGTCACTTGAAACTTACGCCGCTGAAACTTTTTTAATGCTGCACTATACTATTTTTAATAGCATAAATGTGCATGTCTGCTAAGTGCCAGGTCCGTGGCAGCAAACTTATATATGTAAATCATCCGATCATTCTTGGCTTGCGTGGCGCTTGATGATTAAGTGTTACAAAAAAAATAAAAAAAGGTGGTTGCATGTCATAAACCCTTTGCTGTCATCCCTGCTGATGAGTATGCCTGGAGATGTTTGAGTTGCTTCACTGGAAATTATTCAGACATTCCCAGTACGTCACAGTGACTCTGCAGCAAAGCAGTGTTGTCTGCGTGTATAATAGTCTGCCTTCCTGAAATGGGTGCGCTGCTGCATGAGGCTATCGTTGCTCTCAGACCTGGTATACATGCTGGGCTTTTATATGAGGGTAATTATTTGAGTTATATCTGCCCAGTTAATTATGCTGATGTAGCTGTGTTAGTATGCAGTTACAGTTGAAAAAGAGAGTTTATGTTCTCGTGGTTTGTTCTGTTTTCCATCTGAGAAAATCTAAACCAGTAAAAGACTTCTATTCTGATGTAACTACCTTGGTGGAATGGAGAATAAATTCACCTAGCTGTATCAGTACAGATACATAGCTCACTCTTAATTATAGATACTGCATGTCTAATAAAAAATGTGGTTGGAAGAAGTGATTGATGTAGTTTCCATGGTTCTGTAAATAATGTCAGCTGTGTGTTAGTATCCTGGAGGGCATTTCACTGTGTTTCTGTCAAGTTTCTCATGAAGCGTTCTTAAACAAAAAATCATGATTAACAATTATGTTGGTTATATAATGTCAGTTTTCATCTGGAAAAAAGAAAGCCCATACATATAGTTCTACAAATTAGTTATTTCCTGTTCTGCTATTAAAAGGATTTGACTGTGTTTGGGAAACTCTAGAGGGAAAAAAAGTAGCTCATTACAGCTCCATATAACTGACGGGCAGTGCCACGTTGCTGTCTGCACGTATGTTTATGGTGATGAACATGGATTGTTTGGTCACTTAACATTTCAGCATGAGTTTGCAGACAACCAGTTCCTACTGAACAAACAGCCTCTTCATGAAAGCTGCCATAGCTGGCATTAATTGATGTCCTCTTTGGCAGGCTGAACAGACACCGTCAGCTGAATGGGCACAATGAAAGGATGTTATTTCTTTTCTAGGAAAATAATGCTTCTCATTGCTTAATTATGATTTAATTACAAAACTTCGGCTCAGCTGATGGTATGAAGAAAGGAGAACACTGCTCCTGAAGAAGAGAGAGACGCTTTTGTCTGCAGACTGCACTTTGGCAGTACGCTCCGTCTGTGTGCACGCTCAAGTGGGGCACTGACGGTGCGGCTGGAGGTCTCCTGGGAGCAGCTGCAGATGTCAGGTTGAATGCCTTGCAGTCAAGCGTTCATATTCAGGTTTCTAAGTAAAGGGCCCAGATTTTGTCCTAAATAATGATTTAAAAAAAAAAAAAAAACGTTTTTGTAAATTCCTTAATTCCAGTGTATTAACTGTTTGCTTAAGCACTGTTGAATTCCTAATTCCAAGCAAAAGACAGTACAAAATATTAATTACAAAATATCCATGCTTTGTCATATTGAAGGTGTGGAACTTTAGTTATATAATTATATTTTGATTTTGTATCTGGGATGCACCAGGTGCAGCACTGCCAGAGGGAGTGGGGAGGGGTTGTCCCACTCTGCACTGTGCAGCCTCAGCTCCAGCGCTGGGTGTGGGTTGGATGCCACAGAATAAGAGCATAAAACTATTAGAGAGGGTCCATGGAGGGCTACAAAAATGGTGAATGGTTTGGAGGGCAAGATGTACAAGGAGCGGCTGAGGCCCCTGGGTATGCTCAGCGCAGAGCAGAGGAGCTGAGGGGAGGCCTCATGGCAGCTGCAGCTCCTCACAGGGAGTGGAGGGGCAGTGCTGAGCTCTGCTCCCTGTGACAGCGAAAGGGCCTGAGGGAATGGCGTGGAGCTGTGCCAGGGGAGGGGCAGCTGGGGGTTGGGGACAGGGTCTGCATGACAGTGAGGTTGGGCATTGGAACAGGGTACCCAGCAGTGGTCATGGCACAAAGCTGCTGGAGCTCAGGAAGTGTTTGGACAATGCTCTCAGACATAGGATTTGAATTTTGGGTGGTACTACATGGAGCCAGGGGTTGGACTCATTGGTGATTCCTGTGGGTCTCTTCCCACTTGGGATATTTTGTGACTCTATACTATTTTAAAAAGCTCAGTTCTAAAATGAATGAGACCATTTTCTTGTTACTTGCGTTCATTCCTTTGAAGAAAGAGTGAGAATTTATCTCATACCTTGAACTTAAAAATTAGATTTTTAATGTATATATTTTTCAGACTCTCAGATATGTAAGAGAAGAGGAGGAAGGGGTAAGCAAGGCTGATGCTCACTTCCCTTATTTTGCAGGTGCTCAGTAGGCAACTGTAATTCACACGTGCAATGCTTTTGAATCTGTGGGTTTCTGCCCTCCCTTGTGGTTCTCATCAGGTTAAATAATGTGAGTGCTCAGGGCTGTCCTTACTGGGGGAATGTGTCTGGAGACTAACATCCTTGAAAGATTTCCCCTTGCCCTCAGTATGTTGTGACAAAAGGAAGTTTTTCAGAATCTGCTGCTAAGTTTAACGTTAAAAATTACATGTTCATCTTTTAGGTGTAAGGCAGGGATCCTCCTCTGAGTAACACAGTTTGAAGCAAGCTGTAGTTAAACAATTCACCTAAGCTTATATGTAAGACAAAAAAGTGAGGTCAAGATATTTGTAAGAAAAGACAAAGGAATTTTTTATTTCTTGAGTTCGTTTACAGACTTGTTTTTTAACAGCATGTCATTTCTTCCAGTTTTTGGTCATGTAAAGCTGTATCTGTTTCATGCTGGTTGTACAGTGCTGTGAAAAAGTTCCACAGAAGCGCTGAATAATTAAGTGAAGTTAATACAATATTATTATTATTATTTTTAATGGATTCATTTTTCTTTTAATTTATCTGCTACTCCGCTACTTTCTTTGCCTGCTCTTCTTATCGACCTTCTTCTGCCTAGGGGTTAAAATTGTATGTATGTGCACACATATTTGGCTTGCCTTTTGGGTGCAACTGTTTACAGATGGGTTATAATCTTTATCTTTTTTAGTGTGAATGAGCTGAAGTTAAACCTGTCAGTTCCAGAAAAATTGTAATGATTTAACTAAAGTTAAATCTACAGATTTCAGAAGAACCATGACTCCACAAAAGGCAGAAGTCTGACAGCGATAAACATAAGGGATGAGCTAGTGGTAGCTGAAGTACTGTAAGGTACAGTTTGTGCAGTTCTATTTTTAAAATAGAAAAACGAACACTTAGTTTGCCAGAGGTTTTAATTACTTTTTAATCTCTTAATTCTTTCTAGCAAGGGAAGATACGTTATATAGCAGTTATTTAGTTATGCTATTCAAAATAATGGATGATGGAGCACTTCATACAATGACAGTGTCTTACAGCTTTTCTGGTGCCCTGCTTGTTAAGAATTAGAATTCTGTGCCTAGTAGGTTTGATCTGTGAATGTAATTTTTCTTCATTTTTTTTCTCTGGCATTGATTATCCATTCACATGTTGGTTTTTTTTTTTTCAGCTTGGTAGTATTTGGTAAAGGTTAAAGAAAAAAAACATTTATTCAACATACACTCTTCTGTAGTTTTGATAGGATGTGACTACCAAATCTAGCAATGGAGAACATTGAGTCCTATGTGGGGTAATTATCGTTTTAAGTAAGAAATGAATTCCTATTTAGTTACAGAAGAAAGAAGTCAGGTATAGGTTAGGGATTAAAACAGAAGACTCTTACTGGATTTTGAAAGCGAAACCATACAAAAAATCATACAATTTACTTCCCTTGAATTCTAGGATATGATTAGCTTTATTGCAATTATATAAAATGATTTAAAAGAAAATCTCAAAAACAACTGTCCTAATAATTGTAATACAGGGAAAATATTTCTAGGGCTTGTCTTTTAGTGGCTTTTCTCATGAGGGGAGTTTCTGGCTAGGGTGCAGAGCAGACACTGTTTCATGTGATAAACATGTTGAGCTCTGCTGTGTAGACTTTGGTTTAATAAGCCTCTGATCCTTTTTTTATGAAGGTAGCATTAGCAATGTAAATTGTTTTGACATACGTACAAATAGCGAGGAGGTTGAAAGTAAGGTAAAACAGAACTTCTGTAGCAGGAAGCAGAGCAGACTAAGTCATTTCTTCCCCTTTCTCTTTCCTACCCCCAAATGAAAGTAGATTGATTGTTTCTGAGGTACTTCCTAGACATCTGTTTTGTCACTGAGGCACCAGAACTCTTAGGCTGTTTTTATGTGTAAAAGTGTGATAATTTCAGACAGTGGTTGACTTAACCCTTAGAAACTACTACGTCCTCTTTAAGCTACAAGAAATGCTCAGTCAAGCTACTCTGTGCTATATGGGGAATGCTCTCAGTGTTATGAGGAGGACTGTCTATCTCACCATCTTAACTCACCAATCCTATGAAATACAGTGAATTAAGAGCAGTGGTGCCCATAGGACTGCTGTTGGGAGCAGCTATCAGGAAGGAGAAATCTGAGAAAGCCAAGAGGTGGCAGGTCTAAGTGGAAAACAGAACAAGAAAGCCGTGGAGATTGCAGCAGGTATCTGGATAAGCAGGTCTTCTGTCAGCAGTTTGGAGGCGCGCCCGCTTTTTTATCTTAATTCTGAACTATGTTGGTCATTTCAACTGGAGTTACAGAAAGCTGGGGGTTTGAGCTTAGCTCCCTTGTGGTACTGCAGCAGCCTGGGGACTTGGCTGTGGTTAGACTTTGAGTCTGGATGGATGCTATTCAAAGGAAAAATGGCTGGAACAATGACCCGCTTTGTCTTTGTGGATCTTGTTTCCTGGAAGAGCCAAATTGGGTAAAAGCTGTGAGTAGTTGGGCTAGTCGGCTAGGCTGTCTGTGGTGGGTGTAGAAAAGGCCTTGCTTGATACCTTTACATCAGCTAGGGGTGGAGCTTCTGGAAATCACACAGCTGCCCCATCCTGAGTCTGGACTGTGCATGTTGGGAGCAGCAGCAGCCTGAGGCACCAGCCAGCTTCCAGGCTGAGGACAGGTCAAACAGCAAGCACCATCAGTGGTGGGCTGCTTGAGACGGCACAGGAGACAGCAGGTCCAGAGTAATGCAGAACTGATGCTGTGGAGGGGCCAGTGCACAGCACACTGCTGTAGTAACTGACCTTGCCTTATTTCTCCCAAGATACTAACAGTGGGCAAGGAGGAAGCACAGGCAACATCCTGCCCCCGAAGTAAAGGTTTGAGCTGAGCACCACAACGTGGTGAGCGATATCTGGCCACGCCATCTTATCCCAAGAGATGTACAAGGGCTTGTAGTCAAAATCCAAAATCTAAAGTAACCCTCGTTAATGTGAAACTTCTTTGGATGGCCTTAAAATCCCTGCCCTGCTGTGGCTGTGATAGGCATGCACTCTAGTAAGTTATTTCCTGTCTGATGCTAATGATTTCTGGCAGAGCTGTCTGCAAGCAAGTCAAGGCACTACCACATTTGGTTAGCATCTCAAACTTACTGATGCTTTGATCTTCACAGGTGTGATACATGACACTTTGTTGTTGTTTTTAAGGGACTAGTAGCTAAGTGTTATAAACCTTCTTCTGTGCCTCTCAGTTACTCTTTTTCTCATGTAGGTGTTTCTCCCTTTTTTAATTTCCCAGATTATGTTATGGAAGCCATACTTAGTGGTGAGTCAGGCAATCCCTGTGGATTTTTTCTCTGATTCTGGTACTGTCTAGCTATTTGTCTTTTTGTTTTGAAAGAGAAATATTTACATGTTGAGGAATGTCACAGTATGATAGCAAATGTGCTTTTCAGCTAATAACATGGTTTGTATCTCTTCCCAAAATGCAAATAGGATTAACAAAAAAAAAAAAAAGCAGCGGCAGCAGTATTAATCATTACCACGGATGTGTTCTCTTAGCTTGTATGATACAAAGTTTCACAAACTGCATTTTGAAGATGAGGAAGCAGAACTGTGCAGGAGTTGGGTTTGTAATCATGGGTGTTGTGGTCTTCTCTCCACAGTTTTCCCATGCAGTGTTCATCACAGGTTTTATCCTGTGTGCAGCTGTTCTATGAATATTGTACAGCTATGGTGGTTAGAAGTTAGCTTAAATACTCGGTCTTGTGTCAAATAATAAAATACTTGTCTCTAATCAGCTGAACTGGATCAGTTTTTTTTAGGAGGCAGCCGAACAGACAAATACAACATTTTAGGTCTGTAGGGGAGATTTGGATTTCTTGAAATATTCTAATCGTTTTTCTTCTGTATGAAGAGAAAAAAAATGTGTGATCAAAATTGCTAGGAGTAAAAATAAAAGCAGTCGCTATGCAAAATGCATTGAACACAGATGTAGCTACCATTAGGCAAAGGCTAAATTATGTTTGTGTTGCAGTGCACTACAGAAATGTAGATTTCTTTCCAGTGTCAGAGATCTGTCTTTGTGACAGTGTGTGACAAGTCTTCCACAGGTTTGAACAGCAGAGATTTGGGAGATATTTTTGCAGTTTCATGGTTTGTCTTGGCAGATGTTTCTCTACCAGTGCTGACTAATGTGCGCTGAATTCACTGACAGTCTGTGCAGAGGGTGACCATACGTCCAGCTGTTTTCATTTCAAGGTTAATTTTCACCATGTTTTCTTTCTAGAAAAATAAGGAAGAGTCTGAGATTTCCTTGTTTGTTGCTTGGGGAAAATAAAAGTTTTGATGACATGCAGGAAGCTGGTAGACATCAGTGACTGCAGAAAAGCAGTTGTTAAATGTCTAGTCTGGGTGTCCAGTTTCACCCAGATAGCAAAACTGAAACATTCACAGCTATACTGGTAAAAAAAATCACGACATACTCTGCTAAGCTAGTACTGCTAGCCGCTGTGTACTTCACTGTTTCCTTGTGTTGATTATGTTTTGAAAGCAGTTTTTAAAGTATAACTGGCTTCATTCAAGTTGACTAAAGCTTAAATACAACTTGATCGTTTCCATCATAAGAGTTAAACTTTCCAGCAAATACCATGACAATATTTGGAGCTCATTAAAGATTGATATGGAATAATTCCTTGCAACGTGTAGGATATTTAATAAGTAGTGTTTCTCAATGTGTGGCTATATGTGTATATATAAGATTTTAATATATAACTTCATGTATCTGTATTTATTTATATCTATGTGTAAACATACATACATAGACGCACCAAATATGGAAAGTATATTTGCAAATATAGTCTATTAAAATATTCTAGAAAATAATACTATGGAATGCTAAATATATGTAACTGTGGAACGTTGACATCCATTAAAAAAGTTAATTCAGTGTTACTGATGTTGTGTTTTGCTCACCTTCAGATGTTTTCCACATTTCTCTAGATGGTGGCACCTAACAGATTTTTTAATCAGCCTTTAAGCTAAGGAATGTCTCTCAAAACTGGGAACCAGTGCTTCCTTTCTCTCCATTAGCTATAGGGCAGAACAAGACAACAGATAGCGCTGAGTTTGTGGGTTTTTCTCATGTAACCCTAAATCCTTAGTATTCATGAAGAAACAGTCTTGGTTGGTTTGCTCTCTTTTAAAAAGTGATCTGGGCATGAAACTGCTTTAACTGCACCCACGTTGCATTCTGATTTTCTAAATCAGAAGATGCATCATCAATCTTAAAGGTTCCTGTTGGCAAGGAAGGCACTATGTCGCACACAGCATCTCTTCATTGCAGCTGTTGCATTCTTTTGAGTTAATGCCCCACAGAACTTCCATGGATGATGGAGAGCTTGGAAATGCTCACTAAACTGCTCTTTAATGCAGAAGACTTTTTTTTTTCTGCAAAAGCAGAACACAAATCAAAAGCAGAGAATTCCTCATTTTAGAAGTTCTAATTTTTTTTTTTTGAGCTTACAGCAGTGTGTGCTGTTGATTCTTTAGTGTTGCTGTTCATGAGTGTAACAATGGAGTTAGCTTCAAAATAACTTAAATATAACTGAAATACAACTTAAATTACTCTTTGTTGTATAAGCAAACTGGCATCATCTGAAGTCTTGCTAGGGACAGCACATTCCTCCTGAGATAGTTTTCAGCCATGCAGTTTTAACACCAGAAAAATTGTAACCACTTTTTCTTATCCCTACATCCTTTATTGCTAGTGCTGATCTTGCGCTATGAGCCTGTCTTATATCTATGCAGTCAGGATTCGCATTCTGGAGACAGCAATAGCTTATTTTATCTGCACTTACATTAGCAAATAAAACATTTATTTGCAGTCTTTCTTAAAATAGGTGGTGTGCCCTTTTAATCTTTACTTTCACCTAAACGTATTATGCTGATAACAAAATTAGGAAGCTGTGTTGCGAAGTGCTGTGCTCAGCATATACCATGAGAGGTGGTGAACTGTCATAATAGCTTGTAGTCCAAATCCATCTTCATTACAAGTGTAAATAATTAAGGATGTTGAAATGAAATCACTATAAATGATTAAAGCTATGAAAAGCATGGCAAGAGGCAATCTCTATAAATATGTCCTTTTTTAATGTACTTTTTTGTAGGGATGGGGAGTGGAAGCAATTAACCTTTAGTGCCAGTAATTTGCTCACATATTAACCCTCTTTCTGAAGAAGGATATTCCATTTTTATGTGTGCTTCTCACTGTTACTGCCATTTTTTCATGATCAGGAAATCAGAATTGAATATTTCAATTCTGGATGAGGTACCTGTCCTGAGTACGTGACTGGAAGAACTGTTTCCCTTTCAGTTTTGCAGTGCACTTAGTGTTTCCAAGAGTTTAGTGTAGCTGTATTTTAGTGGCCATACTCATGCTTCACGCATTGCTGGTGGGGGTGTAGCTGTTCCCATCATTCTGCCCAAAGGACTTTTGCCTGAGGAAAAATGGTAGCTGTTTAAGGAGCAAAGTAATCCAGCTTCATGCAGCTGGATCCTGTCTTTCAGCAGCTGTAATTCATCCTTGCTTTTTGAGATTAACAGAGTTCAGCACAGAATACTTTTTACGTAGTGTCCTCTGCTTGCTTTATCAGGCAGTGCTTCTCATGGGAAGTGTTGTTCGTCTGTTGCAGTTGGACTGACTCAGAGGTCAGAGCGCTCGCTGCTCCTGATAGCAAAGGGTAAGGGAGGAATTCCCCAGCAGTGAGAAGTACTGTGAGTGGGCAGGAGTGTTGGAGAGCAGGAGTTAAGGCAATGGGATTTGGAAACCAAATAGGAAATTATAAATTGGATTCCATGATAAGGAACAGTGCCAGTAATCCAGGGCACGGCTGGTAGGATGTGAACTACTGCCAAACACATAGTGGTATAAGACTCTTCAAGTTGTGAGGAACAGACTGAAGTCCAGGGAGGATCTTCCTGGGAAAGAAAAGAAGAAAAGGGGAAAAAATGCAAAGTTTCTGTTGTAATTTTGTGTACACCTCAATTTTAGTTAGTATTGTTTAACATGACTGGATCTTCTTGGAAAAGTTACTTTCTCTTTTCTTCAGCGCTTTAAACCCTGTTGTATCCGCTGCCTAGCTTGCTGGTCTCTTCTCCGTGCCATGCAACCTGATGGCAACATGAAATCCAAGGCTGAGAGAATTGTGTTTTGAGAGTGTAACTCTATGTAGTTTATCAAGGTTTATGTTTCCCTAGCTTACAATCCCTGTGGATGTTCCTGGACTGTATAACTTCAGTGTTGACAGAGAGGCATTCTTTCAGGGCTGCCTCTTAACAGTTGGTCTATCTTGTCAGATTTGAATGGAAAATTTATGAAGACAACAGAAGGGAGAAGTTGCTTGATGAGTACAGAAATCCAGGATAAATGATTTTGTCTGCAGGGTGGCTCTAACTTTTGAATTTCATTTGTTTACTGAAGATTGCTCTTTCAAGACTAAGTATGTTTGTCAGTAATGCTTTGCTATCTCCTTAGTGAGACTCTGCTTCCTGTTTGCAGTGTTCTAGTATCTTAGGTCATTTTTCAGAGTTCCCAAGAGATAGCTTTTTCACCCACAAAGAGCCTTTTCTATTCTAGCATTAATCTGAGAGAGGAGTTGTGTTTCATGGATTATACAGGGATGACTACGTTCAATTTCAGAATCTGTGGAACAAAATAACAAAGCTACAGGACGAGCTTCAGCATGGATTTGTGTTTTCATGCAGCAATTCATTTTTTACCTTACCAGTAGGACAAACAGAGTGGTGGTACATTGGTGCAGGCTGCCCAGGCTTCTGGTGGACTCACCATCCTTGAATGTGTTTAAGGAAAGGGTAGATGTAATACTTAGGGACATGGTTTAGTGGGCAGTTTCGGTGGTAGGTGGACTAGATGATCTTAGAGATCTTTTCCAACATTAAAGATTTTATGATTCTGGGAGTTATATATCCTAGATGATGTGTTAAAAGTATTGTGCTAATTTCAACTGTACAATATGAAGTTTGAATTTTACTGTAAAAATGAATAGAAAGAGTCTTTTGCATATGAAATTCTAGCATAAGTGATAAAACTCAACTTCTGCAGTTGAATGTAAATGGTACATGATATACATGTCTGGAATTATGTATGTAAAAAAATCAACCATGTGTGCATGGGGTCTAGAATTTCAAAGTAATGTTCGGTTAGTTAAGGAGAATCATCTGCTGCCTGTGGAATCTCTTTAACTGGTTATATATATTAAGGGATTAGATGATTAAAATGTATCCTTTCTTGTGAAAGACGAGAATCTCAAGTTTGCATTTGCAGAGCAGCTGAATGTCTTGTAGTGGGGTCTCATAGCCTTAGACTGCAATCCAGAAGCTGTATTGGTGTCATCACACCATAATGGACAGATGCAGTCTGTTGTGTTCTTTAACAAATGTTTAATGAATACTGAAATTTTCTGTGGGATTTGGTTTTGGATTGCAGTTATTCCGTTTTTCTTAAAAAATGCGTAGCAGCTAAACTGAGGCTTATCATGGTAGGATATAAAAAAAGTTACTGAAAGTGCGGTAATATTACATGAAGTCAAAAGGAAGAATTTGGACTATTCTTAGATAAGAGAACAATCAAATTCTTCAGCTGGATAAAATTTAGAGATGAGGTGAAACAAGAAGACTTTGGAATTATCTAATAAAATATGGAGTATTTGCTGAAGTTCTGTCACTTAAAAAGTAGGTTACATAGTGAGTACATTAAAAATATTTCTTGTAAGATAACCTAATTTAGGAGGATTCTTTAAAACGTATATTCTCCCTCATTTGAGAAAATTCAGCTCTTCAGTCAGCTTAGAAATTGGAGTGCGTCTCTGAAGTTCTGTGTGATTTTTTTTCTGTACTTCAAATGTGACTCCTTCAGTCATTCTTTGCTTTCTTACATATATCAGTGGTTACTATTAATATATATGCATGAGTTAATGTATAATTCGTTACAATAATTCAGTGATATGGTAGTTAATAACTTTGCGCTAACTTGTAAAACTGTTGGGTGTGGCACTCTTCTTCACAAAACATTTTTTCAAGGGGATGCTGGTCCTAGTGTTTGAAGTTTTTACATACTGGAAATAGTCTGTATTTTCTCTGCCTTTGCTTATTTATTTATTTTTTTCGTTTTTTCTCCTCCCTGCTCAGGAAACACTTTGGATTAGTTTGGACCCTTTTTTATTTACGTGCTTATATTATTTTACGTTATCCCCTCTTTTGCATTGTAGTCAATGCCATTCAACTTGAATGAGTATTGCTTCGTGGCTACTACACAGAGATCATAATGTTAGAAAGCTCATTTTTAGAGACATTTACAGATAAGATCTGAATACATCCATCTTATATTAATGAAGTGGTTCTTATGTAAGAATCTTTCACCTTTTTGTGGTTTTGAGGTTTCTAGACTTTAGCAGACAGATTTTCTGGTTGAAAGTCTATAAACATTTGCATATGCATTTAAGTTTTTATAGTTAGTCTTTTTGACTTGAAGATGCTGTTTTCTTTGTGCAAGAGTGTTTGAACCTTTGAGGGTTCATATTTATGATAGTAATAGTTACAGTAGAACAAGGGAAAATAAAACATCTCTACCAAAAACACTTAAAAATTGTGTGGCGTATTTAAGAAAAGTGTGCCCTCTCAAGTTTAATAGATGCATTAATTTACTATTTATCTTGCTTAATGATCCTGTGATATGGGAAATTAGTTGCTTTGCAGATGAAAAATGTATGAGAAAAAAATGCATTCATCTTCGGAGGCATCATCTGTTTCATTGAGGAAAGGCACAGATGCGAAATTTATCTCAATAATTAAATTTATAAGTGTTGTATCATAGATTGATAAATCGTTGCTCTTCCTGGCTTGTAAGTTGGAGCTACAGTTCATGTAACAGAAATAGGTTTAATTATTGAATAGTGATTATAAGCTGAGATTTTTCTGAGATTGTGGTTGTATGTTTTTATACGTTATTTAAAATGTATGGCAGAGAAGAGAGCTGCAGATAGGGAAGAGGATTTTGTTAATGACTCAACAGGGACATGCTTTTCTTTGCACTGAATGGCAGACATGCAGGCTTGAAAAGTTTCTAGTGTGCTTTTTCTTTAGAAACTGCTGTGTTTGCCATTATTTAGTATGTTCATAGACTTCCTGAACTCTCATACAAGTACTGCAAAAACAGCAATAGCACTGATTTTTAATAGGAGGCTGGGAAGTGAAAGAACAAAGGAGCAAAAAGTCAAAGTGTTCATACGTGGTATGTGATGTATTTCTGATGCTAATGTCTTTTTTTCCCTCTTTTTCCCAACAGCTGTAGAACAAGCAATCGAAAGAGTTTGATGGGCAATGGCCAGTCTCCAGCTCTGCCTCGACCTCATTCACCTCTCTCAGCACACACAGGTGATTTTTGGATCTATGCTACTGCTGGTGTTATTAAATCCTTAAAAATCCTGTATGAGAAAAGGAAAATGAGCTAATTCTCTACCCCACTACCCTTCTTTCCTTTGTTGGTAGTAATGAAAAACTGCATATAATTCCATCCAAATTTCTGTTAAGTTTAAATTCAGAAGTCCATACATGTTAAGCTATGGTGAAAAGCACTCCAGAAATATCTAACATGGGTCATGCAGCTTTTTTTGTTTTCCGTGTTCTTACGCATTTTCTCCAATTCCTTATAGTGTGTGTGACAGTATGGGAAGAATATAAAACAGCTTGTAACACATGGTAAAGTTAGTAGAGTTAGTGAGTAAAGTATTACATTCTGCTCACGGTGCTTTTGCTCCTTAGGATTTTTGATGTTAGGCACATTGCGAGAAATGTCAGTGCTTCCTTTGTCACATTCTGTTTTGTTTCTAAAGCGTCTGAAGTATTTAAAATTGAATAAAAAGTCTGTAGATTAGAGATATTATTGATACAATTGTCCTCACTTTGTTAAAAAAGCATTTTTACATACGAAAATGCATTTCTTCAAAGAATTATTCTGTCATGTTTTTTTAGCATTGGTTGTAACAATATTCTTAAGGTCCCACAACAAGCCTTGTGTTGGCAATGACACTGACTACTTTGTAGTACTGTTCCTGGATGATAGAACATAAAGTGCAGAGTTTTGTTTGCGTTTTTCAAGAAGGCGTTGAGTTTAGTAAGACACTTAAGAGTTTTCTAGTGGAAGCGACATTGTTAGACAAAATAGAGTGGTTCTCCTCAAACTTAGCAGCAAGCTATCAGAAACAGGAATACAGACAAGATCATGAAGATTTGTGAAGAGTTCAAGGTAACATGCTATGTGCAGTTTCTCAAACCATAAAACAGGAGTAGAAAAAAATACGTCATTTGGAAGGAGCTTACAGATTCTTTAGTCCAACTACTTGATTACTTGAGGGCTAATCAAAATTTACAACATATTAGCAAAATGCATCTTGATCACTGGCAGACACAGGGCATCAAACACCTTACTGGAAAGCCTATCCAGTGTTTTGCCACTCTCACAATAAAGAAATTTTTACCCATGTCCAGTCTGAATAATACTGTTGATTTCAAAGCTGTGGGCAAGTATTATGATAGTACATAATAATAATAGTATTAAAATTAAAGTAAATTAAGTGTAGGCCAGTCTTTTCCACTAACTGAGCAGTATGTGCCATGTTTTCAAAAAACTTGCTGTGGAAGCTTGGCAACTTCTGCAGTTAACCAGGATCATAGGGTCACATAATAGATTGGGTTGGAAGTGACCTTAAAGACCATCTAGTTCCACCCCACTTGGCATGAGCAGGGACATTTTTCACTACATGGGGTTGCCCAAAGCCTCATCTGATGGAGCCCTGAATACTTCCAGGGAGAGGTTGCCCTTCTCTGGGCAACCTGTTCCAGTGGCTCACTGCGCTCATAGTGAAGAATTTCTTCCTTATATATAATGTCTTTTTCTTTTGAAGCTTAAAGCTGTTACCCATTGTTGTGTCACTGCACTCCCTGACAAAGGAGTCCCTCTCCATCTTTCCCTTAGGCCCCCTGAAATACTGGAAGATCTTTCTGGGGTCTTCCCAAAGCCTTCTTTTTTCCAGGCTGAACAAGCCCACTTCCCTCAGCCGCCTTTGTAGGAGAGGTGTTCCAGCCCTCTGAGCATCTTCATGACCCCTCTGGATCTTCTTCAACATCTCCATATCTTTCTTGTGCTGGGGGCCCCTGAGCTGAATACAGTACTCCAGGTGGAGCCTCTTGAGTGGAATAAAGAGCAGGACAGTGATCTCCCTTGCCCTGCTGGCCACCTCTCTTTTCATGCAGCCCAGAACATGGTTGGTTTTCTGGGCTGTGAGTGCAAATTGCTGGCTCATATTCATTTTCTTCTCCATCACTATCCCTAAATCCTTTTTCACGGGGCTGCTCTCCATGCAGTTATGACCCAACTTGTATTCATGTTTGGGATTCCCCTGACACAGGTGCAGGACTTTGTGCTCGGCCTTGTTGAACTTCACGAGATTTGCATGGGCTTACCTCTCAAGCCTGTGAAGATCCCTCTGGATGCATCCCTTCCCTCCAGCATGTTGACTCCGAAAACTTCCTGAGAGTGCATTCAATCCCACTGTCCACATCACCAACAAAGATGTTAAGTAGTGCCAGTCCCAGTAATGACCCCTGAGGAGTACTTCACTGCACTGGATGCAGCAGATTCTCTTATACTCGTACTTGTTTTCCCAAGGCATGCATGCCAAACACTTCAGCAGCACTGGGATATCTCTTCTGTGCTAGAAATTTGCATGTTTATGGCTGTCTTCTTAGATTTACTAATGTGTGTAGTAGTTTACAGTAAACAATCGCACAGTCATTGGCTCCTGACTCAACTGGCTTCTGCGTCTGGACTAGTCCCTTGCAGGAGTAATTTACAGCGCGCTCAGAGACAGCCTTGAGTAGTTTACTTCTTACAGTGCAGATAGAGTAGATACTTTCTAGAGCTGCTTTGGCAAAATCACTTCTTAATATTTGGATGCTGTGAATGCGATCCTAATTCATGCAAACAGATACGCAAATGTGTTACTTAAAAACATAGTGAAGCCATGTAAGTATGAATTTTCTTCTGTATGTATTTTAGGAGTTCAATGTATCAAGTGTTCATAAATCTTTGATAACTTAGACCTTAAGAAACTGTGGATTTCTACCACTGGTGTATTCTTGTGTTGTCAGAACCACCAGGGCTTACCTGCTCAAATGACCTCCCTGCTCTTGGTGGAAACCTGTAGTTAAGTCCAGCAGAGAAGTGTAACAAGGGATAGTTTGGACCACTTGGTGGATAAGGAATTGGTTGAAAGGCCACAGGCAAAGGGTGGTGATCAATGGTTCAGTGTCCAGGTGGAGGCCGGTAACGAGCAGTGTCCCCCAGGGGTCTGTCTTGGGACCGGTGCTCTTTAACATCTTTATTAGTGACACTGATTATGGAATTGATTGCACCATCAGCAGGTTTGCTGATGATACCAAGCTGAGTGGTGTGGTTGACACAGTGGAAGGAAGGGATGCAATTCAGAGGGACCTCAGCAGACTTGAAAGGTGGGCTGGGGTGACTCTAATGAGGTTCAACACAGCAAAGCGTAAGGTTTTGCATTTGGGCCGGAGAAGTCCCAGGCATATATGCAGACTGGAAGGAGCAGTCCTTGAGAGTAGCCCTGCAGAGAAGGATCTGGAGTCCGGGTGGATAAAAAACTTAACATGAGCCAGCATTGTGCTCTTGCAGCTCAGAAGGCAAAATGGTATCCTGGGCTCCATCAGAAGAGGGGTGGCCAGCAGGGAGAGGGAACGCGATTGTCCCTCTCTACCCTTGTGAGGCCCCATCTGGAGTACCTGTGTCCAAAAGAGAAGGCTTTCCAAAGGCTGGAAAGGGCCCACAGGGGGGGCCACAAAGATGATCAGGGGGCTGGAGCACCTCCCATACAAAGACAGACTGAGGGAGCTGGGCTTGTTCAACCTGGAGAGGGCTGCAGGGTGACCTCATTGCAGCCTTCCAGTACCTAAAGGGAGCCTACAAACAGGAGGGGAGTCAACTCTTTACAAAGGTAGATAATGGCAGGACAGGTTTAAAGTTGAAGGAGGGAAGATTTAGGTTAGGTATCAGGGGGAAGTTCTTTGCTATGAGAGTGGTGAGGTGCTGGAGCAGGCTGTCCAGAGAGGTTGTAGATGCGCCGTCCCTGAAGGTGTTCAAGGCCAGGCTGGATGGGGCACTGGGCATCCTGGTCTTGTATTAGACACCCTGTGGCAGGGGTGTTGGAGATTCATGATCCTTGAGGTCCCTTCCAACCCAAGCCATTCTACAATTTGTTCTACATATCCTGCTGTATTTATTCTTTTGGGGAGTTTGTAGCTGAATGTTGAGTACTCCAAATTAGAGAGGCCTCCTAAACTCCGTTGAGACAACCTGATTTATCTACTGTCATGCTTGATGATGTTTAAGGTCTCCCTTGACTATGTCTGCAAAGTAACTAATAATGGTGAGATGTTTCCAGAAAAGTTCACTAAATCGGAACAGCATTTATTTTTGCAGTCTGCAGAAGACATTCTTGGACATTCTCAAGACATTCTCAAGCAGTGGATGTAGTCTACGTTGATTTCAGCAAGGCGTTTGATACTGTCTCCCACGACATCCTTATAACAAAGCTGAGGAAGTGTGGGATAGATGAGTGGACAGTGAGGTGGGTTGAGAACTGGCTGACTGGCAGAGCACAGAGGGTCGTCGTTGGCGGTGCAGAGTCTGGTTGGAGACCTGTAACTAGCGGTGTTCCCCAGGGGTCAGTGCTGGGTCTGGTCTTGTTCAACATCTTCATCAATGACCTTGATGAGGGGATAGCGGCCACCCTCAGCAAGTTTGCTGATGATAAAAAGTTGAGAGGATTGGCTGACACGCCTGAAGGCTGTGCTGCCATTCAGTGAGACCTGGACAGGCTGGAGAGCTGGGCGGTAAGAAACCAGATGAGGTTTAACAAAAGCAAGTGTAGAGTCTTGCACCTAGGGAGGAATAATTGCATGCACCAGTACAGGTTGGGGGATGATCTGCTGGAGAGGAGCTCTGCAGAGAGGGACCTGGGTGTCCTGGTGGGTGACAGGTTGGCCATGAGCCAGCAGTGTGCCCTTGTGGCCAAAAAGGCCAATGGCATTCTGGGCTGCATTAAAGGGAGCGTGGCCAGCAGGTCAAGGGAGGTGATCCTCCCCCTCTACTCTGCCCTGGTAAGGCCTCGTCTGGAGTATTGTGTCCAGTTCTGGGCTCCCCAGTACAAAAAAGACAGGGATCTCTTGGAAAGAGTCTAGCGGAGGGCCACAAGGATGGTGAAGGGCCTGGAGCACCTCCCCTATGAAGAAAGGCTAAGTGAACTGGGTCTGTTTAGCCTTGAGAACAGAAGACTGAGAGGGGACCTGATCCAGGTCTATAAATATCTAAGGTGTGGGGGGCAAAGTGGCGAGGCCAGACTCTTTTCAGCGGTGTGTGGAGACAGGACAAGAGGAATCGGCCAGAAACTGGAGCATAGGAAGTTCCGCACCAATGTGCGCAAGAACTTCTTTACGGTGAGGGTGACGGAGCGCTGGAACAGGCTGCCCAGGGAGGTTGTGGAGTCTCCTTCTCTGGAGATATTCAAGACCCGCCTGGACGCCCACCTGTGTGACCTGGTGTAGGGAACCTGCTTTGGCAGGGGGGTTGGACTTGATGATCTCTGGAGGTCCCTTCCAACTCCTATGATTCTGTGATTCTATCAGGAGCATGAATTACAATCTCCAAATCTCAGGTGAAGATTACCATCAGAAAAGATAACTGTATTTTCACTTCTTTATCTCTTATTGGTGGTTGCTGTTGGAGAACAAAAAAAGAAAAAGAAAAAAAAAAATTGAAGCAGGAAAGATAGAGGGAAACAAAATAGTTTCCAGTTCCAGTTGAACAAACTGAATGTACAGCATAGGATCTGTGCTGGCATTCAGCAGAAACAGGGTTTTTTTTATTAGACTGTCCTTGGCTGAAGTGTGATAATTGCATGCGCATGTGGCAGAAGTCCTAGTAGGATTATGCAGAGTGTGGAGGATGTTGGAAGGGGATCCTGGTCCAAATACTGCTTTTGTGCCTGTTGTCAGAATTCAGTTTTATGCAAGAAATCTCAGATGGCTGCAGGTTCAACAGATCAGGCTACGAGCAGCAGGCTGGTAGCTTGTCATCTTGTGATATTGCCCTGATATATTCCATTGGGCTATCAAAGGAAAAAGGTATTGACACTTGCCATTCAAGATGCTGAATGTAACTGATGATAAAAACGAGACCTGGAGCCACTAAATATTCTTCCAGTTCTCCATTGTCTTGAGAATTTTCTACCCATCTCTGAAACTTAGTTCATTGTATGTTATAAAGCCTCATTGTTTTAGTTTCAGCTGAATTAGTGTTAATAGCACAGTGATGTTTGGTCATTGGTGAGTGATGGGAGCATGCCCAGTGCCAGGCAAGGCTGCTCGGTGGGAAAGAGCCAACTACAACAGTCCTCTTGGCGCTCAACATGGAACTCTAATGGTTGTGATAATGACAGATCTGAACAGAGCATATTAAAATAAAACTGTTGTAGGTGTTACAGTAGTTTAATAGTTGCTGTTCAGAATGTTATTTTTTTTATTCTTGGAGGTCTTTCTGTGTATTTGCTCAGAACCATATTAGATATTTACATGTGATATACAATCCCTGCTGCGTTATTTACCATTTCTGGGGGCTGGATTAAAATTATCATTCTTCTATTTGGTATAACATTGTTTCAGAAACTAATCTGGTATTTGTATTTAATATTGCAGTCATCTTTGTATTTTAGGAAGCATATATTGGAAACTGTTAATAATTTCACTCTTTACTTTGCCACCCGGGGGAGTCAGGCTATGGGGAAGACAAGTGGGAATGCTCAAACAGCATGTTAAAATTTCTGTGTATACTGATAGTGTTTCACGTTTTGTTTAAGGTCAAACAAATGTTTAGGAATATCTCCCAGTGATCTGCCCTGAAGCTGGATGAATGGTTGGGAGTGTGGGATGGTATGGTCAGGCACCTAGAACACTGGACACCATCAGTGTTTTGGAACTTCACCCCTAAACAACTACAGAATCCTGAGAAACTAGGAAAATATTTGGAAAAGGTGTGCTGTTGCCCTGACAATCTTAGAGAGACTCAAATCACTACAATGTTCAGTGGCCTGGCCTACTGCTCAACACTATTCAGCACCCTAAAGGGAAAGAAGTCTCTGAATCTGATGACAATATAACAGGCCCTGCATTTGCTCCAACCACTACAGTAGGCCTTGTGGTTTAGTTGGATAACCAATCTGTGCCAATCTGTATCTCCTCTATAAACAAGACAAAAAAATATCTGCAGAAGGATAAAAGAATAAGATGAGGATGAAGCAGGGCCATCATGATGATGATGGGGCCAGGAGCCTGGACTTACTGGGCAGCAAAGCCAGGCAGCTGGGATTCCTTTCTAGGGAAAGGGAAGTTAACAAAGCAGCGGGAAAAGAGGCACAAGCCTTCACCGTGTGGAGGCAACTCTTGTCATCTGTGAAAGAAAGATATCCCTTGAAGAAAGATCTGATATATTTCCCAGGTAAATGGACCACCATGAAGAAGGCTATCCAGTAACTGAGGGTATTAGCTATGCTGGAGATGATGTACAACATTGATTTGGACAATGTAAGGCCTTGCACCTGAATCACAGCAGCTCCTACTAGCAATGCAAGCTGCAGACAAAGGGACTAAGCACAGCTCTGCCAAGAAGGACTTTGGGGTACTGGTGGATAGCAATCTGGATGTGAGCCAGCAGTGTGGCCTCACAACCCAGAATGCCAAACAGATCTTGGTCTGCATTAAAAGAAGTGTGGCCAGAAGGGTTACAGTGGTGATCCTGCCCCTGTACTGGGTGCTGTTGAGAACTCACCTGGAGCTCTGTGTCCAGATGTGGAATCCTCAGCCCCTTTATGTATTGAAAGGCCTCGTGTCTTCTTAAAACTGTTTTGGCTTCTGTTTCATACTGTGAATGCCTTCCTTACCAGAGTACTCGTCAGGGTACTCTAGGCATCTCTATGGAGAAATGACTGTTAAAAGCAGGGAGTGTTGTACTAGATACTGTTGTTTAAGTTGACCAGGTTTTTTTACTTCAGGCTTGTTGCATCTCAGTCATTACTGCATGTACTTGTCCTTTATTGTAGACTAATGAAATTGAAGGGAATCAAAGTTGTCTGTTAGACTCTTGAAAACCTACCCAGTTTCTATTAATTATTTCTATTATTTCTATTAATTACCTTAAGATCTCTGCAGTACTGTACTCCACCCTTTTTAAAATTGTGTTGGTTGGGAGTTCCACGCTTTATAAATACCCAAATACAGTATGTTCGTGCCTTGCTCCACGAAGATCCATTTTACATCAATTTATTGCTCTTGTTGGGAGGACAGGCAAGATTGAGGCATACACTGAGTTACCTCTGCTTGCATTCTATACTTGAGGTAAGTTCTTTTGGGGTAACTAGTTTAAGGTATGTGTTTTTAGCCCAAGACTTCACATCTTGAAGGGAAGAGTGCTATGTATCTTCAGTATCAATGGAAGCAAGGTATATAAAAGCATACTGTGAGTCTGAAGGTGGAGCTCTATTAGTCAGAGTGCACTGAATTAATACTCATCCCAATACTGCTGGCTTTGCTGAAGAGTGTTTTCATCTTTGGTAATCTGCTCAACAATCATTTTAGAGGTCTGGTTGCTCCTTCAGTAGCATGTCATTATTTCAGACTTAATGAAGATCTCAGGTTGCTGGTGCATAATCACAGTGATTTGAGTTGGACCTATCCAAAACCAGCATTGCATGTAGTCTTGCTCTATTCTAAAGAAGAGCTTCTTGAGCATAATCATAAATCTTTCAGGATTTTTTCAGGGCTTTTTATACCCACACTCTTCCTTGCAGTTCTTTTTTTCTTACAAGTTCAGACTAAACTGAAGGTATGGGCCATTCTCTAACTTAAATAGACACCCTTTGAGGAGGACTGGTGGTCTACGTTTAGAATTATGCAAATTTTCCCATATGACAAAGTCATATAGAAATCTCAGTGTACTTTACACCTCTTCCCATTCTCCTGTTATAATTGTTTGGGATGGGGATAACAGAGGATTGTTCCTACAAAGCAGTCTGTTATTAATCCTTATACGTGCAAGCTGAAGTGGGTAAACCCTGAATACTTGCATAAAGATTTTTAAGTGCTTGTCTTACCTTCTCAGTATTTCTCAGATTCGCGTGGTTGGATAGGGGAGGATAAGTGAGATGACACCACAACAATGAAGTAAATATATTGTGCAGTAAATACATAGCACGGGTCAAAGAGGGAACAGTTTGCTGCTGAAGTCTGCCACAGTCTTTTGCATACGTGAAAAGACAGTAAGATTTCTAGAGTAATTTCAACTATCACTATGTGAAGTCTTTCTTACTAAAATAGAAAACAGATACATACTAATGACACTTCTTCGGGTTCAAACCTCAGTCATTAAACTAACAGTCTTATCTTAGTTGTTTGGATATCCTTCATTTTTAATATCTGGGCTGAAAGCCACTAAACCTACTGAAAGGTCCTGTTAGTTCTTGCATTAACTGTGAATGTATTCAAAATTGTGAGAGGCAAAGGGTTGCAGTATCAGCTTGGACGACATCTGGTGCCCGGGATGCTAATGGACTTTTCCAGATGAATGCCTGCTGCTGTGTAGGCAGGTCATCTGCACCACCCAGCCTTTGAGTGAGTGATTATCATCACAGCAAGTCAGGGCGTTCAGATGTCCCCACCTCAACAGTCACAGAAGCTTGTTCTTGTGGGTGATGCTAACCCCTGATGATTAATAATCATGTGTAGTGCTGTTTAATTTTATCTATGCAGAAATGGGTTTTAACTGTTAGGAGTAATGCTGCAAATCTTGTGTTTCTTAATACAATGTTCCATGTGGCGTCACTAAGAAAACAAGTACTAGGACAAGAATTGCAAGTAGGAAATGGCTTAAAAAAGAAGAGGTGAGTGTTGTGCAAAAATGAGAAATCATGGAATCATAGAATCTTTGGATTTGCAAGGTACCCTTAAAGGTCATCTAGTCCAACTCCCCTGCAATGAACAGGGACATCTACAGCTAGGTCAAGTTGCTCAGAGCCAGGTCCAGCCTCCAAGGATGGAACATCCACCACCTTTCTGAGCAGCCTGTTCCAGTGCCTCATTCATCGCTCATATTGTTAAAATATATATA
>JACDJE010000043.1:1593508-1774982 GCA_016647715.1 Pavo muticus
CTTTATAACTGGTCTAAATCTCATCTCTTTTAGTTTGAAACTATTTCTCATTGTTTGTCACAACAGACCCCACAGAAGAGTCTGTCCTCTTACTTCTTATAGCCTCCTTTATACACTGACAGGCCACTATCAGGTCTCACTAGAACCTTCTCTTCTCCAGGCTGAACGGACCCAGATCTCTCAGCTTATCTTTGTAGGTGAGGTATTCCATCCCTTGGATCATTTTTGTGGCCCTCCTCTGGATGCAGTACTCCAGGTGAGGTCTCACCAGCACAGAGTAGAAGGGCAGGATCACCTCCCTCTCCCTGCTGACCACACTTCTTTTGATGCAGCCCAGGGTACGGTTGGCTTTCAGGGCTGCAAGGGAGCACTGCTGGCTCACATCCAGCTCACCATCCACTAATACCCCAAAGTCCTTTTTGGCAGGGGTTACAGAAAAGTTGCAAAGGTTATCAGTAGAGTCCTCAGGTTTTGATTTTGGCCAAATGGCAATCTTTTCCTAATGGACATTGGAAAAAAAATTACTTTGATGATGTAAAGGTATTAGAATTTAGATCCAATAGGAACCAGGTTTGGGAAACTGTATTGAAGTGACTGAATTTTCTTGAGATCTGTAGTAAAAATGTTGAAATAATAACATGCAGCCTTTTTGTGCTGGAAGACCAGTAACAGAAATATCTACTACTTAGGAATTTAGAGAAGAAGTGGAATCAGATGGTATTTGCAAGGATGAAACTAGTGTATCTTTCAAAATCAAATCTCAGAAAATTATGCAAAGCAGGTAATTTTCATTTGAATCAGTAAGGTTTCAGGCCACTGTACAACGTTGTGGTAAGATTTTACTTGGAACACTTCATGTTTTCATGGTTGTGGGACCATGGAGGAGGAGAAGCTAGTATGATATAATGTGAGACTTTTTCATGGAGGACTAACAGACTGTTAGTTACTTGGCTTAGCAAATGGAGGACTGAAGAGCCTGTGCTGTCTAAATTGGTCAGAGGTGTTTTGCAGGGAATGGGAAGAGAGATGTGTATTGCTGGTATATCCCAGAACGTGAGGACTCCTGAAGAATCTTCCACTAAGTATGGCAGGGACAGTCTCTACCTTTCCTATGGGATTCAGTAAACCTATGCCTACAGCAAAATTTCAAGGCCCAAGAGCTCTTACCTGCACATGTTGTCCTTTTTCTAGGATTTTCAAGGTCTGCCTAGACCTCTAGGACACTGTTACATGCAGACTGCTAATATTCTGTTTTTACTGCGTTAATTCTTGTGGCTTGCATCAGATCGCTTTAACTGGTGAAAGTAGATTAGCCACAGTGAAGTTTAGTAAGAAAGAAAACCATTTGTACTGTTTATTTTAGGTGTTTGAGACTTTGAATCACAATTAGACACTTGGGTGCATTGAATTTAGAGTAGATTTTCCTGGATTTTTAACTTTATATGTGTCTTTTCTGTCCATAGCAGGTGATAACAAGTACTGGCTTTACTGTGATGTATTTGAAGCTAAGAAGAATCTCTCTTATGCAGTCTCTATGCTGTTCTGCTTTAGCAGCAGTCTGTGTAGGTTGTGTTTTGGGGAAAGGATTAGGTTTGTAAATGAATGTAAGAGAGTGAAGCCTTTGTTTTTGTGGTGAAAGGTAGGAGCGCTAAATGCTAAAGTAAAGTTTTGAATATTTTGGGGTGGGGGGGAGCTAAAACAGCGTTTCAGTTACTCTGACTGTTATATGTAGAACTATAGAGACTGTTCTGCTAAAACTCAGCTTAATGTTATTTAGTCTTGTTTTGGGGCAAGTTGGTTCGGGGACTAGAAGGAAAGAGTGAATGGTATGTTAACATGTAGATTCAACTAACTTTCAAGTTAAGTGCTGTTAAAACATAGCACTGCTGGTGGTATTTTAAGTAGGTAAGTTATGGTCTGATTGTGAAAAGATCCCAGTGTTCTTCTTGTGAACACTGTAATTTGTGTCTCTAAGTGTGACTTGTCTCTACTGTTTCCCAGTACACTGAAAGCAGGAATTGTACTGTCTCATCAGTGTAAACTTCAGATTTTTTCTGGGCCTATGTTTCAGTGTTAATTCCAGCCTGGAGGAGGTAAAATAATAGATATAGCTTTCCTACTTCTTCATGTCTGCCTAATGCTAGTTTCTCCTGGAAGAAGTGAATGCTACTGAACAAGCCAGGAGACTTCAGTGACAACCAGAGTAAAACAAACCAGCTGCAAATCATAACAAAGCAATTCAGCAAAAAGTCTGCATAGAGAAGTTTGACCTGGCAAATGGATTTAAGGAGCTTGCTAACCTTCCTTTCTGTAACTGAGGCATGAAGCATAATTAATCGTTTTTTAAATAGCACAAGACCCTTTCCTCTGTGCAGGTCTCAGTGGAAACACCTGCAGAAGTATTCAGAATGTTTCTGCTGCCCAGCTCTGTATGCTGCTGACTGGCACAGTTTCTTGGGGTATGAAATTCAGACCTGTGACTGTCGATGTTTTCTTGTGTGCTGTTCACAGCATGCATTCACCACCAAGTAAACAGACACAGAGGAACATGACCTCTTGTTACATTGTGCTGCTGCACTGTAATTCATTTCAAAAGACCATCAGATAATGACACCAGGACTTCAAACTTGCGCTGCCTTTGGGCCATTGGGAATTTATGATTCCAGTTATTTTTAACCTGTTATTCCTTCAGTACTAACAGTGCTTGTATCAGAATTTCTTTGTTTTTTAAGTAGGCTGCTATTAAGAATACATCACTGTAACATTCCTTTTTAAAAGATTTAAAACATCTTCCCTCCCTGGTAAAGGCACAGGACTTATTGATGCTAATGACAAAACAGTTGCATAATTCAATTAATTTATGTGTAGTCTTCTTAACAATAGCTGATTGCAAAATGAGGCACCCCGTGTATTGTCATGAGTTGAAAGAATTGTTTTGGTATGTTGATTGCCTATTCATTGTGTTACTTCTCCCAGAGGATCTGGAGTTAATTACTTACCTAGTGCCTGACCACCAATCAGGCTTACTTCATCGTGGTGGGAACATCAACAGTAATCTCAGCAGCAGAGAAATACCCTAGGACTAAAACATACAGTAGCCAGCAGATCCCAGAGAACAACGGGATTTGACTAATAAGCAAGCACTGCACATATGGGCAGAGAATTAACTGGCACTGGCTTTCATTTGAAAGTCTCCCAGGTATTGACATGCAGATGGACTTGGGGGTGGATGAATGCCATGATGGATGAAGGTCACGTATAGGACTCTGCTTCTAACCTTTCTTGTTTTTCTGGAACACCACACCTTAAACCCTTAATAGCACCAGTTGTTGCTTCCATTGTTTGAGGTTCGGATTTTTCATTCTATTTCCAGCCTTGTCTGGGTTCTCAGATATCTAAATAAAAACACACAGTTCAGTATCAAAGTATCACGTATATAGCTTTGCCAATTTTGTTGTTTTAAAAGCTGATTTGCATTTGGAAATTGTGCTTGCATCCAGATTTTCCTTTGTGAATAAGACATAGATGTTGCATTTTCTCTGAGAGGAAGCGGTGTTACTGCTTTTAGTGAGGTAGTCACTGGAACGTGTCTCCTTGAACCCTGCTTTGTAGTTATAATATTTCTGCTTCTTCAGTGTTTTTTGCTCCATTGTGAATGCTGTGCTCAAAGTAAATGATTAGTTTGCCTAACTAGCTGTTAGGCACATTGCTGATGTGTGATAAGGAAGTATATCCCTGTAAACCTTAAAAATAGCTATCACCAGAAATAAATTTAAGAAACCCTCCATCTGCTGATTTGTCAGATTATTTTCTGTCAAAAGCTGTTTCTGTCCCATCACCTAATTTGATTCTTCTTTGCCAGAGTTTGATAGCTTTTTTTTGTCTTTTTTTTTCCCCTCATATCTAAGCTCACAAAGAACTTCCAATTACAGTTAATGATTTCCAGTGCAGTAGCTGAAGTTTATGACAGTATTTTATCTGCGCAGTGTTGAATTTTTTTTAGCCTATCTTCTCCTTATTAAGCAGCAAAAGAAATCCTGTTAGCTGTTAAATTAAATGAGCTGTTATTGTCAGTAATTTGGCATTTGCAGTTCATGCAGGACGAGAGTAAATTGTGGTGGACCCTAAGTAAAGACTGAAACCTGTGCCACGTGTGTAGCTTCAGATTCCCTCCATTCTTCCCTTCCATCACTTAAGGGAACAAAAATCCTTGCCACCTTGAAATTATCTAGGCCCTCAGAAGTGTCTGAAGAGTAATGAAGAAGCCAGGGTCTTGAGAGGGAGGAGGTAAAGTTGAAAGGGCGTAGCTCAGCTGTGATAAATAAATGGACAGAAGCAGTCTGGGGTACTGGCCAGCGAAAGTGGAATCCTGGTCTCGTGGGGCTGTGGAAAGAACAGATGGAAAGACATGATTTTAAGCAGAGCTAAAAATGAATCCTACATCTGCTTCTGATAAAAGAGGGAGAGGGACTCTGTTTACTACCTAGTGATTCTTTGTCATAGGATGTCTAAGGATATCACTCTGAAAAATGCAATTTTTTTTCAAAAATTTGAGTAGAAATCAAAGTCATTTGAAGTATTTTAGGAATGGACTCTATTGTACTAGGTTTTCCACATGTAGGTAATACTTCTGAAAAAATTCATGTTTTTTGTAACTAGACATGTGGAAGCTTCTTTATCTTTTGCTTAATGTTGCGGTCCCATTTATGTCAAAATTAAATTCACTATTTTAATGTATTGACGTTACAATCTGTTCATTATTTAAGGAAGGACAGATTTTAGATGTTTGTGGGTGCTACTTTAAAACAGATCTTTTTAACTTTTGAAGGCTAGCTGTTTTTTTGGTTCTTTTCAGGTATCATCTTCATTACTTTTTCTCTAAACTGTGTTTCGTCTAGCTATATATGTTGAAGAGCCGACTGCATCTCATCAGCTGTCTTCTTTCTACACTTTCGTTGGTCAGGAGATAAAGTATTCGCATAGGGAGAAATAACAATCCCTAAATTGTGACTTGTTCACAATGTGCAAGTCACCTCTTATCACACAAGGTGCTCAACTTTTCATGTTTTGGTTTAACAAACAAATAATGGAGAAAAGATCATTAGGTGTGTTCTGCCTACCTGTTTGGGGATAGGAGCTAGAAAAAAACCTGAACAATGCAAAATGCAAAACAAAGCTTTGAACATGCTATAGAGACTTTGTCTAAGTGCTAAATCATGCTAATCTTGATTTTTTATCTTTCAAGTGTATTATTAGAAATACCTTGTTTCTGAGTTTGAAAATATTTTTTTCAAGCTAAAATAGCATTTTTTCTAAACTTTCCAAAATTGAATAGAGGCGTTTACATGATTTATAGTGATCTAGTAAGTACAAGAAAAAAACACAAGTGAAATCTTGCTTACTAAGACTCTGTGTCAGTTTGTTTTCTCAGAGACCATGAGAGGAGAAATTCGAAAATTAGCTTCTAACCTGACTGGAAGTGCTTTAGGTAGCATGTCTGAATTTTCCTAATATGTATTTATTTTTTTATTTGCCCTTCCAACAGGAAACAGTCCTCAAGATAGTCCTAGGAATTTCTCTCCCAGTGCCTCAGCCCACTTTTCTTTTGCAAGAAGGTAAGCGTTTGTTTGTAGCATGCAGCATGCGATCTGCAGAAAGGAAATGTTGTTGGACCCAGATATTAAATGTTGATTGCAAATACGCTGTTATATCTGTCAAATCTATCACGAAGAATGATAGCTGTCCCTGTTACATAAACTCCTTTAAACCTCAGTTGCAGCAAAACTTTGTTGGATGATTGATACAGTTCCTTTATACCTTTTTTAATTAAAAAAAAGATGTTTTGTTAATGACTTTGAAATGAATCTTATTCAGAGTGTATGAAAATGCAGACGTTATCTCCTCATTTATTGGTATTTGGAGAAGTTGTAGCATACATCTTTTTTTTTTTAAACTCTTTTTTAACAAAGTAAGAAGTGCATAACATGTAAGAATCCTGTCATAGAGAAGATGGAGTAGGAGTGCCTGTGTTTAGAGTCGCCCTTTGCGGGTAACAGCTAGGTTGTCACCATATATTATATCTGACCTTGATCTTTTTCACTATCTGGACAACTGAGACAGACAGCTTTGTCATAGGAGCATTCTAAGGGTTAATTAATGTTAGAATTTTTGAACATATAAAGTGAATTTGAAGTAATCTATGAAGTAAATTACTATTAAATGAACCGTAAACTAAATTGATCGTGTGTCATGGGAGACTGCCATTTTGTGCCCCTGTGGTTCCATATCACTTAATACCTTGTCAACTTACCTCGAATAATATATTCATTAACTCTAAGCCTGGGAGAGTAGGTAAAGTTTGTATGTTGACTCAAGACTATAGACACAAAAAAATGAAATTGGAGTGCTGTGGCATTCTTTGTCATTAATGCCAGGTATATAGCTGTTGTATTCACAGTGAGATAACACTGCTGTAGCTTTACTACCTTTCTTTTAGACGTTCATTAAAGTTGCACGCACAACAGCTCATAAAAATACACATGAAGAAATGTGTGATCTCTTTATATGCTGCGTAGGGGAGAAAGCTTCACACATGTATTCTTTTTATTCTTATCTGAAACAAACTCATCTACAGTAGTAGATTGTATCAGTCTTTCTGATACTATATGATGTCATTTTTTAAATCAACACCTTAAAAAAAGTATTTCTTTTGAATTTACTTCCTCTTGATAATATCTTTATTGTAAAAGGAAAGGTACATCTTCATAGATTTTTGTTTGTGAACATATTTTCAGGAAGATTAGTTAAATCCTGAAATAGCTTATAATGAAAAAAGCAGATGTGAAAGACAGCGTTATTTAGAAAAACAGCAGGCAGGAAGTACTTTTCCTTTCCCACCCATAATAAAAAAAAAATTCAAATAATCCTGTTTCTCTGAACCTTAAAATTCAAGAAGAAAAATGAAGTTGTCTATCAGTGTTTCAGCTGATTTTGACCATTTTTAGAGCATCGAAAGTCTGTTAATTTCCAAATGAAGAGTTTTAAAGCTTTCTCTTATGGGATTAACACAAGAACTTTCTGTTATTTTAAAATATTTAGCCCTTACGGTGGGATTCAAAGAAACTCCTTTTAACACTTTCCATGAAAACTAATTTTCATTAGTGTTTATAGCACAAATGTTTGTTAACGCTGCATTTGAAAGTGTTGATATAAAAGTTTATCAAGTTGGTGTATGTATTGTGGTTATTTCCATATAGCCTGTGTGCCCCAGTCCCCTCTACAACAAGCACAAGTGTCAACTTCCTCTGCCCAGGTTTGATGCTGCGACACAAAAGGCCTGTGCTTCTCCTGTCTGCCGCTACATACAAGTCCAGTGTCTGTGAGCCCATGGGTAGCTGGCAGATGCTGCTTTCTAGACTTTCTGGGAAGTAGGTAGATCTGTACTGTAGTCCAGTGACAAGCAGTATATCAGGGCCAAGGGAAAATGCTGTAGGTACTTGCTAAGCTTTTCTCCTTTCTTCCTGATCAGATGCTTCCTATTTTCTCTCCTTTGCTTCTGGGATATTTTCCATGATAACCTTGCCCTTCTTCAAAGGCTTTTATGAGTGGGAATTGCTATATGATGCAGGAATCCTGTTCACTATAAATAATTCAGCGACGATGTATTTTCTCACTGCTGTGGAATATATGAGTCTAAGCCATTTTAAATCACTTTTTCTTCCTCTTTCAACTATAAACATACCTAACTTGTGCAGCTGAGCAAAAATGAAGAGAAAGCTCTTTTTGTAATTGCTCACTGAGCTGGATATTGCTGATTCATTTTGGGAAAAGAGTGAAGAATTAATGAAATAAAAACAAAACAGTTGGACTAGATAATCTTTGAGGTTTTTTCCAGCCTTGGTGATTCTATGATTCTGTAATAAGTTTTTTTTCCAAAATTCACTCTTGTTCCTCTACTAAATGTTCTCTTTTCATAATTAATGTTGTTAAGGTATATTGTAATTTCTAATGGACAACATTTCAGATGCAGTTCTTGGCATATTTACACGTACTCTGTTGTAGCTTGTAAATAATGGGAGTAGGAAACAAACTGCTAGAATGGAGAGGGGGAAGGCTAACAGTTACCTCAGTGGATAGGAAAGTTCCCCCAAGAGATTCAGGGCTCCAGATTTGCTGTGACTTAAGTTCTCCTTTATGGAGTTCTATTTTTTGTGCAGATTGGACTTGAGAGGTGATCTCTGTACTGGCTGTAAAACAGAAGTTTGATTTTCCTCTCAACTCTGCCGTCATCGTGTGTATTAGTAAAAATAATTTTATTTTCTTATTTATTTATGTATTATTTTCCTTTTTTTTTTTTTAAACATATTTGATAACAATTGTACTCCAGTCATGGGCACCGAAATGACAGGTAAATGATACCTCCTTTGAAATCAAAACATTGACTTCTTCGTTGCTTTTTGGTTTGTCTCTTTGAATGTTTAAACTCCATCTTGTCTACATGTAGCTCACCTGAAGCTGTGAAGAGTAGAATTGGCTTTAGTTACGATTTTTATTTAAGCTGATTAGGCATAATTTTTCTGAGACATTTCTTTTTACTGATCTACATGTAACTTTGCACAAATTTAAGTGTTTACCAAATCATTATTTCCTAGTTATTTTAAATTAGCTTGCTAGTTTGCTGTTGTCCTCCACTGATGTCACGTAAGAAAGTGTTACCCTTACACTTAAAGCAGTGTTGTGGTTATTTTGTGGTTCAGAGCATCATGACTTGCATTTGTTCACAGGTTTTTAATTTGCTTCTCATTCATTTTCATCTGATGAACCTGAAAGTTGTGAAGACTCCATGCTCAGTTTTTATGCACATTAGTGAGAGATCATTTCTGTGGATCTGTTCATTCACTTTCTAATTGTTTCACCTCATAGATTTGGACTAGAAAAATGCTTTAGGAAGTCCGTAAGCTTTAATCATCTTTGCTGAAAGCTTGTTTATTGTGGTCCCTTGTGAATGTTTCCTTTCTATTAAAAAACTTGTCTGCATCATGCTTTTGGAATGCAATTTTTCACAATAACACTTCATAGATGTTTCTACGTACTGCAGCATTCATTTGACTAAACTCGGTTTTCACAACAGGACTGATGGTCGTCGCTGGTCTTTGGCTTCCCTCCCTTCTTCTGGCTATGGTACAAATACTCCCAGCTCAACTGTTTCTGTGAGTATCCACTTTGCTGTGCAGATAGATTTTCATTACGTGCCCTATGTTCTTAAATTAAGCAGAGGTTACTTGTTTTAGGAAAAGGCAGTGTAGGACTTTGTGTGTTGTTTCTTTTTCTCTTTGTTGTTGTCTGCTTGTTTTTTAGTGAATGTGTTCTTATTTATTTTTCTGCTGACAGACTTTGAATTGGTTTAGGGTACTAAACTGTTTTACTGAAATAGAAGAAAGCTTCAGGCTACTTGTGCTTTGCTTTTACGGATCTTCCTTTTGTGGAAAGGAAGTTGTGTTTACCTGCATCGTTTTGATCTGTAATGCAGTAGATTGGGAGACATAAACATACTAAGTTAGGTATTGAGTTTGTGAGGTTCCTTTGCTAGCATAAAGAGAAATACCCAACAACATGATTGACTTGTATCCTAGGCTAGTCTGCTGTATTGAGATGAGATGAATCACAGGTTTGCTTGTCTTTTTCTTTGACCATAGTGAAATTCCAGTGCATGATATTAAATATTTAGCTTTTTAGGTGACTGCAATTAAAACAGAACAGGATACATAATAGGACAAATACAATAGCGTAAATTGTTAGTTTTTGCATGTTAGATAAGTCCTCTTGAATTGATCTATCACACACCCATCTGCAAAGCATGTGCCATCTGACTGTTGAAGTGCACCATGGCAGTGCATGTGTCTGTACTTTCCTACATCACACACACCTCTGTACTCAAGGGGAAGCACTGAGTAATGTTGCAACCTGTATTTGTTGTGATAGCCAGACCTAAGAAACTGGTAAGATACAGCTCGAGGAGAAAGCCTGCTTTGGAAATAGCAAATAGTGGACATTTTGACAGCTGCATCTTTTGTAGTAAAGGGCTTGGTCCATACAGTTCTAACTAGGACTCTTCAAAAACTGGTAGTTTTGGATCTTTAGCCTTGTTTTGCACCCATAGCATTGCAACATTAAGGAAAGTACTGCTTAATACGTGGTACATACTACTGGACACCTGGTGTCTGTTTTTTAAAATGTTTATTTTAGAATTTAAGTAAACCTCTTTTCCTGGGTATATTTTACTTCTCTTGTGAAGTAGTGGAATTCCACGTCCTGAGCGCTGATAAAACTCGACCATTTTACACCATGGTCAACTCTTTATCTTTGTCCACAAAAGCTTTTGGATAGCAGAATTAATTCTGTTCCTTACTAACTTAAAAAAAAGTTGGAGGATTTTATGTGCATAGGACTCTCTGAAAGTTACACTTTCATGGAAACTACAATAGATACAAAGAACACAATAAGACTATCAGAACAAATTCTCATCTACAAAACATTTTTCAATACAGTCAGCGCCATGAGCTATTTTTGCCAGCAGTGAGCAAGATCCTGCATGCCACTTGTAAAAACAGACACCAGCAGAGATGACCCACTATCACTGTCACCGCTGCTGAAGTGCACCACCCACTGCCTCACGGTGCTTACATCCACTGGTTGGTCTCCATAAATGTTCAGCAAGTGTCAGTGAATGACATTGGGTGCAATTATTTCCTCATACAGTGACACACCCTTGCTTAATGCATTCTTCGATTTCAGATGCCATTCTGTCAAACTGCCCCTCTGCTGCCATTTGTCACACAACAATGAAATAAAATGGAGCATTGGTGGGAAGGTTCTATCTCTACTGCCATATCACTATAATCAGATGCCTCCAATGTTGTAGGCTAACATAGTAAGATATGAGGCATTACTTTTGGAGCAGCCTTTGTATATTTTGAACTGCTGCTCATTTTTGACCTCTGACTTAGATCAAGTCTTTGGCAAGTAAATGCTTTATTTCACATTGTCTCTAACCGCATTCCATTGTGCACACTCATACACCTCTTCTTGACCCTAGAGCAGATATGCTATGCTCTTCACTTAGAATATATTAATGTAAAGGAGGTTGTCAGATAATAAATTGCTGTAGCAACCTCATCATTGTTAGAAGTAAGAGACTTGTGCTAGAGAAGAAATGAAAAGCTGCAGCAGGAGTGTTTTAAAACACAGTTTTAATTTTCCATCCATGGGCATAGCTTTTTTCCTTGATAGCTTCCATTTTAGAATTGTAGGTTAAAGTGTTTCGCTATTTTCTTTACTCCATTTTAAGTTTACCATATGGATGTGCTGAAACACAAAAAAGTTTTTACATCATACTTGCATTTATTCTGGAAAAGAATAGCACTGGCATTTATGGAGTTATATATCTTAACCTTGATTATACTATTTTTGAGTTCTCCCTTGATATTCTTTGACATGACCACATCTTATAAATACTAAAGTAGATTTATAGCATTGAACGAACAGTTTCAAACTTGTGGAAGTGAATCTGTTTTCTAATAAGATTAAGTTTTGTTGAAGAAAGTGGCAGTGTAGAGTTGATGCCCCGTATTTCTTTTCCTCTGTGGAGTTTTGTTGGTTTTTTTTTCTTTCAAGAGTCCTCTGCTGTTGATGAACCCTGCAAAAGCATTGAGGCAACCTCTCAATTTTAAATCTAGTCACTATTTCTTTGCTTCTTACAGGAGAAGTTTTTTGTGTTTTTACCCATTGGATGATGTACTTGAATTGGTAATTGAAAACTGCCCATCTAATCGATGTCACGTATGTTTTCAGAATCTGAAGCGGCTAGCACCGTGCAGCCTCCCACTCTGTATTTTTCCAGATTCATAAGGACAGTGACAGATCACTTCATAAACAATAGTCTTAAGTATACATACAGAGTGCTTAGTTTTCAGTGCAGGATAAATAAGATACACTTTAATTAATCCAGAGATTTATTAACTGGAAACCAGAAGTAGTTTTTGCATAACACAGTAGAGCTCAACTTTGATCTTTTCACTTTGGCTGAAAGTCAAAGCAGGAACAGAAGGGCCGATAGTAACCCTCCCATCAGTATGCTCAGGTGAATGCAGCACACCACCTCCTGTTACTGTGTTTTTGTGGTTTGGTGGTGGTGTGGGTTTGTTGAATTGGAAACAAAATATTGGGTGCATTGTATTCTAGGAAACAAAATTGAATCAGATCTTTCCAGTTAAAACATGCTGTTAAGATGACTGTGCCTCTTTTAGGAGAGGAGCCTATAAGTAAAAAATGTGAAAAAATTTGGTTACTTTTTCTTTTCCAGTACCCTATTCTTTGTAAATTATTTGGATGAGAAGACAGACTAGGGAGATTGGGAAGGAAATTTTTGCAATTACATTAGCTGATATTGGCTGCAGACTTGTATTTCTGTATTTGAAGAACCGTTTGACTTGTAGTGATGCACTCATTTTTAATAAATATGTTTTAAATATTTTTGAATGAACTGTTCTAGCATGCCAGGAGGGCTATTTTTTTTCTTTGTAGAATTCTGCTATGAGAACTCTGATCTGTGCAGAGGTCAGAGTTCAGACCTCCAAGAGAATGCACTCTGGTGCATGGTTCTGGTGTAGCTGGAAGTCCTTAGGAAAATAAAGATCTTCTGCTAACTTGTCATCTTACATGTGGAAAAACATGGATTATTGCTTTTGTGATGTGCCTAAAATCTCCCAAAATACAAAGGATATTTGTTTTTTAGAAATACATATACGTGACAGTCTGTATTGGGAAGTGTCATTGTTCTTTTAAGTTAACGAGGGTGGCTCTAGAATTAATCATGAAGTTAATTGCAGCTTGCTGCCACAGTGTGAGACATGAAAGAGGGTAGACAGTACTGTGTACTAAATTATGCATAGAAACGTGCTACAGCTGAAATTCGTAACTGAGTTACTGTGGCTTGACAGGTTACACTCTATCAAGTAAACTGTGGTAAATTCTTGGTTTATACTCTTCTTAGCCTGCAGCAAAGCAAGATAATGTAGTCTTGCTATCTTTAATTTGTTCTCATTTGATGAAGCCTTCCCATATACACCAGTCTTGTGAGAGTTAACTTTTCCCATCAGTTTTTTTTTCTTTTTTTCTTTCAAGAGATGACTTCATGAGATCTAGTGTGATAAGTAATCTTCTCTTTAGTTTTTAGAATTAGGATTTGTTCAGCTTTTACCACTAAAATTACCAGGTAATTATGAAGACCGTCTTGTTCCTGTGCTTAACAGCCTGGATATTACCTGCTGACTTTAGTAATGCATGGAAATATTAATACAGTATGGAAGTTTATTGACTTCTCTTGCTTTGAATGGAATAGCAAGGATGGCCTTTGCTACAGATGCAAAGGCGCCTGTGTAGGCCTTTAATAAAAGAGCAACCAGGCAAGAGTCTTGATGTCTTACTTAAGAAGACAGATGAGAACAATAGTTTGCATGAGAAGATGGACATAGAGAAGAATCTTATGCTGAAAAAGCCATCTGGGGACTGATGAGTTCCATAAAAAAATGGAAGTTTTGGGAATTTATCCCCTCCACAATTAAAATAAAAGTAATGTCTACATGACACCAGGCAGCTTTCTAGTGTCTGTCACATCAACAGGGATATCGAGTGCACCCTTGGCAAGTTTGTGGATGACACTGTGCTGAGTGGTGAAGTCAACACACATGAGGGAAAGGGTGCCATCTAGAGAGACCTACACTGGTTAAGCCTGTTGTGTGAACATCATGGGGTTCAACAAGGCCAAGTGCAAAGTTTTGCACCTGTGTCACGGCAGCCCCCACTATCAATACAAACTGGAGGATGAAAGGATGGAGCACAGCCCTGCCAAGAAGGATATTGGTGGATAGTGAGCTGGACGTGAGCCAGCAATGTGCCCTCACAGCCCAGAAAACCAACCAGATCCTGGTCTGCATCAAAAGAGGCATGGCCAGCAGGTTGAGGGAGGTGATCCTGCCCTTCTGCTCTTGCACTCTTGAGACCTCATCTGGAGTACTGCGTCCAGATGTGGAGACCTCATTACCGGAGAGACATGGACCTGTTGGAGCACATCCAGAGGAGGGCCACAAAAATGGTCCAAGAGATGGAATACCTCCCCTGTGAGGATAGGCGAAGAGATGTGGGACTATTCACCTGGAGAAGAGAAGGCTCTGGGGAGATCTGATAGCAGTCTTTCAGTATCTAAAGGAGAGTGATAAGAAATAAGGGGACAGGCTCTTTAGTGAGATCTGNAGGAGATTTAGACTGGGTATAAGCAAAAAGTTTTTTACAGTGGTGAGACACTGGAACTGATTGCCTAGAGAGGTGGTGGATGCCCTGTACCTGGAGGCATTCAAGATCAGACTGGATGGGACTCTGAGCAACCTGATGTAGCTGTAGGTTTCTCTGTTCATTGCAGGGGAGTTGGACCTTTAAGGGTCTTTTCCTATTCAAACAATTCTGTGATGATGCGCAGATATCCATGAACTGGTTTGTGTTAGAAACCATCTTTGGTACCAGAAACAGCAGAGCGTCTACAGTAATCAGTCCGGATTATCCACGCTGGTTGTTAATATATTGAAAAATGTACATGTTCTTCACGAAGATGTAAAATCCAAGCTGAGTTGAATTAGTTCCAAAATTCTGCCACTGAATGTTTAGTATGGTTCAGGTAGTTAGGTGTGCTGCATAAAAGACAGGAATATATGATAGAATATTATCTACAGTACATTGTGCTCTATGGCTTTACAACCAGTTTTGCAAGGGTAGCTACTGTGCTAACAGCACCAACCTCATAGCTGTCTGTATCTTCCCTTTTTAAATGAAAGCGATAGCTTAAATGCAATCCCTTTCATTTCTGTCAGCCATAAAACTGATCTTGGTAACTTTTATTGTTTCATATCATCTTAAAAGTACAGGTTTTTATAAGAAAATAGCACATTAATTTTTTCAGCAAGAATTTAGACTATTTTTCTCCAAACTTTGATAATTTTAATTGTAGATAATGAAATAATTTATGTGTACAGAATAGAAATTCGTATTGTGGCAATAAGTTGTACTCTACATCTAACACACTTATTCTGCCTTACTCAATTAATTTTCAGCAGACTCCATTTAAAATATTCTCTAAATACTGTTGTGTATTACTGACACCAGATGTCTGTGCCTTAGAAAGACAAAATGTGAACTTCTGAAATGCGATGATTCGTTCTTCTGAGACTGAAGTAGTTTTTATATTTAAACTGTATTTAGCTCAGTAAGTTGAGACTAATTATTTTTGTTCTTCTTTAATTTGGTAATTAAGCATAGGAAACAGTAACTGTAATTTTTATATTAAATGATCTCATTCATGAGCCGAGAATATGATCTTGAAAATGCTTTTTCACTGATAGAAGTTTGTGTTCTGCTGTTCTTTTCCAGTCATCTTGTTCATCACAAGAGAAACTACACCAGTTACCGTACCAACCAACACCTGATGAACTACATTTTTTATCTAAACATTTCTGTACCACTGAAAGCATTGCAAGTGATAACAGATGCAGGACCACGGCAATGCGCCCTCGCTCCAGAAGTCTCAGGTGGGTTTGTCCATCAGGTGAAAGGGATTGAATCTTAATTTATGTACTCTAGAACATTGTGGCTTTGTGTATTGGGAGCATTCTTTATTTTCTTAATTGCTGAAGCATAATACAAGAGGTAAGAATCTGTGCCTAAACTATTAATAATCCATTTTAAATTTTTATTCCTATGTTCAGCAGTGTAAGATGAGGCATAAAAGAGGCAACTTAACCTCTTCTAATGAGCTACGCCTTACTGATCTGACTTCTAGAGTTCAAATTGTTTAAATAATATTGTCTTTTTTTTTGCAAAAGAAATTTGAAATGCATTTATATTCTAGAAGTGTCTGAAAAGAACTGTGGTGAAGAATAAATGGGCAGGGAGTTGGCGTGGAAGCATTCATTAATTCATTAGTTTTCTTTAATAAAAATAAACTTCAGTTTCTTGTTTCCCAGAGTTGACCTCTAGAGTTTCCTTTGCAGTGCCATTTGTGTGAGCTGCATTTCATTGAAGATCATATTTTTTATTGTTCTTTTTTGCTCTTTTAGAGAGCTGAAAGCAGTTTCTCTTGCTCATGTAAGAAATGCATTTCAAGAAACTCTTATGTACGTGTTAAGATAAAGACACTCCTAGACGAGGACATTGCCTTCTTGGGATCTTATTCTACATCTTTTACACCATACTTGGTGGGCTGATGTCTGGAAAGTCAGATGGACATTTTTAAAAATGAGGTTTATGACAGTGAAAAGGAGTTTGCTAGGTTAGCCAAGGCCATGGGTACCTTTTATGGATGGTTTTCCTGCAAATTTCATGCCTTTTTTTTCTTCTTCCTGGCACAGTGTCTGTGGCATGGAACCTGTGCGTGTAGAAGTGGCTGTCTTTACCTGCCAGTTAGATTGGAAATTATAGTTTGGACTTCTTTTCATGATCAGTTTAAAAATATGTACTTATATGTGGGTATGAATGTATGTATATGAACTCCTCACAAACTGCTGAATGTCTTCACTTGCAGCTAGTGGAGTTTTTGGTCAGGTTTTGTTATTTTGGTTGCATATGACCTTCAGAAGGGCAGATGTAGTCATAAATATAATCATCTGTTAAGTATGTGTCTTGTCCTTCTGAGAAAAAAAACGTAACGTCATGAGTGTTGCAAGTGTTCCTGTATGCTAACTATAGTTAAAAACTAAGAAAATAGCATGTTTGGCAGTCAGATGTCAAGCATATGATGCAATTTTCAAGGCCTGGACAGAAATAACAGAAAAGAGCCAAGCATGCCACTGATTAGAGATTGTACCTGTCTAGTGAAGTGTTTGCTGACTTCTTGGTGCAAGTAAGCTGTACAGAACTGCTAATTCTAGCTTGTGCTGAGACAAGTATAAAGAAATAATTTGCTTTGTTCGCAGTCCTGGACGTTCTCCTGCCTGCTGTGACAATGAGATAATTATGATGAACCATGTCTACAAAGAAAGGTTCCCAAAGGTAATGAATTATATTTAACATACACGGTATCAAAATTGATAGGCAACATAGGTTTTAAGTAAATTATGTTTTTGTTATGGAAACTAATGATCCAAGCCTGTAATGGCTTTCACAAAGCATCACCAGGTTCTTATTACAAAGATAAGATCACAGTAAAGAAAATCCCTGCTGAGAACTGGACATTCATTTGACAAAGCTGCTGAACTGGTTTTGAAATTAATCATACTGGTAATGTATTCTGCCAATTGGAAAGAAACAATAGCATTCACTTTCAGTAGGTGGTGTATACTTGGAGTTAGCGTATACTGAATTAGTAAACAAAAACAATTTTTGTTGCTCAGTCGTGTGCAGAATCTGTTGATAAACCTGCAAACTGCTGTACCATTTCTCTCTTTTCCTGGACATTTGTCTTAAATACTTTTTCAGTGGTGAATATCAGCATGAAGTTGACATGAGTTTGATTCTGAGATACCAACTCAGGAAATGTTTCTGTCTTGTCCAGAAATCTGAGACAAAAATGAGTTGCTGAGTGCCACATGTTGCTAGGAGCACTGTGCTCTCAGTTGATCCTAGAATTTACATGATCCTTGGAAAACAAAATACAAGTTAAACTGATACAGATCCCCAAAGTGTCTAAAAGTCATAATTAACGGAAATCTTCATATTTCTTTATATAAATTCATTTTTATAAAAGTATGAAGGTATTTGTAGAGAGATTGAGCAGCAATCAATAGTGTGAAATGAACCACTCATTTCAGTGGATGAGTTATGAATTAAAAGGAGCGAGATTATTTTTAATAAGGACAATACTGCAATATCTTCAGTATTTTTTTTAAATCTGCTATACTGTGAGAAACAAGACAGCTGATTCTATAAAGCTGGCATATCATGCATGCAGCAAACACGCCTTCCAGGAACTATGAGCCTTTGGTTTTTTTTTAGTCAGTTAAAGTACTTTCAAACTTGATCCGCTGAAATGTGTTTGTGGTGTAACCTGTACAAAAGGAAGATAATCTGGTGTGTAGCATCTGCAGCTTTAGCAAAACATACAAAGACCTGCGTAAGTTCTCATTGCTTTTGTTTTGCCTTGGACTTAGTTTTACAGTCATGAGTGTATTTTAATTACATTGGTGAGTGAGCATCTTAAGATCACTGTTTATTGCTGGTGGCAGACAAAATGTAGGATCTGCATAACAGAATACTAAGACTTTCGGTTTTCTATACTGGTAATTGAGGATATGTCGTCTGTCACTCTGTCTATTTGCTTGCTTTTTTCTTGAGTCATTTCATATATTAAACCTAGGTAACTTCTTAGGTAAATGTTGTAAAACCAGAAGTAATTGTTGAAGTTGCGAGGCTGATTTAATATATCGTGTATACATTTGTATACAGGCCACAGCCCAGATGGAAGAAAGGCTTCAGGACATTATAACGAATCATTCTCCAGAAAACGTCCTTCCACTGGCAGATGGTGTACTCAGTTTTACCCACCACCAGATCACAGAACTGGCTCGAGATTGTTTGGATAAATCCCACCAGGGCCTCATCACATCTCGATATTTCCTTGAATTACAACAGAAATTAGACAAATTGCTACAGGAGGTATGAGCTGTTATGTTTGGTAGTAAAATGATTTAAATATGTTTGCCGTTTGAAATAATTATGACTGTTGCACTCAAATAATTTGTCAAAGAGATATTAATGGCAATTTTAGTCTACATAATGACCACTACAAGGACCAAAAGACATTCCTAATGTAGTCTGTGATAAGTAGATTGTAAAGATTGAGAAACAACAGCATTTTGTCATGCAGTGCAAATTATAAATTGCTTACAGGAGTGTGTGTATAAGCCCTAAGTGAGGAAGCTTGCTATTCCATTTGCTGTGGATAAACGAGGAAATGTATACTGTTTCCACTCTTTCCACTTTATCAACCCTACTAATTGCCTGCTGTGTTGACAAAGGAGGCAACAGCCCTTATGTTTCCATTAGTTGGAGGTTATTATTTAATTATTTAAATGTTTCCCTCCTTCATAATTAAAGTGTTTATTAGCAGAAATTCACTTCTGAAAGCATTGAAACTTCCATAGAATAGTCTGGTAAATTAATTAACAAAAGCGTGAAACTTATTAAAGAAATGTGTTACACTGTAAGTCAATACAGTTTATATATACATCATTTTTAAAACAAATGAGAATACTAAATGGTGTAACTGTTCATGTGAGACTTGATAGTATATTGGGAACCAAAGTTAATGTGATAGACCAGCAGATTGGATAGACTTAAATCTTCCCAGTTATACGTTCAAGTATTGTGCCTTGTTAATTTAAATAGTTTCTTCTGTTTTCTTTTGAATGAAGGTGCAGTCTCTAAGGGCTTTGATTGTTTTTGTTGTTGTTTATGTTGTTTTTTCCTGTGCTGATTTTTTTGTTAACTTCTATTCAATAAATTTACTTTCAGTTGATTTCTGCTACTGTATTCTGAACTACTTCTTTTCATAAAGCAGTGCAAAAGTTAAGGCATCACTGAAGTATGTCTGGATTACTGAAGCCCTGTCCTTTAAGCAGGGAAAATAAGAACCTCTCAACAATGTAATTCAGCAGTAGGAAAGCCTGCTGCTTTTCTTAGCTCAGCTGCAAGCACTCTGTAGTGGTTCAGATTCATGCGCCACATTTGTTGTCAGTTACCAGCTGTGATGTTGAGTAGAAAGATGCATTTCCTACTGCTACTTGGCACCTTATGATCACTGTGTATAACCAGAGGAAGACTCTTTCAGTGCTTGAGTAGTTTGATTCATCTCACACCTTTGTAAATCTAAGGTTGAGGTTAAGTGTATCAGTGTCCTTTCCTGCGTCATCTTTCTTTAACATAATATATACTGAATCTTTTGTTCAGGTGTACAGCTGGGTGTTCACAAAACTATACAGAGTTGCTTTTAATTCTGCTGGTGATCAAAACAGGCAGGCATTTTGTTTACAAGAGAGTTCTCTTTGGGCTTGGTTGCTAGTGTGCAGAATACAAATGCTTGTGTCCAATTAAGGTACTTCTGAAACCCATTAGAGAATGCTAGATGATGTTTGTGCTTTTATTTTAAGTTACCTTTTTTAAACCTCACAAATTTATTTATTTTTCAGCTACTTAAGCACATTTTTAAATTACAGTGTTGAGAGCAGCATGTAGCATCATATTTTTGCAGGATTTCTAACTACAAAAATAAAATTAATGATCTATTTTATATGAAAAAGTTGTTCATATTAATCTTTTTAAAAATGCTAGTTTCTTATTTTTGTTTCAGTTCTCTTGGTGATTTTGTACAAACAAAAGATGAGGAAAAACTTCAGTTTAGAATATTCAAAACAAAGGAATACTTTGTGTATTTGGAGGGCTAACAGTATGTTTTAGTGAGGAGGAGGACCATACGGCCTCTTTGCGTTCATTAGCATCCTTGTTTGTACTTTTAGTTCTTAAAGGAGAAAATTTAAAAGAAATTTAAAATGTGGTTCAGCCCATTGTGCAAATATTTTTAAACCTTCCAGAATTTTCTCTGTATTCTTCTGTAACAATTTATGCTCTGTCATCACCTTCATAGAAGTCGATTGGTTATTGTCTTTCTTTCTGCTTGTACATGTATGTGGCCTCTCTCTGCAGGAATTAGTATAGACTCTGTAGATATAGTACATTGTTACTTGACAAGGAATTGTGAACGTAGGAAATTATGACCAATTTGACATGAATGTTGCTTATGTTCATGAATATTACTTGTTTCATTTTTCATCTCTTCCTAAAGCTGTTAGTAAACTGGGAGACAAACGTGCATATATGTGTTGTATTGAATCATAGTCCTTTTTGTGAAACTGACAATGGTAATATTATGTGATTTTTAAAAAAATAATAAAAGCAGAAATCATGTCCATTTTGGACAGTTTAACTTAGTTGTTATAGTGTTAGAATTGTACAAATGTATTACTTCAATATGATATTTATAATGTTGATATTATTGCTATTTCTACTCTTATCTTGAAAATGATGTACTGTTGCCTCAAGTTCATGTTTCAGAGCCTGCAAGGATGTCTGAAATAAGCATTCATAAGTTGTGCACTGGATCCAATTTATTTTATTATTCCTTTGTGTTCACGTTCTAGGCTCAGGAGCGATCAGAGAGTGAAGAACTGGCATATATTAAGCAACTGGTCAGAAAAATCCTCATAGTTATTGCTCGTCCTGCTCGTTTACTGGAATGCCTGGTAAGGTGATGCTACTATATCTAGATTTTCTTGCTTGCTACTGTGGGAATTTTCCTGGATTAGTATTCAGTGTCCTTTACAGTAATTTTCTCTACTGTCAAACAACTGGGCAAGGCTTCATTGTTAGTGGGATCTTTTTTACTTCTATTTAAGAAACAAGGTACCAGTGGAGACCTCCTGCAGTTGTGTTTGGTTCCCTGCTATTGTAAATACTTTGTTATTAAATCACTTTCATAAATTTAGGAAGCTACCGTTGAAAATGGGTTTGTTTTTTCTGTTGTTTTGTTTGACTTCGTTTCTCTCTTGGGAAGACATTTCCGGAATCTTGATTGGTTGGTGGTTTTCCCATTGTTCTTCTTCTTCTTTTAAGTTTTATAGTTTTGTTGTGCTGAACACTTGCCAGGGCTATATGCAGCTTGCAGTCCACTCTGCATTATCATCTCTGAGGGGAAGGGTTAGGGTATCTGGAGATGCAGGTAGCCTTAGTTATTCTCAGAAGAAACAAAGGAGTTAACTTATGGGTGAGCATAGCATGGGTGTTGCCATACTGGGCTAGCTTGTGCCAGGCCACCTAGGCATGTTTCTGCTTCACTTGCCCCTGCTGTGATAACTGGTGAGGCTCAGGTGCGGGAAGTTGTTCCTACGGACAGAGCCAGTGTGCTTCAGTTGTTCAGTGGAAGTAATAAATGCTCACAGAACACAGTGTGCTCAAGAAGATGGTGTAGACACCCAAATACCATTTAAGAGCCAGGCTGAATCCAACACGCTTGGCAGGGAGCCTGGGTTGACTTTGTTGAGCTGCTGTGCTTGCCAATACCAGGATCGCAGTGTTGACGCTGCAAGCAGCTATTTGAGGCTGGCAAGGCCCTGTGTATGTGGGAGCTGCTAACCTGCTGCTAGACTCAAGTTATGCCTGGAAGTGTCATAACTACGTTTGCATGCCACTGAATCTGAACTAGTCAGTCTTTCCAACCTGATCTTGGCTCTATGCTGTGTTTCTTCATCTGTGGCACAGTTAATCCACAACCTAGATTGTTCTGTCTGCTGTGGGCTTATTGAGAGATGACCGTTTTGTTTTGGAAATACCATGTCTCAGTGTTCCCAATTGCAATTTGTTCACGACTTGTAGTTCAGCAGAAATCTAAAATATGGTGTGTGCTCTGAAGCAGCATAAATGATGTGAAAATAATGACAGGTTCTATGGAAGAGGATGCGTTAGTAGTGCAAGCCTGCATTGAATGTCTGTGTCTTCACTGTGGCCCCTGAAATGTTATTTCAGCTGGAGTGGTCTTCCTTGCTCCTTTCTCACAGTTCACATAATTCTTCTCCAGCCCTGTACACAGTTTCTGATATGATGCCTTGTTTCTCTCCGGTCCATGACTTCCTTATTGCATGTTCAGAACTGCTCTTAAATACATGCTATGAGCTGACAGACCGAGGGTTCTTTGTAGCACTTCATCCTCTCCTCATATGCTCTCTTTCTCCCATCCACTCCAGTTCTTAGTCTTATCTTTTGAGTTCTTTCCTGGTGACCCATTTCGCTCCTAGTTCATTCTCTGTAAATGCTAATTTTATAGCTAGCAAGTCCAAATCTACATTCCCTTAGCTTATGACTTTGGGATTTTGTTCCAGCCTATCACAGTTGAACTGGAACTGCTGTATGTGCTGTATTTTTCCCTTTGCTGAGCCTGTTGATGTGAGTGGACGGACAGTATTTTTCATTTCTCTCGGGAAATGAAATTGTGCTCCCAGTTTTAGTGCTTAGTTGCTTCCAGTTGTATAGATTTTCAGAGCAGCAATGGCAGAGAAAGCTGGCACAACTTCTTTGGAGTATTCTGACTTGGAGTCTGTAGGAGATTAAAGCTGGAACATAACAGCTCTCCAAACAGTATGTTTCTTCAGAGGCAAGTGGCTTGCAAAAATCCAGGCAGACTATCACAAGACCCACATTCCTTACACAAGGTGTTAACCCTACCAGTTAAAAGTCATTGGAATCATTTAATCTTGCAAAAACAATATTGTTGCTTTTCCGTAGCTTGTCTTTGGAAACTTTTAAATAATACTGGCTGATATTTAGAAAAGTCTGTCTGAAATAAATACTAGATATGGCAATTTCAGCCTCTGTAAGAAGTTCCATAGAATTACTGGAAATAAATCAACACTTTCATCAGGAGAAGTTTCATACACTGTATAGCGAAGTAATCAGTTTTCTTCCAGCTTTTTAGCTAGTTTTTTGCTCAGGTGTTGGTGGTATGTGTGTTCCTGTTTATATTTACATGTTAATCACATGAGTAAAGGTTTTCTTAGTTTCATGTGCCAGGAGCTACTGCCAAATGTTGAGAAATTTTCTCCGTTTGCAGTTGCTTCAGAACATGAAGAATGAAAGACAAAAGTTAGAAGTCAAGATGAGGAAATAAATTTCTTACTTCTAGTATTTACATGTGTGTATGCATGTATACATGCTTGTGTGCATTATGTATTATTATATATAATATTGCATTTACATGCATTATATATATTATATATGCATTAAAGGTATCTATTTTGGAATTACCTTGGCATATTACCAAATGATAAATACGTATACCACTGCTGCTGTTCAGAAGAAGATTGTTAAGCCTGGGCATGTATGCTCACATTATTGTTCTTCGGTACCAAGGAGTAAGGTGTAAGAGATTCAGCTGGAGACAGTGTGTCAGGTGGGAAGAGTAAGGCTAAAACAGCATGTAACACCTCCTTACGCAATGCAGATTTCTAGACAGGTTGGCAGTCTCCAAAGATTTTGAGCTAAATAATAGGTAAGCTAAATTTTTTTTTGAGCTAAATAATAGGTAGGCTGGAAAAAAAAAATCTCAACAAATCTGGTTAATTTCATCAGTGTTTCATGATGGTGCATTTGGTTTACGTGGCAGCATTTTTGGTAGCTAGAGTAGCCTCTGTGAGCAGAGCCCGGCACTGCCCCATGTCAGAGCAGAGCCAGATCCAGCTGATTGAGAAGGTGACTGGAGCCATGAGTGATCCTGGTTGTTCTCTGGGAGAGCAGGTTTAACAAAGGGGAAAACTGCTGTACTACAGAACTGGGAGGGAGGAGTGTGAAAGCGTCCTGCAGCCACCAAGGTCAGTGCAGAAGGAGAGCAGGTGCTCCACATGCTGAGCAGAAGTTCACTGCAGCCTAGGAGAGGCCTACGGTGGAGCAGGCTGTTCTCTCTGATTTTAGTTTGCTTTTATTTCTCTCAGTTCACAATGAATTAAATTAATCTTTCCCAAGACAAATCTTTTTTGCCTATGATGGTAATTTGTGATCTCCCTGTCCTCATCGCAACCCACAAATATTTTTCATTATACTTTCTCCTCATCCTCCTGAGAGAGCAGCTTGGTGGACAGCTGGTGGATAACTAAGGTTATTCCACCACAGTGGCTGGAAAAAATTCTTATTGGCTCTCACTGTGTTAAGCAGTGTACCTGTTGTGGTTGATGGCCAGTAGGAACACCCTGAAGAATGTAGTGTCTATATGAGTGAAGTTTTGATATACATAGATACAGAATATATGTGGAAAGATAACAGAAGGTTATTAAAAAGAATAAAAATGCCCTATGGGTAATCTTTCTTGTTCTGTTAAATGCCTTCCTAGTTTTATCTTCTGTTAAAGTAGTGAAATAAATATGTTTCTAAGGGACTTAAGGGATAGGAAAGGATTTTTTTTCTTACTCGTAGAGGCCATGCCTTTTACATGTGGATTAAATTATAGTAGTAATATAGTTTGCTCCCAAAGGGTAATGTTTCATTTCTAGTTTTGAAACAACTGGATCAATGAAGCTCAAATGTTGTTTTCAGTAGCTTACAATGACTTCATTCTAAAGTCAAGGACTTATTTAATTATATTTTCCTTAAAACACCGTACAGTTATACTTATTTAAAATACTTCAAAATTCCATTTAGAAGCAGAGGGCAATATATTTACATAGTTTATTTCAGTAGTAGATTTTTGTATGCAAGCAACTGTGGGGAGATGAAGTCTTATGTGAAATCTTGTCACTGAATAATGTGTTGCTGGTTATGTCATTTCATGGAATACTGTGGGGAGTTTTGGTGGCAAGTAACTTCCTATTATAAAAGTACATGATGCAAAATTGTATGCCTTCCAGCATATTACATTGTACAGGAATCATAATAGAGGGATAGGCTACTAATACTAGAGTAATAAGGTATTATTATTTTTTTAATAAGGGAAATATTTGTGATAGATACAGCTAAGGAAGTTACTATATTAGGTTTTAATACTTCAGTTTCTGTGAGGAGAATGATAAGTTATTCTTTCTCTTTTAGGAATTCGATCCAGAAGAGTTTTACTATCTTTTGGAAGCGGCTGAAGGCCATGCTAAAGAGGGACAAGGCATTAAAACAGACATTCCCCGCTACATTATTAGTCAGCTGGGCTTAAATAAAGATCCTCTGGAAGGTAAGTGCATGTCCTGGTCCAGCTATAAATGTCCAGATGCTTCCTTTCCATGTATCTGATTGTTGCCATACCTTGATTGTGCCTCAAGGAATCAAAGTAGAAATGAGAGCAGAACAAAACGCATTCACTAACTGACAGGTTCTGTCACGAGCTTAACGGCATTATAAAGGCCATCTGAGATTTTCTGCTATGAATACCATTCACAGATGGCATCGTATCAGTGATACTCATCTTTTTACATTCAGGCAATATAACTTCCTTATTTTAACTCTAGCAGAAATTTACAGCTCTAATTTGGTATCTACCATTATCCAACTGTAGGTATAGCTGAAACTGGACTGATATGTAATTAGCCTTTCGCTGCTCCCGGCTTCTTACATCATATTCTCCCTGAAAAGGGTGTCTCCCTTTCCTATTGAAGCTGTGAAGATTTCTTTTTCTGAGTAAGCTATGTGTGCATAATTAGGACTTATATAGGGGGAAGTTGACTGGGTTCCTGTAAAATTATTGTCACTGCAGAAATTTCTTTGTTGCCTGATTCTTGTTTTAAGGACAGTGTTGATAAAACTAAAATTACCTATCTCCTCAGCAGACCATCTTCTCTTTCATACTCAAATCAGATTCTATTAGTAGTGAAAAGTGGAAATAGGGTTCATTGCATTCTGTGCTAGTCCCACAATTTGGAGTTCAGCAGAAGTGCTGTCCTGGAAAATGGATCTAACTAGTGCCATTTTGCTTGTCTTTTGTGTTATGAACAAGGGAGGTCTCTAGGAGGGAACTTGATAACACAAAATTATGTTTCTGGTAATTAAAGGGAGCTTATAAGCAGGAAGGGGACCAACTTTATACGTGGTCTGGTAGTGATAGGACAAGGAGGAATGGCTTTAAACTAAAATAAGGGATATTTAGGTGAGACATTAGGAGGACATTCTTTACTCAGAGGGCAGTAAGGTGCTAGCATAGGCTGCCCAGAGGAGCTGTGGATGCCTCGTCCCTGAAGGTGTTCAAGGCCAGGTTGGATGAGATCTTGGGCAGTCTGAGCTGGTGAATGGCAACCCTGCTTGTGTGGGGATTGGAATTAGGTGATCTTTAAGATTCCTTCCAACCCAAGGCATTCTGTGATTCTGTGAAAACAACTGTGGTAAGGTGGGATTGGCTTTTTTTTTTTTTTTTAAATCAGTCTTCATAATGCAAGATCATATTTCAGTAAGTCTAAGGAGCACTGTGTGGTGTATTAAAATAAAATGTTTTTTTCTCTTCAACTTAAGCAGCGCTGATAGATACTGTCATGAGTTTGGTTGGATCTAATTAAATGAATATTAAAAGATTAAAAAATTAAAAGATAAATGGAAATTGAGCTTACTAGTCCTCTTCCTGTCTTCTCAGAAAAGAAAATTGCTTTTGGTTTGAAATTGGTACCGTTGCATAAAGGGACATATCATAAGCAAAAATTAAGAAGAACGGCACTGTGAGGTTTATGCCCTTGAGTTAATCATGTACAGAGAATTATTTTCAAGGTTTATATACATTACTGTACAGCATAAAACAAGAAGATGAGAGAGCCTTTACATTTCTGTGTCCAAAAATGGAAAATATTGAAAAATATTTAGATAGAGGAAAGAAGAACCAGAAAGCTTTCAAATAATTGTGTGTCAGTATCTGTAATTAGAATAACAGCTCCACATAGAATGGCATTTCTTTTAAGTATTTAGTGTTTGTAAATGTTCATGGAAGGGACTTCACTTCTCTGCAGAGAAAAAGAACCGAATGCTTTAGCCCCTTCTCTGTTTGCCTCCTTTGTTTTCTGCCATAGCTGCAGAATTCCTTTCTTTGAGTGAAATGATGCATGCATTACTTGGGAGATAATGCCAGATAAATTTATACTGTACTGAAAGCAATACCACAACAGATTCATCACTTATCAGAGACTGGTGGCTGCATTTCTGAAGAGTTCCCTGGGGAGAAATTTCCCCCCCGGTTTTTAAATTTCCATCTTTACCTTTTCTGAATCATGAGACTTCAGAAATGGTTTAAATCAATGAAAGAAAAAGGGCAGATGTTTAATGGTATTTAGATGAGTTTTAAAAATCTCTTCAGGCATTACAAAATTGTTCCATGGCTCTATGTTTTGAAAGCTGGCTCTTGGTTCCATTCCATTAATACTTACTGTTTGTAAATAATGTGTATTTCTCGGATAATGGATATTTTCCAAAAGTTCTGTTTAAAAATGGCCCATTTTAATTTGCTATTTATGAAAACAATCTCAATTGAGAAGGCTGTCAAAGCATATTTTTCTATCTTGTGTAGTTCTCACTCATGCTATAAAGGTTTCATCAGCACTTTTATTATAAAACCCTCATGTTCATGAAACTGAGTTTTGACAGAAAGATCCACTCCCTAGTTAGAATTTGGCCTGTATTGTTTAAGCCTAGGCTCTCTTTTTAAAATGTTTATTCTTATAGGAAATGATTCTCCACTGGTTACTGGCTTGTATTCAGATTTTTCTTTGAATCTTTCTAACTTCTGTTAAAGATCTGTTTTGCTTTTGAAATTAAATTTTAAGTACTTCTGATTCTTACACTTCACAAATTTTGTGGTTTTTGTAGCGATTAGATATGGGAGTTACTCTCAATCTGTTCTACCAGTAAGTTATCTACATGTTTAATTTACAGTTAATGATTACAGTAAGTGTTGTGCGAATAATTACTTAGTATCTCACTTCTAGTAATTGATTATTATATAGAAAAATCCAGCTTATATATATTAAGATACTTTCTGTATTCATAAGTTAACAGTATTGATGGTAAAATTGCATCTTAGAAGTTTCAAGTAGTCTTTTTCTTTGATCCCCATCACATAATTACAATCAAAAGTAGATCTTTGGCTCTGCAGAGTGTATAATTAACCATGTATATTAAAGTTATACTAAGTTTTCCAAGGTCGTTTAGCCGCCAGCTTTCCTGTTCAGCTTTTGTTACCCAGAGCAATTCTTAGTTCACGGGTCCCTGGAGAACATAATAGAGTTAGGAGCTCTGCACCATAGGCAGATTGGGACAACCTGGTCAACTTGCTAGATCTGCCAAAATCTAAGCATTTCACAGAGAAGTAGTCTGTATTAGTAACTCCATAAATGATAAGCTTTGAGGAAAAAAATGTCTTTTAGCTGGTTCTGTTAGGATTATCAGCATTTCTGTGTATAAGATGCAAACATCTGGAATCCATATCAGCCTGAACTAGAACCTTATTGTTCCAACTTTGAAGCTTTAGGTAGTACATCAAAGATATGGTTAACCCCCTCGTGGTCTCAGATCCTCATGATTTTTAGGAAATTAATACTCGGACACACACATACCACAGGATTCTTGCATCTCAGCGGTCATAATACTTATTGCTGTTTATTGGTACTTGGCTGTTGAAGATTACATAGATGATGAATAGCACACATTCATTTTTCAGATGGCATTAATACTCTGAATGCTTAGAAACATCCTAAAGTTACTTGGCAAGAGCCACAGATAGGACAGCTTGTTTACTAACGATTCCAGAAAAGTGTCACTTCTCAGATTTTAGTTCAGTACTTAATTTTATACTTACTGAGGTTTAAAAAGGACTTTCTGATATTTGTTTCTAGAAATAGCTCAACTAGCTAACTGTGACAGTGGGACAGCAGAAACTCTGGAAATGGATGAATCAGTAACTGTAAGTTTTCTTCTTACAATGCTGCTTATGCTGAATGTGAATGAAGAAAAAAAAATGTCTTCTATTTTTCTTCTGGCATGGGTGAATGAATAGAATGGATTCTTAGGCTGTTGCAGGGCTTAGCACCATGCCACTCAGCGGATAGAAGACTCATGAAAAGTACTAAAGCAAAACTTAACCGTTTTCCTTGGTGCTGCAGTATTTGGCTTCTATGAGGCTACCGTAATCAAAACATGAGGGCCATTTTACCACAGTTTCCACCAGTGACTGTTTTATTTCCGTTTAATGTAATTATTTTCCTTCTCTAAGAATTTACATACTTCTTTCTTAAAAATAAAGCATTTTAGAACTATTTCAAGACAGTCTGCTTACAGTGGTATCTTACAGTAAAAGTTTGTCAAATACTTGCACAGGTTAGCAAAAGAAAAATGACTTGCTGGAGATGATTGGTCTGAATATTGTGGAGGGTTTAAGTTCTGTCTATTTAGACTATAATTTTAAAAAGTTAGTTTTTATACCTTGCACATCAGTCAACAGTAAATACAGTTCTAGCAATTTATTGTTAATTTTTAGTGTGAGCGGATAGAAAAAGTCAATGCAATTTTGCAAGGATGCATAGATACTTTACTGGCATTTGTAACTATTAGTAGAGCTTAAAGTACAGGCATGGGGTATCTGTTAAGGCAGTTTCAGCCTACTACATTAAGGGCATTATCCTGAAATGTCTTGTCTTGAGAAGGTTTCTGGTGTTCTGGTAAAATACAGACCTGAGCATTATTTATTGGAAGGATACTGGCAAATTGGAGAAAAATCTGAAAGAATAACTAAAATGCTGAAGGAATGTTGTAATTTAGATGGAGAGTATGTAGATGTAAGACTGGCTTACCAATAGCTATGAAATTGTAATTCTGAAGGTGTTTGTGTTGCGCAAATGCAAACTCCTCGAAGTTAAGGAAGTGAAGTAAAAGGAAGGATAATGAACTGTAATAAGGGAATATAACTGGGGCTGTGGTGAAATTATACAAGGAATGAAAAATACAGAGTGAATATCTAGAAATATTTTATCAATGTGGAATAAACAAAAGATAAAAACAACACATGGAAAGTGTGAAGAGGCGTAACTTAAAATAAAACACAGAACGATTTAAAATAATGGTAAGTATAAAATTAGGAATCCTGTATTGGAAAGCAAATAGCCTAAACAGCTTAATAAATTGTCTCTTCCTGCTCCTGCATAGTTTGTTCTATTACCATATTCACTTCTTAACACTAAACTGTTTCTCTAGTAAGCATTCCATTGAAAATCTTCCAAGCAGATCTACACCCCACCTTTAATATTACTGAACTGCCTTGATAGGGATCACAGAACGTTTTGGAAATTTGAGAAGCATTTTGTATTTTGTAGGTTTGCAATAAGAAGTTTAGGAATCTGCACTAGCGCATGCACATGTGCCCCACACCTCCCATTCCTAATTTACACTTGGTTGTCAAGATTCATTAAGATTGCAGCTAAGAAGAAAGTTGTAGTGCATTCCAGATAACTCCGTTTTGAAAATGTTCTTGTGTAAAAGTTGGTGAAAGTGACCACTATTACGATAGACTTATTGCATTTTTGTCTTCCCTTTTTTTCCTCTTCGTGTGTCTCTTTCCACAGTCCATACTAAATTGTATCACAGTCCTAGAATTAGTCAGAAACAGAGAAAATTTTATTTGAAGTTAGAAGAGCTCGTCTGCTTTGGTTACTCAAAGGCTGATTCTGCCTGCATACTGTTGGAATCACTTTTACTCAAAAATCAAGGCAATGTCCAGCGAGTACCCAGTGCGATTCCCAGAAGTTTTGACCTCCGGATAGGAGTTGCCAGTAATTTTGTTTACCAGAAGCCATCACACCTATCTACTGTAACTCTGACATGGAGATGAAGGGACAGATGGCTCCAGTGTAACAGATACCTTTCAGGGGAAGAGGCAGCTTTGCTTCAGGAACTCCTTATATTCTTCACTTTAGCTGAAATGCGGTCAATTGGTCAGGTCTTTCAGCTGGTTCGTTGGCGTGTGACAGACTAATAGTTCTTGACATTCTGGTTAGGTTTTTTTTTTTTTTCCTAATTTGAGGAAAGAAAATACTGTACTGACTGTGTTCTTTCTCCTTTTTTACTTTTGAAGAGCTCTAATACCTCACTACAGCTCCGGAGAAAACCTCGAGAAAGTGATTTTGAAACAATTAAGCTGATTAGTAATGGAGCTTATGGGTGAGTAATTCATGTTACTGTAACAGCTTTTTCAGATTTTTGCATAACTTCCCATTATTTCTTACTGCAGGGATGATTATGAGGGGGATTTTTTTGCACTGCTGTATTCTTAATTCTCCTTTCCTACTTTGTTGCTAATGCTTGAAGTTCACAAGAAAAACTTAATTTAAAGCCTCCTAGGCAGTAATGAAATGCTGTGTACTGCAGTAAGTAAAAATACTAAGTGTTACACCATGAGCATTTTTAAGAAGTAGGTATAATATAATGCCAAAAATGAAATCTGACTGAAGTAAAAGGCAGGATTTAAACCACCTTTTTAATATTGGAAACAGCTTATGTTTATGCAGATCTGAAACAGAATGGAACATCGTCTTTAAGGGAGGCACGCTGTTAAAAATGAGTGCTAATTTGACCTAAAAATATTGGAGAAGTAGAAAAAAATTTCCTTAAGTATGTCCGAACTGTTTTGTTGGCCTTTTTCCCCTTCTCTCTGGACTCTCTTCTATCCCAGACAGCTTTTAAGGAGTTACTGCTACTTGGTTGGATTTTCTGGGTACCTGTAAAAATACAGAACTTTCTGCCCAGTGGTATATAAGTTGTTTGTAGGCAACTCTGGAAGGCCAACAGAGAATTAACGTGAAAAAAATCTGTAACTGTAGTGAAAGTATTAAGTCTGCCAACAGATAGAACTACTGGTTCCTTTTGTGTTCAGGTGCCCTATATTAGATCCTTGTTTGATTCTACTTCTCAAGTGCTAAATAGTATCAGGACAGGAACTGGCGATACAGGAGCAGGAGAGTTTGGACTGGTTCAGAAAAGAGAGGTTTCTGTCTGGTAGTGAGGAACCCGTCACCAAATGAGGCAATGTTGCAGAACAGCACTGAAGGAAAGGGCTCTGCTGCTCCCCGGCACAGGTCACATTACACTGGCTCTATCCTATGCTACCTCTGCTTGAGGGGGGAAACAGCAGCTACCTGATAGGACTCTGGAAGAGAAAGCCCACTGGTGATCTTCCCACTGGAATTTTGCATGCTATTTTAATGGCCTCGGGATTATGGGTGCAGTAATGCCTCTCTCAAATCATGTTTATTTAAAGATAGCCCTGAGGTCTGATGGGACATTTGATGTTTACTACTTCTGATCAAGACAGCATGTGTAGAGGCTATTTGCTTGTGACCAGACCTACTTACGTAGTTCAGCAAAGAGTCTGCTGATAGCATAACTTGAATTAAAATTATATAGATACCCAAATACAGCTTTTCACAGTTTAGCCTCTTCACAGTTCATTTTCTCAGAATTTCTCTGTAGGCAAACTCATTACTCTATGCCAGTTACTTCATATTACCCCTAAATTTTAAAAGCCTTTCTTCTTGCACTTAGCAGTAGTTTTAGCTCCCATTCCTGTCTGCATCCATTCTTCCTTCCCTTGGCAGATGCCTAATTCCCTCCTTTCCCCCTTTGATCTCTATCCAATTTCCTCTTGTCTTACTGGCGTAAGGGAAGAATTGTGTGGGGTATGTTCATGTCAGAGAAATGAGCGTCTGAGTCAGTGGACCTGTGCAATTTCCCAGTAGTTTTAGGTTAGTATACAGTGGGGAAAGGAGGGAGTGGTGGCAGACAGGCATGCCACAACTGGCAGTGTGAGATTGACTGCCAGAAGTCAGACGTGCAGTAGTCCTCTTGCTCCATAGCCCTCACAGCTACGAAGTCTCAATGGGCTACTAAGCAATACAGACTGGAGTCAGGTAAAGATTTGTAAGGTGGAAAAGAGAGGATGAAAAAAGCCCAGGCTTTCTGTGGCACTTACAACAAGGGCATGTAGAACACGTCGTCTCATGTTTGTGGCAGGGAAAATCAATACTGACCTATGTGAAGCACCTTCTTAATGAACATAACTGGTAAAATCGTCATAGCAAGTATAATATTTGTTGAGAGCTTGATAAATTGTTGAGGAAAGGGAAAGCTGAGTGAGGGTGAAGAACTTGGAGTGTATCTGGATTCTATAGGAACTGTTATTGCCTTTATCAAATGTTAAAACAGAAGTATGCTAGTGGTAATACAACAGTAATGTTAGAAGTGGAAACTGAAAATCCCATCAACTTTAGTGCTGTTATTTCCATGCTTAAGCAAACAACATCAAAGTGGATTTGGTGGTCTGTATTTTTTGTTTAAATGATTCTTACAAGAAAAATAAATAAAGAGGATATGAGCAAGAAAGACAGTGAAGGTAAAACTGAAAAATAGCTTAGAGTGAAAGGAATACATTCAGTGAACTGCTTGAGAGCAGATTTTAAAAGTATATACTCAGCATTTTATAAAGTGAGATTAGCACCTGATCCCATAATGATGCTGGAGTTCAAGTAGGCTTGAAGTCAAAAACTCTTTCAAGAATTTCTGTGCTTGAAGTTCTCCATTGTGGTAAGTCAGATAAAGAGGGACAATATTACTAGCAGACTTACAGTGAGTATCATGTTTATGTTGACATCATACAGCTAGTAATTAATTTACTCAAAGCTTACGGTCAGATTTAAAGAGGAACATACAACTATTGCCTGTATACTTTTAAACTCTACAAAAATGGAGCATAATTAAGCAGCAGTATCTGTTCCATCTGTGAATATGAAGCAGTAAATTGCCCAATGGGCATTTATTGCAGTTTATTACAAGTATAAGCAGCCAAAATAAAAGTTAGCGTTGTCATGCTACAAGGCTTTTTTCCCACTTCCACATTTTTCTAGGCCATTAACTTTTTGAAATAACCTGAATGTGTATGAATTCTGTCTGAAGTTCATTGATTTAGTCTCCAGAATACATCAGTAGGCATCTTTTGCGCTCTGACTTACTTAATATTCTATTGTAATACTTTACTTATTTCAAGGAGGTAGTGGAGGGTTACATTCAGAACCAATTTAAGGGAAAAAAAAAAAAAAGAAATGTACATTCTGATGTCCTTTATTTTACTGTGGTGTTTTTGCCTTCAGTAGTGAAACAGAAAGCTTTGCTTGATAGGGTAATTTTTGGTCTTGGCTTACTGTAGCAGAGATTTGTCAGATATGCTAAACTTGATGAGTTTAAATATCAAGTATTGGTTGGGTAAACTGATTTGTAATGCAATTAAGTGACTGTGTAGTAGATCAGGTGTATCGGGCTGGGAATATACAAGAAGTTAAACAAGCTGTGAATCAGTAAGCAAGTAGGACACTGGCCAAGTGACTAATGGTTTCACAAGCTGTCTGTCAGACTCTTTTTCAGCCGGGCAAAACTTACCAAACTTCCCAATTATTCAAACTTTTACTGCAACCACAGCAACATTTTTTTTTCCATATTTCAACTACTGAGAGTTAACAGGTAGTGATGGTATCAAATCTTGTCCTTACTGAACACATGGCATGCTACAAATAGGTGAAGGACTCTATTTCTCAGATCCTTCTTTTGCAGACACAGAACAGTTCTTAGGGATTTTATTCACAGGAAATCTAGCAGTAGTTTCATCAATGTGCGCCTGTGTTTACTGGCTTCCACAAAGGTAGAAGTTGTTACAGTTAGATATAGACAGATGGTTTTACTGGCCAAAGTATGTAGCATGTTGAAGTGAGTAGGTCTCTCATACAAAGAAAAGAATCACAGCCATTCTCTTCTCTCATGCTACAGGGCAGACTAGGGTATATCCAAAACACTTACTTCACACTACATTGGATGCTTGTCTTAGGTGTGCTGTAGGCAGCATTGCCTCCTTGCCCCCAAATAAATCTGATTTGGTGATGGATATTGTCCAGGTGGGAGGTAGTGCAATGCTGTTTCTGGTTCTTCTGCTGGTGGTTTTGATCTTAACTATCTGTAAACTGCCATAATGCTATAACATGCATCTTGGCCTCACAAATGGCTGCCTCGCGCTGGAGATGATTCAGACCAAGCAGTACAGAATTTAGCAATCCCTTCTCAGAAAATTGCTTTTTAAAATGAAGCATAGTTCTTGGTTAGCAGATTTATCTTTTGAATAGTAAATGCAGCAAGTACAAGACCTGTGCTTCCACGTGGAGTTGAAGGTCCTTTGACAAATTTGAGAATCAAGTTAAAAGCAAGTGACACAGCAATATCAGCTGCAAGCACGGAATGTAGACTAAATTTTAAAGTATCTCTGAAAGTTACGGAAGATCTATAAACTAGGGAAGTTATAGACAGAAGGGAGACCAACTTCTCATATGGGCAGGTAGTGAAAAGGCCAGGGGAAACAGTTTTAAACTAAAAGAAGAGAGATTTAGATCAGATGTTATGGGGAAATTCTTTACTCAGAGGGCAGTGAGGCACTGGCACAGGCTGCCCAGAGAAGCTGTGTGTGCCCCATCTCTGGAAGTGCTCAAGGCCAGTCTGGATGTGGCTCTGGGCAGCCTGAGCTGATAAGTGGCAGCCCTGCCCATGGCGAGAAGTTGGAATTGAGATGAGCTTTAAGATCTCTTCCAACCCAAGATATTCTGTGATAGATCTAAAGACTGTTAGCATTTTAGTTATACCCAGGAATCTTTGTTGTAAGCTTTGAAAGGTAGTTTGCATAACAATTAAGTTGTAACAAGTTTTTTGTTTTTCGTTTTTTTTTGTCATACTAACACATGCATAGCATTTATATTTATGCATAGCTAAAGGTGTTTTAGAGATACTTTTTCGAAGTAAAAGTTTATGAAAAGTTTATATTAGAAGTAGAAGAAGGCAGTGTTTGGACAGTCACAGAGTTGGTTAATTTCTTTTATTTCTCTTGTAAATTAAATTTTGCTTGCTATGTTTAAATCTATTATCAATAAAATACAGAGCATTTGTGTATCTGCTGAGATCTATGCAGTGAAATTAGAGGGTGTTCTAGAAATCCCAATGTGACATGTTATGAAACCAGTAAGGCAAGGCAGGAAAGCAAATTCTTGGTTTGAAAGCATAGTAGGTTGCAACAGTGCCTCTCTGGTTGTGGCTTTGCAGGCAGGGATGACATATGATTGTTGTTGAGTGGATGGACGGATTAATCTGATGTTATGGATGAGTTGCTTTTGCATTAATGGAATTCTCAGAATGAGAGTTGTCTTTTCACTGGAAATCATGAACTGGATATTACTGCTCAATGCCAAGAAAATAAGAGTGAGGAGTCATGTTCTCTTAAAAGCATAAGTGAAACAAAGATAAAATTCTGTCTAATGCTTCTGGAATAGCGTCTGACAAATAAAGAATAGAGCAACAGAGTGAAGTGAGCCTGTAGGGGAAAAGAAAGGCTGAGTTCAGTGCAGGAATGAGGAGAATGTAGCAGGAAGGATCTTCAGGGAAAGCAAAGGGAATCAGACCATCCCATTCTGCTTCATGTTTTAAAACAGAAGAATACTTCAAAACTTGCAAATTGGGGTTCAAAATAAACAAAGTTAGCATACCAGAATTCATTGTGGTTGTTCTCAACTTTTTATCTGGAATTTCAGTGTCTTCAGTGTCTTGGCAGCTATGTGCTTTACCCTAAGCCTTCCGTTATTTTGGCTAAGTTCAAGTCCCAGGGAGGTGAGGCTTTTTTTTTTTTTTTTTTTTTTTTCATTTTGATTTGTTGTTGTTTTTGTTTATTTTTAATGTCCAAGTAACTTCTAAATTTTTTCCCTCCATTTAACTGCTTGTCCTTGGGAAAGATTCATTTTCTATTTATTAGTGACATCTCAGCAAATTCTTTCAAAGTACAGAGTCTCAGTAAGCTCAGGTTGCAGTTCCAATGATGTGCCTTGCACTAGTAAGCAAGGGAAATGCATAGCTGTGAAATGAGACCATCCTGAAGGAAGGTAGGTAATCTTTAACTGGAATCCTTTGCTTCCATTCAGAGCATAGTTTTATTTGTTTGCTGAGGTTACTGTGTTACTCAGAAGATGTGCATAACGATGTGCGCTTTTGTATACTGGAGATCATTTAAAATCACTTCAGTCAGTACAAATACCATATGCATGTATAAGCATGAGAGAGAGAACTATGTTGCATTTTTTTTGTGAATCCAGTATCTTGTGAATCAGTGAAGTATTTTATTTTTTCCAAGGGTTTGTGGATAAAAGAATTATGGTGGAAATCTAGATTATTGTCTCCCTGCAACTACAAGGCTAGAGAATCTAATTTAGAGAGCTATGGGAATTGTAACCAGCATATCCAGACATTTACTGGATTGAGTAGTTCAAACCTGGTTCTTCATCTTTAAATATGGTAGTGATTGCTCTACAGATGCATATGATGGAAAGTATACTTAAGGCACCTGAAGAACTCATTTTTTTACAAGCCAAAAATTCACGAAGGAACTGACATAGGAGAAGAATACACAGTATTACAGAAGATTAAGAAACTTATGACAAATGAACAACGGATAGCACCAAAAGAAAGAGGAAAAACAGAAGGAAAGAGCTGTACAGGAGATGTGAAGAAAGAAATGAGTGCTCTGGGAGTGGAAGGAAGAGGCATGTGAAGCCAGCAGGAAGGCATACTGGAGTTGAATAACTTGATCTTTATTTGAGTTTGGGAGGGGCAAGAGAAAGCAAGACTTAGTAGGAGGCAGGTGCTGAGGGTGAGGTTTGTCTTGGATTTTGCCCAAGGTGTTTTTCCCCTAGTTTCATGATGATGTAATGTTTTCTACCTGCCCCATGCTCAGACTGTAGCAAGGGATTAAGGAAAACTTTCGGAATCTGTAAGAGAAACTCTCCTGTCTAGAAGAAACACTCCACAAAGCAAAGTAGAAATCGTTGCTTTTTTTTGTGACTTTGGTAGCTGTGTAAGATGTAAAAAGATGTAAAGATGTAAAGATGTAGTCGTAAAAATAGTAAGGCAAGAATTGCTTTTTGGATTTAAATACTTGTATGCTGATAATTGCATGTTGTGGGGACAAGAAAATGAGTTTAAAAACTACATTAGTAGTTTTTAGAGATGCTATGAGCGTTGAATACTATAAGGTTGATATCAAGCAAAGCAGTTGTTTTCAGGATTTGTCTTGAGGGATTTTGAGAAATGCAGTGGTTGTGTCCTGTGTGTTTTATGGCAAGATTATGTATTTTTCTGAGCCTTGAAAGTAAGGATGTTGTCCATCTGGGGTTTTCTTTCATTTTGCTGCCCTCGTCACCTTGATTGTTATGTAATCAAGCTTATGGGAAACTTTGTACCCAATAGTGAAATTTTGGCTGTTGAGATGCATCTTAATTCCACGTTGCCAGGTGGTATATGTGATTTTTTAATTTGTATTACCTACTGGTGACCTACCCATGATATGTATCAGTGCTGATGTCAGGGTACTGTACTGAACAAGTACAGATGACACATTTTGCATCTACCAACTGGGGAGAGCCACATCACTGAGCAAACTTCTGAGCGACCTTCATGAGAAACCTATGACATATTTTAAAATCCCCTGAACAGAGTCGTGAGTCATAATTATCTGACTGCAACTTACAGAATAAACATTTGTCAGAATGATTTGTAATATTCTGTCATGGCTGGTTTTCATCTATGATCCTTTGCTGATGGAAAATTCCAAAATCTGAGCTTTGTATCTGTTTTGGGTGTACTGTTTGGTTTGTTTGTTATCAATTTGTGTACTAATTTGTGTTGAGTGAAGTCATCGTGATGTTGAAACATAACGAGGTTTCAATCCATTCTGTTATGTGAAAGGTTCGTCAACTACATTAGATTAGAAACAAGTCTTTTATGAAATACATATACAGTATTTTGGATAAATTTACTTGTCAAAAAAATATTTTAAAATACCTTTTAAATTTAGTGCTTTTTCTTTTTCTATCTCATTTGGACTTCTTCAGTGCGGTTTATTTTGTGAGACATAAAGAAACCAGACAAAGATTTGCCATGAAGAAGATTAATAAGCAGAATCTCATCCTTCGAAACCAGATCCAACAGGCCTTCGTTGAACGTGATATCCTGACATTTGCAGAAAACCCTTTTGTTGTCAGCATGTATTGTTCTTTTGAAACAAGGCGTCATTTATGTATGGTCATGGAATACGTAGAAGGTAAAGTGTTCTTTTTTAGAGGGAAGGAGCATTTTTTTAATAATACCAGAAAAGAAATAAAACCTTAATGGTGCTTGCGTTTTTAAAAGGACCCTCTTTATTTGCTTTGTGTTCTGGCTATACAGATTTGGGATCTAAACTCAAGAATAAGGTGACTTTTCTCCCACTCATTATCTCCTAGTGATCAAGATGAGTTGCTGTGACTGTATGGACTTATTTAAGTAGCAGCACAGGCTTTATTGGTTTCCTGCTGAACTCTTGCACCACTCTCTCCCAGCTTCATGCTGTTTTTTTCAGTACAGTAGGTATTGTGATTGCCTGTTAAATTGGATGATCTGATTGCAAAAGAAACGTTTATGACTACAATTTATGTTTCCTTCTGCGCAAATACATCTCAAAATTTATACCATCATCTTCAACATTTGTCCTGTTTTCACAGGTGGAGACTGTGCTACTTTGATGAAAAATATGGGCCCCTTACCTGTGGACATGGCAAGGATGTATTTTGCAGAGACTGTTCTGGCCTTGGAATACCTTCATAATTATGGAATTGTACACAGGGATTTGAAGCCAGATAAGTATGTATATAGAATAGAACAGAAAGAGGACTTAAGATTTATCAGTATGGAGAGTTCCTGGTTGTTTTTTGTTTGTTTGTTTGTTTTCCCATTATCTAGACATACAGAATCTCTCCTCAATGTGTAAATAATATTACAGCAAGTAATTATAGTGAAAAGTATGGATGTTATATCTCCATTTATCACAGAATCGTAGAATATCCCAAGTTGAAAGGAACCCATAACGATCCAGCTCCCATTAAGTCCAACTCCTGGCTTCACACAGCACCACCCAAAAATCAGACCTTGTAAACTGAGACCATTGTACGCAGACTTTTTGAACTTTGGCAGCGTGGGACTGTGACACTGCCCTGGGCAGCCTGTTTTCATGCCCACCTCCCTCTGGTGCAGACCCTCTCCCCAATCCCCAGCTGCCCCTCCCCTGGCACAGCTCCATGCCGTTCCCTTGGGCCCTGTCCCTGTCACAGAGAGCAGAGCTCAGCGCTGCCCCTCCGCTCCCTGTGAGGAGCTGCAGCGGCCATGAGGTCTCCCCTCAGCTTCTCTGCTCTGCGCTGAGCACACCCAGGGACCTCAGCCACTCCTCATACATCTTCCCCTCTAGAATCTTCGCCACCTTTGCAGCGCTCCTTTGAATGATAATAGCTTTGTGTCCTTCTTACATGGTGGTGCCCAAATGGCACCCAGTGCTGGAGGTGAGGCTGCACAGCGTGGAGCAGAAGGGACAGCTCCTCCCCTCGCCCGCTGGCAGTGCTGGGCCTGGTGCACCCCAGGTTATGGTTGGTCCTTAGGGCTGCCAGGACACACTGCTGGCTCATGTTCAATCTTCTCCTTGTTTTATATTAAAAAGATAACTTAATAACAGTAAAATAAAAAATAAAAGAAAGAATTGGAGTTGCATCAGTGAGAATATCTTCTTAGCATGATACCTGAGGCCATTGTGATATTAGTTATCAGCTATCTTAATATCTAGGTTTTTTCAATTTAATGACCCAGCCTGCTACTGGTAGAAAATGCCTGCCTCACTTTAAAAGCTGAATTTATTCTGTTCCCATTCTTTCAGATTGATGACTATTTCATTTTCTTCAAACATCTACCATTTAACTCTCAACACTCCATGATTCTGCTTATACTCAATTGTATATGAAAACTTTGTTTATGTCTGGTGATAATAGTAATAAATTTGTGACTGTCTCATTATTTTAACCTATTTTGTACTGGATAGATTACTTTTTAAGCTGTTTTTAATTTTTTTCAGTGCTGCTGAAACATTTCTCTGAGTATAATAATAATAATAAGCATGTAATCTTGAATTATATCACAGTAACTTGAGATCACTTTAATTTTCAGTTTATTGGTAACTTCCATGGGCCATATAAAGCTTACAGACTTCGGTCTGTCAAAGGTGGGGCTAATGAGTTTGACTACCAATCTGTATGAGGGTCACATTGAGAAGGATGCCAGAGAATTCCTTGATAAACAAGTAAGAAACAGCTTTTTTTCTTTTTTACATTGTTTAATGCAATGATGTTTTGCCAGCAGAATCTACTGTAGTACTTTATAAGCTGTTATTTCTACATACGTGTTCTAATTGTATTTGTCAGTTACTTTGACTAATGCCCAGCAGATTATGGTAGGCTCTTTTCTTTCTGCATTAGGATCTATTAGTAAGATGAACAACCTGATTGTGTGCAAGTGAGTCTGTGAGAGAGATAAATAGAAAACTGTTTTTAAAAGGAATTCAGAAGTCTCAACAGTGTGCTTGTGGAACTGATGATGCATGGTACTACCAGGGGTTCTAAAATCTTTGCTATGGCCCATTTCCCGTTAAGCGTGCCTCATTACCGTTGCTCACAATCTGTTCACAGTAAAATTTACTTAAGATAAAGCCATCACAACTTTCATGTAAGGCTAAAGATACGTTTAAATTAAATAAAATATTTGCTGTGATTGACTTTCATACCATGTATCAAAAAGAAACTATTTTTTGCTTTACAGACACGCAAATGTGATCGATGCCTATACTGTAGGTAGAGAATGTAAAAAACAAGTTATGCCAGCTGAACAGCCTAAAATGTACTGAATTTCATTCGTCTTTGTTTCTATGTTATTTTATATTTCAAGATTTACTAGTGATGTGATATAGCAAGTACTGTTAACTTAATTTACCATCATGCTTATTTTCTTTCTTTCAGGTTTGTGGTACACCTGAATACATAGCTCCTGAAGTAATACTGAGACAGGGTTATGGAAAACCAGTGGACTGGTGGGCTATGGGAATTATTCTTTATGAATTTCTTGTTGGATGTGTGCCATTCTTTGGAGATACACCAGAAGAGCTGTTTGGACAAGTAATCAGTGGTAAGGATCATCTTGTAGAACCAGATTTCTTTGTTTGCTGTCAAACATTTCATTTTATGTCAATAGTAAAGATACTTACAACGTTACTGATACACTTAAGTTTAAGCTAGTTTTGCTCAAAAGAGACAACGCCGTTATTGTAACATGTCATTTGCTGTCAAATTGGTAAGAATAAATTTGTATTAAAAGCTGAACTTACCATATATTCTTGCCGAGTACAGAAATGCAGAATATAGGGTACAGTAGCTAAGCTACACTGTTTGAAAAACATTGGTGCCGCAGCACAGTGTTTTCAATCTGCAGTAAAGAAATTATCCCAGAGAAGAAGTGGTTAAATAAATCTGCGTAAAAGGGAAAATGCCTCATGGCATGATGAAGAAATTAACAGAGATGTGATAAAACCTTAAAACAAATGTCCCCCAAATAATAAATAATGAGAAAGAGAAGGAAGCAGATTCAATTCACAGATTGTTAATGATTTCATTTGTGATTGTTTTAGTGTAATGTTATTCCTGTAACAGCTGTTCTTCTTTCATTTAAAATTCAATAACCTTTTAGATTTTAACCTGCAAGCTGACCCTAAGTATTGTTATGAGGCTTGTGGCAAAACTGAATGATAATTAAACAGAATCATTTACTATCCTACCTGCTGTTTCCATAAATTTCCCAGATGTATAGATGTAGAAGGCCTCTATTTATGCCAAAAGTTCAACAAAATAGCACCTCTGTTACTGAATATTTCCTAGTCTGTTTTATGGTCTTCTTAAAAGGTCCACTAACTAAGACCGAAACAAACAAAACCAACCAAAACAAAACTAACTCTGGCTCCTTTTTCGCTGAGAACGCAGCAAATCCCCATTTGTTTATAAGGAAACAGTTTGTCATCACCATGCTTTTCTCCGTCGGTGATGCTGAAGGCCAAGTATGTTTGCAGACTTTAATGAAAAGGATTTGCCTTTGATATATTACCACATTCTAGCTGTTTATGGATATAAAACTGTGATGTTTTCTGATGTGATATGCTAAGGCCTGAGTGGCAAAGAGAATAAACTGTTTAATTAACACAAGCAACAAATGCTGGCTTTGTTCTTGATGCATCATGGCTGCAGTATATAGTCATGCTTTGTTTTCCAAATCAGGTTTAGACTGCTGTAGAAGCTGTGGGCGGGTGAACATGAAAATAATCAATGTTTTTGCTGCATTTCCAAACACATGTGCATGTGTTTTTATCATTAAGATCTTTGTCTGAATGGAGGTGAGGGAATAGTCCAAATTTAATGACTAAATTTGATCTTTAGACTGTATTTCGCATGTTGCGTGAATTTTACATTTTGTAAACTAAAATGTCATGTGTTACAAACTAACTGATACTTAGGCAGATAGCTTCATCCATATGATTTGTCCAGAGATTACTTGTAGAAGTGTATTTGTGCAAACACGATCCATTCTCGCTGCTCTACAACACTGTTGGTCAACATACTTTATTTTTTTATATTTTTCTTGTGATTTTTTCCTTTCAGTTTTAAATGTCTTCCTGAAATCATTCCTACTGTCAGATGAATTCTTTCCTTGAATAGGTTTCCTTTGCTAAAACATATGGCCCCTTTGAATTCAACTGAAAAAGCCACGTTACAGAGTCTGAACTGTAGCAAAGAATTCTATTCTAGTTTCTGTTCATGAAATCTGCATTTCTCTTGACAGTCTACTCAGTTGAGCCCCCTCACTTTAGGTTCTTCCTTTTTGGTTGTAGTTTGCCTCTCCTCTCCTCAAGTTTTATGAGTAAACTGTGGGAGGCTTCATTGTAAAATAGATGCCTAATATGATAGGGTTTAACAATAATCATCCAGAAACAGGTTACATTTCATGCCTGTTTATTTCAGTACCTTTCTTTATACTTCAAAATGCAAAATTTAAACCCTCTGATAATGGTTTTTCAAATGATATCAATTTCAAAGGAAAAATCTAAGTCACATAATTACAACAAAATCCTTAACATTCTTCTCTATTTTCTGAAGTCCTAATACTCTGTTTCCCTGATGCTGAAATCTTTGTACCTCCCAAGAAACTAGTGCAAGATTTTGTGTAAATCTGCAATATATTACATTTGTGGAGGCAACCTTACTTAAAAATCAGATGAAAATTATTGTGTAAGCTGTCACAAAGTTCATGTTGACCTTGAAACTGATGCTCTTTTCCATTATTTAATTTAAATGTAGGTTTGGAAGAATTTTTATTCAGTTTTACTTGGATGCTGCAAAGTTTAATATTGTGACTGCAGGATTTAGGTGCAACTTGCTAAGTAAAACCTCTATAATATAAAAGTGCGAGTAGTTTTGTCTGAAGTTTGGGAGACTTGGAAAAAAGCTGCATTGACATGGTCTCCGCAGAACAGATGACAACACCTCAACCTTAGTCATGGGAGTAACGACTTCAGTGTATCTAGTAGTGTTAGAGCAGGACTACGGATGTGATCTGTGACTGCTGGGTCAGGTCGGCTGTGTCCGTGTTATCAGTAGTTTCCATGGAACAGAACTAAAATTCAAACCATAATGATATGACATTTACAGGGATGGCTGTGAGAAGGATGACATACAAGCATGATAGTGTTCTATAATAGTTTTCCCTGTGGTTAAGCAGTGTTTATAAAAATGAGTTTATGGAGTCTGTGTAAAGAGTATTAAAATCAGAAATAATTGATATGCAACAGAGCAACTTGAAAAAGTTTCCTGAACTCTGACTTTACTGCTAGCTTATGATGACAGCTTTACACAATTTTTTTCTGAATGTTGGAATCAGACTTAAATAATAACAAGCTATCTTTTCTGTTAGATGAAATCAACTGGCCTGAAAAGGATGAAGCACCACCTCCAGATGCTCAAGATCTCATTACCCTGCTGCTCAGGCAGAATCCCTTGGAAAGATTGGGAACAGGTTAGGACAAACTACTCCATATATTGTTTCTGTGCTAGAAATAGCTTTTACGTTCTGCAGAGGTCACTACACTCTTGTTCATGGTTGTTGTTTTTTTTTTTTTTTGTCTGAGGAACATCTTTCAGGGTGAGTAGCATGACATGCTGCTATGACAATGGGAAATTTATGGATTCAAATGAGTAATAAGACCCTAGCAAGATGATGACTCTTCATTTTGTGATGTTTAGATGTGATCGTTCTTTTACTCCTCTCTTACTTGAATAAGTAAAGCAAAGACGTATCAGAGATGCAGTTAGCCATTGAGTGGGGTTCCTTCATGAATACAATATTAAATAAATACACACAGAACTAGAGAAGGGGAATCCATACAGAACTGATGCTCCTTTTTCCAGAAGTATCTTCACCTGGCAAATTAGTTCCTTTGGACTTACGGATGGGCGATGAGTATTTGAATTAATTTTTCAGAAATGGCTGAAAAGTCCTGCCATTCCCATTCAGAACTACAGCCTTGCATGAAAAATAATGAAATTAAAAGCATGAATGTTAAGGAAATAAACGGATATCAGAGGAATCACAAATGGTCAGCTTATTCTGCTGTGGTCATTCAGTGCCACATACGTTCCTTATCAGATGAAGAATTTGACATTCTGTATTTGGTACAGTTAGCCTGTACTGGCTAATTAAAGCACTGTGCATTTATGTAATACAGTTTATGCATTAACGGGTTGATGCTGCAGGATTTTGGGAGGAATTTGAATGAGAGACAGTAATGAAGAATATTGCGTGTTATTTTCAAAGTGTCAGTGTGTGTGGGAGCACTGGTCGCTGACCACCATCCCACTGGCAAAGGACTGAGTAAACAGAGCAGAAAAAGCTTTCTGTGTAAAAAGGCCTAAATATATAGTCCTACTTAGGGTGAATAATGTATGTCATTTATATACATATAATGTGGACTCTAAGGAAACCAAGCGGCAGATTGAGTCAGCACGACTGCTGATAAAATTACTGTCAAAGCTAAGTCCAGCATTCAGAGGGTGATGCATATTTTTAGAGCTAAAATAAAAAGGAGTTGTAGGAATCAGTTCATAACTGATCCATTCATGGGAACTTGAATATAACCCAGACTCCAAGTATTCTTGACATGGTGTCAAACTACAGGTCTTCTTCTGGGAAGTGGTCAAGTGGCTGAAATGACTGCACATGTCTTGCTCCCTGAATGCATGGGATCTATGTGAACAGTCTTAGCCTTTCCTGTAGCTTATAATCTGGAGAAAATTAAATCCAGTAGATCTGTTTTTCACTCTTGGCCAATGTTAAAATAAAGTAAGAGTGAGGGAGTTGTCCTATGCCCAAGATGGTTTCTCCACTTGCTTCCTGCTTCATCGTACTGCAGAGGGCACCACCGCCATAGTTAAAATGAAGAGCCAGGGATAACTCTGTCCCCTTGTTTCAAACACATGTATAAACACATAACACAAAATACCTTTCAGGGATTTTTGTTTCATTGCCAGGTTTCCTTTTCCTAGTCAGTTGTAGTGTTTATGCAAGACTGTCACCCTGTGAGAGGTTGAACTACAAGTAGCTTGCAAATTCTGTCTCCATTCTGTAACAGCTGGATGAAAAAGTGAATAGGCAAGAATTAGACAGGCTTAAGAGTTGCAGTGGTCAGTGCAGCCTCATGGAGCTGGCAGTCTGAACAAAAATCCTGCAGCCGTTTCTAAACACAGAGGAGTGTTTAGAAGCCACAGTGAAGTTTTTTATTTGTCAGAAACAACTCCCAGAAACAGAGTCTGCCAACACAGTGGGTCCCACAGGGGCACTGGGAAACAACACAGTTTATCCCAGGCTCCACCGTACATTTCAAATGATCGTGCTATGTGTTTAATACGTATTAGCTAGCTGCATAACATACCATGAAAATGGTAATTGTGTATTTTCTCAGGAGACCTTAGTAGCATAGTCAAGTTGAAAGACAGGTACTATACTCTTCTGAAGAAGGAAAGTGATGGATTGATTTGAAGCGTCTGAAAACTAGTCAAGAATTATACAATTTTCTGTAATATCCCATTATTGCTTTCAGAAAGGTGATTACTCTGTGGCTAGTTACTTATGGTTAGTTGTGATTTTGGTCTCCTTTGGGAAGGTTTGGCTTTTATGAATTTTTCCCAGCTGCAGCCCAAAAAATCAATGAATCCAGCTTAGAAATCTTGAAATATTTGTAGATCTTAAAGACCAGTCCTAGAAAGTTCATACTTCTTCCATGGTTCTGTCCTGACTTATCCTTGGCATATCAAGTTGGATTGACTGTGCTGTAGCTTGTATGTCCAGCTTACAAAATTACATCTATGCTTATTAATATCCCCACTCACCTCCCCAGGTATTTTCATTATTTTATTGTTATTGTTTACTGTTACTCAGTATTGTATTGTATTCTTACAGATTCTGTTTCTAATTTGAAACTAATGCAGCTGTTTAACGTGTTATGAAATCAAGGCAGTGATCCATAATAGGCTAGATTGTGAAGTATTTTCTGTAGAACTGTGTATCACTACCATAAAACATCAAAAGGAGTTCCTAATCAGCAATGGTATTTATATTAAGCAACATTGAGAATAATTCTTCCATACTTTCCAACTTGCAATTAGTCATCTAACTCATGTATCTACATTTTTCTTTCAGACTGATGTGTGCTTGATGCATTATTATTAGTCTGTCTAGAAAAATAGAAATGTTGAAAGGAGAAAGAAGAAAAGGCAATGCCACCACTGCTAAACAAAGAAAACAAGTGTGCTGCTCTGACAGGTTTAGGTGATGCCAGTGAAAAGGGGTAGTAGAGGTTCCTGCCCGCGGGAAGTGATGACTATGCCTTTGCATGCTAATTTGCATTCTCTTGACCAGGAATTTAGTTGAGATAATGTCAGAGGATTTGTGGTCGCTTGCTCACTGTTTTTCTCTGGCTCCCCCAGGTGGTGCATATGAAGTAAAGCAACATCAGTTCTTTAGGAGCCTTGACTGGAACAGTCTGCTAAGACAGAAAGCAGAGTTTATTCCACAGTTGGAGTCTGAAGATGACACAAGTTATTTTGACAGTAAGTATTTGCTTGCATTAAAAAAAATGCAATGAAAATCTTGTTAAAATAATCACTGTGTCTTGAAATTTTGCATTTGTTTACAGCTTTGAAAATCAGCTTTATAGGAACCACTGGCGACTGTCCAGTTTCAGTGTTGGTATGAAAATGCAGGAGAAATAAAAATATAATTAAGCTTTTGGCTAATAATAAAATTTATTAGTCCTCCTGATAAATTCAGTTAATTTGTTTCTCTTATTTGCAGCTCGTTCTGAGAAATACCACCACATGGAAACTGAAGAAGAAGATGATACAAATGATGAGGATTTTAATTTGGAGATAAGACAGTTTTCCTCATGTTCACACAGATTTTCAAAAGTAAGTAAAAATTGCTATAACATTGATACATATCGTATGCATAAATGTTTTGCTGCTTTTCTAGAGTATGGAAATGTTAGAAATGGAAGAGGTGCATATAGCATTGTTTCTTGAAATTTTAACTGAAAATGAGCAAGAAGGAAATGGGTATCTTGCAGATGATGGTGTAACAAAGATTATAGTGGTAGTCTATACTAGCAGTGAGCTTCAGTTAAGCGCAATGAAAAGCAAGGTAGCATTTAGCATGTGATTCAGTTAGGGAAAGATGTGGATTTGAGCAAGTGATTTGAATGCCGTGAAGACAAACTGACTGTCTAAAGGGAGAGAGCTAATTAGTGCTGGACAAGGAATACAAGCAGAAGAGTGATCATGCTCAGGAACTTTTGTAGAGGAAAAACTGGCAGACGGTATAATGGATTAAGAAGCAGAATGCCTAATCAGCATGCTGCTAGTCTTAAATAGCAGTCAGCAGTGATTTTCAAAAGCTTTCTATTAGTGAGCGGTTTCTTGAACCTGTTTAGAAACTATCTAAAGGTATTCTGAAAGTGTATGTTTGTATCTTTTGTATTCGGACCTATGCTTTAACTAACTGGTGTACCTTATACTGTCTTCGCAGTATCAAATATCTATTATATCTGCGATAGCATGGAGGAGCAGAGGGAGGAGTCGTTGATATAATGATCCTTATTCTTTGTGAACTCCTTAGTTTCACTTGGTGGCATATTTCAAATTCAGATACTAGCAGATGTTGCAGTTATTCTGAAGATAACTTGGACAAGAAGGCTTACTTCTTCGGGGACAATTTCAACAAGAGGCAGTGGGCACAAACTGAAACACCAGAAGTTCAGTCTGAACACTGCTTTACTGTGTGACTGACAGAGCACTGGCACAGGTTGCCTAGAGAGGTTGTAGAGTCTCCGTCTTGGAGATCAAAAGCCATTTGGAAATGGCAGCTTGCTCTGGGTGCCCCTAGTTGAGCAAGGGCTGGACCAGGTGACCTCCATATGCGCTTTTCAACCTCAACCGTTCTAGCATTCTGTGAACTTCTGCCTTTTTCAAAGCTCTGTACCACAGTGATGATTTGTTGTGTTAACATCATTACATCACGACGTCTCTAGCTGCGACTCACAATATGTAGAGTATACAGCCAGCAGTTTTTGTATGCTATTTGTCAGATAAGAAAACAGACTTCTGGTGGTCAGATTTTTTTTCTAAATTCTTTAGCTAAGTAATTTATTTTTAACTTCTAAGTCAGTTGATATTCATTTTTGTGCTTTCTGCACCTAACTGGTAAATACTAAGTCAGTACTCAAGGGGTAGGTTTTTTTCCTTCTTTAACTTTATGATTAGGAGTGAAATCAATATTTGCACTGATAACCTGGAGTCCCCAAGCCTATGGATTTTGTCTGTTGTCTTGTGGAGACAATGAAAGTGAGAAAGCTGTTGAATTTACAATGAGAAGAGTTGCTAATCATGACCCTCTGTGTGAGGAGCCAAAAAAGAAAACAGGAAAACATTTTAAGAATAGAAACTCTATAGAAATTTTAAAAGGCTTGAGAATTCTGTAGTTTACGTCATTTACTGTGTAAGAATTGGGAACATGCAGAGCACCACTTGGGTATCTTTTTGTATCAGATATGTCAATGATGAGCCACTTTTTTTGTGTATTTTTTGTTGTTGTCTGTAATAGGTGTTTAGTAGCATAGACCGAGTTTCTCAAACACAAGGTGATGAAAAGGAAGAAGCAGGAGACAAAACAAAAAGTGTAACGTTGCCTTCAGTGGAATCTTTAAGCTGGAGTTCAGAATATTCTGAGATGTAAGTAGAAGGAAGTGGTCTGTGTCCTGCTTGTCAGGTATCAGGCTGCCTCATCTTGGTAACTGCATGAGAATTTTCTTGTTTTTGATGCAGACAACAAGTATCTACATCCATCTCTTCTGACACCGAAAGTAGCAGGCAGCGACATAGTTCTGGTTTGTTGCCAAAGCTGGCCATATCTGCCGAAGGAGAACAAGATGATTCCACCTGCTTAGTGGGAGCACAGGAGGAACAGGAAAGGCCTGCATTAGTGAGTGAAGAAACAGTGCAAGACGAACCCGAAGTAACAACTCCAGCAAGTACAATCAGCAGCTCCACACTGTCAGGTAATTCACATTGTTTATCTTAACTGCTGATGTTAGAAACAATTGTGGATCTTAGTGCTGTCATTCATGGATTTAGAAATCCTGCATTTCAGTACCGCTTGAAAGAAAAGATCCTAAAAGGGCTCTGTTTTGGGCTGAGTTTCATGTTAACAAAATCTCATAGAACGTGGAATAGCATCAGCATTTGTAGAAATGCCAGCAGTTGGCATTGTTTCACTAACTCCCCAGGGCTTCTAGGCAAGAGAATAAAGTGGTGATTTGACCATAGATCCTTTCCAGAATTCTTTTCTTGAGAAGGTGAGTCTTAGATACTGTGAGCACTTAAAAGGACTATTTTTATTTCTTCTCTTGCCTGCGTGGGTGATTTCTGATTGATAACACTAGAGTCTTTCCAGTTGATCTGTTTTCCAACACTGTGCTAACACTTCAGTGTGTTTTTAAGACTTTGCAGTGATATAAATTTGTTTCAGAATTGGTAGTGTAGCCTTTGACTTGTGGAAGTCACTTGTGTCATTTAAAATCTAGGAAGAAATGTAGTAATCCATTCTCTACTTAAGTAATATATCTCCTTCATGCTTCCATTTCCCAGCACAAGCATTTGAATGCACTGCTGAGGGATCCAGAGCCCTAGTATCTTGCTGTTTTTGTACCTTCAGAGGAGGGTTTTATGTAGCTGTTGGAAAACCTGGTACTTAACACAGATCTAGGCCTGTATCAATCTCACATTTGTGCCTGTGTTGGTTTGAATTACTTCATCTCCATATTTACTTGTCTCCAGATGATTTCCCTTTTGTAATTCAATGAGTTGACTCAAGATAACCATTGTATCCTGTCTTCTTTCTATTCTCATACCTGCGATTTCCTTCGTAATCTGCATTTTTCTCCCCTCAACCACTAGTTATGGGAATATACCCTCAAGCCTATTAACTGTATAACCATCTCCTTCTGTTGTCCAAAACCTTGTGTGTGCTCACTCCCTTCTCAATGCCGTGTTGATTAATCTAGCTCCTAGCCAAAGATGTCAACTCAAAACATCTCTTGCTCTTTTGTCACTTACTAATTACACTTAGGAATTATTCCATTTATTCCCGTATCCCATTAGCTATGGGATATTCTGTGACCTTAAATAAAAAATAGAAATTAGTTTTAATCAAGGTTAGGAGACAGAGTCTTGATGCTTGTTTCATACAACTTTACTGGCACAGGTCTATTATTATTACTATCATCATTGTTCTTTGAAATTCTATTTTCCTTCAGTGTGGAAGATGATAGAGTAATACCAGTAGGGTTGTAATACTGAGTTCTTTAGTGCCAGGTTATCTTCCCTTTTCTGAGAGTGATATAAAAAAAAATCACTGACCAAATAAAAGTAAAAGATAATGAAAAGTAGAAGTATAGGTAGCGTTTTAATGATTTTGGAAAAGTTGTTAAGCTGTTAGCAACTTACATAGGGTTGGAACCTGTTGGTTACTTTAGAAGTTCATGTGAAAAATAAATGTATGTTCAAGTTCTTCAAGATTAATGTTTCATGTTGAGCTACCAAACTTGCTTCTGCTTTTGTTTACATTTTGCTTCCATCAGTGAATACAGTATGTTGCAGACAGTGTTGCTGCAGTTCATTCTGTTGAATTTATGCATGTTTGAGAGAATTCTTCAGATTTCCAAATTGTCTTTTTATGAATTTGTAGACAGAAAGAAAAAACTCCCGTTTCCTTTCCCTGACCCCCAGTTTTCCCTGAATGTGTTTATCCCTTTTTCTTTGTACAGTTGGAAGTTTTTCAGAGCACTTAGATCAGATGAATGGACGAAGCGAAAGTGTGGACAGCACAGATAACTCCTCAAAGCCTCCCACCGAAGTTGCATTTCAGATGGCTCGTCAGAGATTAGAAAGTACAGAGAAAAAGAAGATCTCCGGAAAAGTTACGAAGTCCCTTTCTGCAAGCGCTTTGTCCCTCATGATCCCAGGAGGTAGAGCTAAATCTGTCATTTGATATAATTTGTGCGTAGTGCGTGGTTTATCATCTAAGTACAAGATTTTGTTGAGTCCGGAATGGTTTTTTTTGTCACAGATTTTTATTTCTGTAATTCACATGTGACTAAAGATCCAGTCTGGTCTTCAATTTAGAGTAGTCAAATCACAGCTGAGGGATCTCGTCTGACCAACAGACTGTCACGTAGTGGTAACTACAGTGCTGCACAGACAAGATACAGGCTTCTCTACACTTCATTCTCTAGTATGATTGTAGCTTAAGTCCTAAGCAGCTCACTACGTACAGCATCACGAACAGCTGCTATTCTGTTACAGCAGCCTAGTTCTCTCGTCTCTTGTATAGAAAGATAATGAGCCAGAGTGAAGTCTCTGAAGTGAAAATAGCCTGAAAGCTAAACTCTCTTCTGTACTACATTGGCTTATATGTAGTAAACCAAATGTGAAGCCAGAAATACTGCTTTAAATTGAGAGAAGTATAGAAGTAGTACTGGGTGTTTCTAGATGGAGCATTGGCATTTCATGCCATAGTGCTTCAGAATAAAAGTCCAAATTGCTCTAGCTGAGCAAAAGGGGGCTTGCATCTTAACTCTGCTGCCATCCATGAGTACCTAACCTTTTGATTTGTCTGGGCCACATTGAGTGAGGAGGAATTGGCTTGGGCCATATATGAAATTTATCTAATTTAGTTAATGTATGTAAGTAACAAAACTTTGGCTTCTTTATTTTTTATTATAAAATATTAAAAAAGAGGGAAACGGTCTGGGCTTATTCTTTGTGGAGGCTGTTTCTTCCAAGTAATCACTCTGTCCATAAGTCAGAGATGTTATTTGATGTACCCCTGTAGCACTCAGTACCGTTTTATTTTTTTTTTCCTGCTAGTAAAAAGCCTACAAGGCACATTAATTATTCAGATTAGCCATCAGAAGAGCATGATACACATGCAGGTAATACGCATGGCCAAGCAGGTTATTTATCAGTTTTGTATTCTAGTGATTCATTTCACAGCTATAGGTTAAGAGCTGCTAAGAGATTAGATAGTCTGAGTTACCATGTATATTAAAATGGGGGATTCTTTGAGTTTAATCTCGGCATTCTGTGAAATCTAAACTTAGCTTTGCCTACACGTAGGAATGTTGTCATTATGTTTATATCAACCAAAATCCCATACGTTAGCTCTGCTTATTACTAACAAAAATCCCACCTTATTCATGTTCATCAGTAATATAAACTACAGCGAGAGATACCCGGTGTTACTGAGCTGTAAGTCCTGTGGCTGAGAGTCAAAGGACTTGTCCCTGCAGTTCAGACAGAAAAAGATGGGGTAATCTCAGAATGCTTCAGAGCCAGAGGGTGACATTAAAAGCTCTCTGTGGGTTTGATTGCTACGTGGGATTTCAACGTTAACCCAGTGATAGATATCTGTAGGACCTTCTGGTGGCTCATGTCCAGGGAGCTGGACTGTGGTAGTCTGTTGACAAAGCGTTATCTCCCTTTACATGACATCACTTGGCACAGCAACCAGCTGGAATATTTCTGGGTTGCATTCCTTTCAGCAGCTGTCACCCTGTTGTAGTCATTAAAGTATTTTTTTATTCTCCCATAATTGTGTTTACATTTGCACAAGTGAGAGCACAGGGTGCATTCAAAACAGTGAAACAAATAGTTTTTAGAAATTGAGGTTTGGTACAAGCATGCTGAGTTACTGTCCATGTACAACAAGATACTGTGTTTTTAGATATGTGACTGAATCCAAAAGATAAGAATGCTTTCTTTAGCACTGCTGGTTGATTTAGTGCCTAGTTTTGGGTGTATTCACAATAGCATCTGTGTATTTTCTAATTAAAAGGACAAAGTTTACATCTAACAAGTTATTCCTAAGAAATAGGGGCTTTGCTGTGGGAAGAAATTTATGTCTCATATCAGGTTGTCTGGCTTCTGATTCCCTAAGATTCACGCTTAGTGCGAAGGAGCGGGGTTTCAAGCAAATACAGTGAAATATTTTGGCAGAAAAATGCCTTTAAGCAGATTGCTGGATTTGTGTGTGTGTTTGTGTGTGTTCAGAGTGTACTCTTAACAGGTGTTTTTTTCTTCCAGATGTGTTTGGTGTTTCTCCTTTGGGAAGTCCAATGTCTCCTCATTCGCTGTCATCTGATCCTTCATCCTCTCGGGATTCTTCTCCTAGTCGTGATTCTTCAATTGCTGCTGCAAGTCCTCATCAGCCTATAGTAATTCACAGTTCAGGAAAAAAGTATGGCTTCACCATCCGAGCAATCAGGGTTTATGTGGGAGACAGTGATATTTACACTGTGCACCATATTGTTTGGGTAAGATAATTTATTTCCATAAAGCCAGAGGAAACTAATGATATATTTGCTTTTGATCTTTTGTGCACATGGTATCTGTTGACAGCTACTGTGTAAATGGTAATGTTGTGCTGAGTAGTAATTTGAGAAGAAAATTTGTGACTGCACAATGCCAGTGCTGGCTGTAGCAACCCAAGCCAGCATAATACACATCTTTGACAGAAGTAATACCTCTTTATCATCACAGAAGTACAGAATGGTTTATGTTGGAGGGGACACCAAATATCATCCAGTTCTAACCTCCATGCTGTAGGCAGGGACACCTTCCACTAGACCAGGTTGCTCAGGGCTCCATCCAACCTTCCCTTAAACACCTCCAGGGATGGGGCATCCTCAGCTCTGGGCAACCTGTTCCAGCGCCTCACCACCCTCTGAGTAAAGAGTGTTCTCCTAACATCGAACCTAAATCTCTCTTCTTTTTGTTTAAAAATGTTCCCACTTGTCCTGTCGCTATCAGACCATGTAAAAAGTTGATCCCCCTCCTGCTTATAAGCTCCCTCTAAGTACTGGAAGTCAGCAGTGAGATCTCCGTGGAGTCTTTTCTTCTCCGTACTGAATAAGCCCAGCTCCCTCAGCCTTTCTTCGGAGGAGAGGTGCTCCAGCCCTCTGACCAGCTTCATTTTCTCCTCTGGACCCACTCCAGCACGTTTCTCTTGTGCTGGGGCCCCCCCTCCTGATGTTGACCTTCTACGTTGGTCAGTTTCACTTCTAGCAAATTTGGCATTTGTAAACAGATTATAGTGGCTTATGAAAGACTAAAGAGTTGATGCAGCCTTTCTTTGACTGGCGGTAGAATCTGCAAAACTAAAAGATTGTAAACAGGAACTGTTGAAATATTCATGGAGTTTATTAAACTGCTTCAGTTAGGAGATTCATAAAAGCCAGATTAGTTAGATATTTTACTACTCACAAGTAGGATATTTTCAAGTACTGATTTTTTTTTCTGTAGAAATTTGCAAGTCATTTTGAATAGTGAAAACCTTTGAGGATTTATTGTACAGAAAAAAGACTAACAATATATGTATATGTATATTTATAATTGAAGTCCATTGTATGTAATGTATTTATTATACATCTATATTACATATATATACCTATATGTATATATTATACATTATACATATATTTGTGTATGTAAACATTAAACTAACATATTCCAACTACCTTAAAATAATTTTGAAAAATTCCTTACATGCATGTAAGAAGCTTTGAAGTTTTGAATGAGATTTTAAGTATGCTTTGAAATAGCAGTGCTCCTGATGAAGTAGAATATCATTCATGTTTTATTCATGTTGTTTACCTCTCAAACTTGTTAGTTCATCGAGAACATTGAATGCAGAGAGTGTGTACATGTGATAATAAATCCAAAAATTGGAGTTCTTATGACTGGTATGGTATCAAATCAGTGAAAGGAAGGGAAGAAAAATCATTTTGCATTTCAGTAAAAGTGAAACCTTGGCATTTTTCAGACCATTACAGATATTTATTCTTTCATATTTATGTATTCAGCCACTGCTGAGGCTCTGTAGCCTCAGTGTTGGCTACATGACTTAAAATTCTTCTAAAAGGTGTGCAATTCTAAAAGCTTATTTTAGAGTGTAATAAATTATTTAAGCCACCTTCAAAATTATTTGCAATTCAGTTTGTTTTGGTGCTTCACCAGCTTTGTGCTGTGCTGTTCCCTCCAGTGGGTTAGGCTGATGAATTCGATCCGAATACCAAGAGTCCACAGCTACACAGTGGAGTTAAAAACTTGCATCGTGATAAGGATACTGTATGTGATCACTGCTTTTATTACACAAGTATTTCTCGCTGTCAGATGTTAAAAGTTCTCATTTGGATCTGAAATTTTGTCTTGGGCACCCCTTTATGGTGCCCTGCTAAACAGAATTTTGTGCTGACACAGCATTTCAGTGAGCTCTGAAACAGTTCTAGGCCCCATGCTCAAAGATGAAGCAATAATTGATGATGAAATAGTTTGTCTGTACTTTTTATCTTCCTTCATAGAACTTGGTATCTGTAAGTTTTCTTTGTTGTGTTAAAAAGCCAACTGCTTTTATAGAACAAGAGCAATTAAAAAACCTACTATGGAAAGTATGGGAATTAGTTAACAACACTTTGTTTATTATCTTCATCTTTGATTTCTAGAATGTGGAAGAAGGAGGTGCAGCATACCAAGCTGGTTTGAAAGCTGGGGACCTAATTACTCATATCAATGGAGAGCCAGTGCATGGTCTTGTTCATACAGAAGTCATTGAGTTGTTGTTAAAGGTAACTCCTAGACATCTGGGATACAAAATCCATTGCTCTTTTTCACAAAGGATCGTGGGGTTACATTTGCTTTCTTCAGAGATTAACTATCAGATTTTGTGGTTGTTCAAATACAACCTCTAAGCTATTATTGAATGGATCTGGAAAAAAATCAGCAACTGCATACATCCTGCTATGATTTTAGTTTCTCTGCAAGGAACTGACACTGCTACTGATACATGTCGAGTACTTGGCAGTACTGACACAAAGATAAGTCTCTCTCAAAAAATATGTCACATGCAGGAAAGCGTTTTTCTGAATCCAACCATTTTCATCAGATAATTCAAGGTTTTGATGACAATGCCTCGTCTTATTTTCTTCTTTTAAAGTGAAATTCATCAGGAAAGACGGAAACAAAGAACATGAAGTGTTTTCTTTCTTTCTGTCTTTCTGTCTTTAGAGCCCAAAATGTTTTTGCCTCATACATTCCCAGACATGTCCCGCAAACGTAGTTAATACAATTCTGATCCTGCAGTTGGATTTTTAACCTCTCAGATGTTTCTCTTACGGAGTTTTTAGAGGCCTGTTCCATTAGAAAATTTAGACACGTTTTTTTCTTAAAAACAAAAGATTTAACTATTCAGTGTAGTCTTAACTATTCACTGTAGCTCATCATGCTGCAGATTTTCTGTAATCTTTGTAGCACACACTAAAGCTGTATAGTTACTTCTTATATTAGTAAGAAATTTAATGGTGCTCCATGCAGTTTTGCCTGTAAAAGTGAGTAGCCAGTTTTAAAGGAGGACTGGAAAGCAATGAAGTATAAGGAAATAAAAAGAGCTGGGGAAAGATGCAAATTACACTTAAGCTTAAATCTATTTATTTATTTATTTATTTTACGTCTTGAAATGAAGAGGAACTTCCACATTTTACAGTTCCGCAAGAAACCTATAAGATAAGATTTTGCAATGTTAGGCAGTTGGGTAAAACTGCATAAAAACTGCAGAAAAGCAGAAACACAACAAGCCTGCACACAGTGTACAAGAATATACTTAAAATATGAAATCAGTGCTATCCAAATGTAATACCATACATTAATTTATTAAAATTCATGTGAGAATTAGAAGTGTACTGTAGTACTATGCCATACCAGGAGGGAGGCTTGGATTTTTAAAAGCACAGATACTTACTTCCACTTGTATTTTTTTACTGAGCAGCTGCAATCTATCTGTCCGTGCAAGCAACCCTAAAAATCTTAACTTAGTTATATGTTCCTTTTTTTGAACAAAGTAAAAATACTGATTGGGACCCATAGTGAAAGTTAGTTATCTCCTCCATTTTGTCATTGCTGTTATCCTGAGATGTGACTGGCTAGTGAACGGAGCACTGTGCAGTGACAGCTGTTCTTTGTGGGGAAAAAAGGATGTTTCTATAGAAACTTACTGAACTTCTTAAAGATTGCAGTTTTATGCTTGGTCTGTGTAACTACTATTACTGGAATTTCCCATTGTCCTGAAACTTGTTCTTGTAATGGAGGAAGTTCAGAAAATTTGACAGCATTTTGAGAAGTTTCCAGTCACTGTTTATCAGATATAAATTAGCTTTGCAACTTCTGCATATTGTTCCCCTCACTGCCAGCTCTTAGGCTGATGCTGTTTTGAAGCATCTAGGTTTTACATGTAACTTCAGTTTAATGCTAAGTGATCTTGTATTACTCAACCTAAAGGTTCTCTGTATTTTGGCAGAGTGGCAATAACGTGTCAATTATGACAACGCCTTTTGAAAACACTTCCATCAAGACAGGACCTGCCAGGAGAAACAGCTGCAGGAGCCGAATGGTCAGGCGCAGTAAGAAAACCAAGAAGAAAGAGAGTTTAGAGAGGTGTGCAATTCTTCTGGTTCATTACAAAAGTGTGTTCTTGTGTGTGTGCATACATAAAAATTCGTTAAAAAATGAAATTAATACAATTGTCTCTTATGCCTTCTACACCTCTTTTTACCTTCTTCTGTGAGATTCTGCGGTCATAATTTTATAGCACTTAGTTTATGTGTGTTTTTGCTTTATGCTAATTTTATGTGTGTTCTGCAAATACATTGCTAGTACTGTATAAATAGTCCTTCAGTTTTGGTGCGCTCTTAAATTAAGAAAGTGAAAATCTAAACTCATGAAGAACTAATTGTTCATCTGGAATGCCGAGAATAAATTTTAGTACAAATAGATCTAATTAAAATATCTGTCTTAGCTATTAGCAGTCATAATGTTTTCGAAACTTCATGCTCTGCACTGTAGTTGTATTCTTTCAACAAGGATATAATGTTTCCTTTTTTGAGGATAGTGGTAGATTGAATGTCACCCACAGGGCTTTGCCTGTGGTAATAGTGTCCTTTGTGCATCTTACGTTTTTATTAATGCTTTGCTCTTCTCACGCTAGGAGGAGATCTCTCTTTAAAAAGTTGGCCAAGCAGCCCTCTCCTCTACTTCACACCAGCAGAAGTTTCTCCTGCCTGAACCGATCACTTTCATCAGGGGAGAGCTTGCCTGGATCTCCAACTCACAGCTTGTCTCCAAGATCACCTACCCCAAGCTACCGTTCCACTCCTGATTTTCCATCTGGTGAGTGTGAAGGAACAGAGGACTGAGAAAAATGACTTGAAATTGAAGTGTATTCTGCTTCTTGTCTAGGCACCTAAATCTGTTATGCTCTGCTGAGAGCAGCCAGCTTACACAAACATAATCAATGAACAGCTGGTTTCTATCTAAAAAAGGGAAAAAGATTTCTACTGCAATACCAAGGGTGTTCTTATAAAACAAAAGTACCTAAAATGGAAATGTCTGTGACGTTTGTCTGAGAGAAAATCCAAGTCCAGTGGCTTCAAGTTCTATAATAAGCAATCCAGCTTTGAGTTAAAAGTAAAATCTTGTCTAGGTGAGGCTGGTAAAAGAATGCTACATGATGGAACTAGCATGGACTCTTATGTGAATGCAGCTTGATTGTTGAAAAGATGAACTAGGCTGAAAGCTGAAATATGGAAAAGGGCCTCATCTGCCTCCTTTTCATATCATGATTTCAGTGTGTACTGAAAACGGAAACACTGTTGCACAATCTCTTGCAGAAGGTAAATTATTTGGAACACCTTGATCATTGCTTTGAAGTGCCAAAAAGCATTTATCTATTCTTCTGAAATAGATGGAGGCAAGAACTTAAAGGAAATAAAGGAAACAGAGGGGAGGAAGGAGAAACACCAACATTCTGAAATGATGAGGCTTTTGAAGTTCATTTACTCACAATCTACCAAATCTTGGAACGCTGTAGAAGCAGACATCACGTATTCTTTTAGAATCAGTGCAAGCACTGCCTATCACTTTGCTCTTGGGCAATATTCAGTTAATCTTGCTAATCTTATGTTTATTTTGTTTGCTTGTTCTTTTTGTAGGTACTAATTCTTCTCAGAGTAGCTCCCCTAGTTCAAGTGCTCCCAATTCTCCGGCTGGCTCAGGACACATAAGACCCAGCACTCTTCACGGCTTGGGCCCAAAGCTTAGTGGGCAAAGATACAGATCTGGAAGACGCAAATCAGCTGGCAGCATTCCTCTCTCTCCTCTGGCAAGAACGCCTTCCCCGACACCGCAGCCCACATCACCTCAGCGATCTCCATCACCATTGCTAGGGCATTCAATTGGGAATACGAAGATAGCTCAGTCTTTTCCTAGCAAGATGCACTCCCCTCCAACTATTGTAAGACATATCGTTAGGCCGAAAAGTGCAGAACCACCACGATCTCCTCTCTTAAAGAGAGTCCAATCTGAAGAGAAACTTGCACCCTCTTATGCTAGTGATAAGAAACACTTATGTTCACGAAAACACAGTCTTGAAGTGACTCAGGAAGAAGTGAATAGAGAATTGTCCCAAAGGGAAGTAACTCTTCAGAGCTTGGAGGAGAATGTGTGTGATGTGCCATCGCTCACACGAGTCAGACCTGCAGAGCAGGGCTGCTTGAAACGGCCCATCTCCCGAAAATTAGGTAGGCAAGAATCCATTGATGAATTAGACAGAGAAAAGCTGAAGGTCAAGATAGTTATGAAAAAACAAGATTTTGCTGAAAAAGTGAATGCTGCTATACATGAACCTAGCAGTGAACCAGAAAATCCCAATACCGTAAGACTGGAAGAAAGAGACAAAAAAGCATTCCAGAAGGTATTAGAAAGATCAAATCCATTTGAAACAAAAATTGTTGCTTTAGAGACCCAACCAGCTGGAGGTATACTCAAAGACACTCTTCAAAAGAATGCAAACTTGCGATCAAATGACTGTAGTGCTTTAGATGCACAGATGTTGTGTCATGGGTCTCCACTTAATGAAGTCAGTCATATTTCTTATGAGTTCAAAAGAATTTCCCCTCCATGTACGCTGCAAGATATGCCACCTCAGTCCTCTGACAGGATGCTAAGTGGAAAGGGAGAAAACACAGATAAAAATGTACCAACAAAAGAATTTGTCAAATATGAAAGATTAGATGGTAAACTTGCAAATATTGATTATCTTAGAAAGAAAATGTCTTTTGAAGAAAAAGATGAGAGTGTCTGTCCAGTGCTAAAACCCAAACTGACATCGAATGTTCATGAAAGCCTTCAACTTAATGCAGTCAGGCCCATAAGCATTCAGCAGGATTCCACTACGGTTGTTGAGGGTAGAGCATTCATCAGCAGTGCACATGCTTCTCAGATGAACTCAGTTTCTTTTGTTCCCCTCAAAACCTTTAATAGTCGAACAGAAACGGGTATGGAAAAATCAGCTGTCATTTCTACTGAGTCACCTGTCAGAAAAAGTCCATCAGAATATAAACTTGATGGGAGGTCTGTTTCCTGTTTGAAACCAATAGAAGGCACACTAGACATTGCTTTGCTCTCTGGACCACAGGCTTCAAAGACTGAGTTACCTTTGTGTGTACTGCCAGAAGGACAGAGCGCCAGCAGTGATATGGGATCTCCTAAGCCTTCAGCACCACAGGGGAGTGGTGGAAAGGTAGAACTGGCCTGTCAGAAAGAGCAGCTGTTAAGCCATTCAAAATCTAGCAAAGTTAACCTACCAGAGGCTCAGGTTATGCAAACAAGCAAGAGTTCTCCTAGTCCACCAGTCATCCCTATGGCTACAGAAGTGGTGGCAGAGAAAAAAGCTTCTAGTCCAGCTGCTAAAGTCAGCATTTCTATTACTGAAGCTGTTCAGAAGAAGGACAACTCTCATTCAAAGCAGGACAGTTCAGTGGAGGTGAAGTCCTATGTTACTCAAAGTCAGAGTGTTAAAAGTGCCCTAACATACTCTAAGCTTTCTACTGTCCAAAGCACTCCTGAGAAACCCCTGGGCAAAGAGAAGCAAGTACAAAAGGAGTTGCCTAGCAAACAGCCAGCAGCCCAGAGAAATTGTGAGCCTATCTCTGCAAAGGTGGAGGTGATCAGGGAGTCAACTTTGAAGGTATCTGTCTCAGATATCCTGACAACAAGCTACTCCAAAAGCAGTGAAAAAAATTCTGCTGATCTTGCCATTCCACCTCAAATGCAAGGGAAATTGCAGGCAAGTGGTCCAAAGGCACAACCTAAGGATGGCAGAGATTCAGTAAAACAGCTAAGCAAGGAAGATGCTGTTGTTGCTAGCAGTTTTGTGGAAAGGGACATAACCAAGCAGAAAGTTCTCAGCGAGTCTAAGAAAATTATTTTAGAGTCAAAGAGTGAAACTCTTCTATCCAAACCCTCAGTAGATGGTGATCCTAAAAATGAGAAGACTGCACTGGTTTCCTCTGTGCAGAAGGATAAAACCAAAGATTTGGGAAAGAAAGATCAGAAACAGGCCCCTGACATAAGGCTTCCAGCCGCTGAGAGAGAGCAGTCCAGCCAAGTTCCTCAGCAGCAACCTAGTGCTCCAGTGTCCCCTGCTGTGAGAGATGCTGTAAGCAGAAACTGTGCTGTTGATGTTCATACAGCTGTTCAAGAACACATAAAGCCTCTTACCACTGGTATGGAAAGCAGTACTAATAAACTCAGGCCCGTCTCTGATGTGAGTTCCTCTAAGTCTAAGCACTCAGATAAACAGACATTTTCACAGAAACCATGCACTCCAAACACAAAAGAAAAAGAAACAGTTGTTCAGGTGTCTGCCAGCTCCCGGAAGGATGGTAAACATGCTGGTAAAACTGTGCCAGATTCCCCTTCTTTTGTATCAGGTTCTTTAAGAAAAATGAACAATGAACATGTTAAAGTTGAAAAGCCTGTGATTTTGGAGCATGGACTTGTATCCAGTCTTAAAGTGAGCAGTATCACTCCTGATACAAAACCCAAATCATCTACTGTTGACTCAGGACCAACAGGCCCTGAGATTTCTAAGCAAATGCAAAAGCAAGAGCCAGCAGGCTTTGGGGATTCTGCTGATCAAAAGCTGTTTCACTTCAGTGAGAAACAAACTGTGTCTCCAAAGTTTTCCACTGTGAAAGACTGTCTCTTGCTGAACAAACAGGCAGACAGAAGCCCTAATAACCAGACGACCTCTCCAGATAGAAGACCCGAAGGAAAAATATGCACTGATGCACTTTATGTTCAACATGACAATGGGAAAATGGAGCCTACCCTTTGCCTCGCAAACTGTGATGTTAGAGCAAAAGGATCAGAAAAATCAACCACAAGTAGCAAATGCTCTCAAGATTCAAAAGGGAAAGGACAAATTAATCAAAAACAGCCTGAGGATTCAAGCAAACAAATTGCAATAAAACATGTACCAGCTGCCAGTGGGCAGAGTTCTTACCGTGTGGCTGCAGTGCCAGGAAAGCCACTGGCTTGTTCAGCCAATTTCTCTGAATGTAGACAAGAAGTATCTGTTTTGTCTTTGGCAAAGAGTGATGCATCTTCAGCAAAAGCTAAAGCAGGCTCACCTGAGCTTTCCTCATCCAGCTACAAGGAACAAAGTAAGAAAAGCACCTCTTCCACAGGAAATAGTAAGACAGAAATGACTAAAAGTGTGTCAATGATAACCTTGCACAGTGCTGCTGTTGTAGAAGCCCACCACTCTGCTTCAAACCTTGGGGGGAAACTTGGAAATCAAGAAAAGTCTTTTGTTAACACTGTGGATGTAAAGGGAAAAGATGCTGCTCAGACTCAGCAGTCTGCTTCAAGAAAACAAAATGTAGGTAAAGATTTAACGAGGTCAGTAACCACACCTGATCGCCCAAACGCACTTTCTAATGACAAAGACTCAGTTCGGCAGCGTCGAGGGAAAGAGGCTTCACGAAGCAGTCCTCACAAAAAATCCTATTGACTGTAATACATGGCAGATATAAATTCAAGACTAACAGAAACAAAACCAATATATTTTGACTGTCTTGAAACCAGCACTGTGTAGTGTCTTTATGTGGCAAAGCTTTCATGTCACTGAAGAGGATGGGGATATATAGAGAAAGGACTTTTTACAAAATGCCTTCTCGATTGTAACCGGTAAAACTGTTACCATATAGTATTTGTACAAATATACATTTACAGCTAGAAGCTGTAGAAGAAATAATTTTCTCTGTAAATACCTAGCTTTGTGTTTGGGGATTGAATGTAGCATATATACGTTGCTGCTGATTGCATTGTTTACTCTCCCCTTTTTAAAAAGTAGTTGCTTTGCCGTTTATTTGCCATACTCGAATACGAAAGTAAATTACTAGCAATGAGATGTGGCACAGACATGCACAACCGTTGGTCTGACTGGAGGGTAAAAATCTGCTACATTTTTACTTTAAAAAGTCCTAGCTAGAGTTAAAAATACAAGGAAGAAATAAGTATGGTGACTTATTGTGAGTTTTTACATGTATTTTTAGTAATCAGATTTTGATAGTAGTGTATCTGGCTACCTGCTTCACCAGATCTAACACGAGATGAAACTGCATCTGCCAACGGCACAAAGCCTGTCTTGTATAGTGGGTGTGATTAAAGCTAAGGGAGGACTGCTTGGCTGTCACAGAGTCTCTGGAAGACTCATGTTCTCTGTTGGAATGGTAGTTCTGGTCTTGTCTGTTCAGAGTGTATTCTGCAACCCTCAGACAAGGGTGAGACTCTGAAGCACATGCTGTGTCCTTGGTTTCTGCTGCAATCCTCTCTTTGTTTCCTTGAGCTAGTTTTAAATTCAGGCCCTTACAGTTTGAGGCACAAGTTATAAGCACATGACTTCCAGGACTATTGTGTTAATCCCTGTTGTTTTGTTTTTTTTTTTTTTAATTTAGAGAATATGTTTTATCATAGCATATAGGTCTGCATAATTAGTTGTAGCTTTTTTTTCTATTTTATGGCTATTAAGGTAAAAAGGAAAAAAAAAAGTTCCATTGTCATCAAAAAAATTTAGAACATCTGATACATTTTAATCCATAGCTGGGGCCTTATGTTGTAGACTTTAACTTGCTTTTTTAGCAAGTAATTCTTGGTTTCATGTTCATTTCTAAATGCATTGAGTAGCTCCATACATTTCATAACATAATCTTTTTATTTATATGCAAAATAGTTATAAAAGAAACGTGTAACAAAGGAACCTGTTGGAGCTATTTGGTGCTAGAATGTGACTGTCCTTTTGCTAAGCCTTATTTAAATTTTGTATACTGTGGAACATGTAGTTTTTGATCATTTTAGCTGGAGGTATTCAGTTTCGAAGGATGAAAGATATAATTTGAAACATGTACAAGAGCACTACAGAATATGCTTGTTGATGCGTGTTTTTAAGTGTTTGGGATCAACAGAGTGGGGGTTTGCTTATTTCTGTTCATCTAGCTAAACTAGAGCTAGGCCCCTAGCTGTTTTCATTGAGGCTTACGGATTGTCTTTCTGTCTCAAAAGCTAGAAACTTGTTCTTAAAAGCACAGTATAATCTTGACTTAGAGGTTTGTGTGACAACTGACAGTGTGCAGAATTCATTTCCCCCTGGGAAACACTTTATTACACTAGTTAAGTTGGATTACAGCAGACTTGCAATGGAAAGATAAAATTACAAACTACAGTTTCTGATTTTTTATGAGGCACTAGAATGTTTGTACTGCCTTTAATGCATTCACAGAGGAGCTAGTTAGCAATGGGTAGTAATTCTGAGCAGCTTTGAAGAGAAAATGGTCTCAACATTTACAGTTCACATGTGCTTTGGCAATTAATACAAACGAATGCTAATGCACTTCAATATAACATTTCTGTCTGGGAGGTATTTCCTAGTTTACAGTCTTCTGCATTTTTTAAACTATCCTCTTGTTTCCTTTAAAGCACATCTAGCTATTTGTTTACAATATACCTTTATGTATATTTTGTATAGCTCATTATCACTTCTGACAAGTAAGTTTGCATTTTGGAAGTGTAACAGTGCATAAGCTTGTGTTTATGTAGTACTGTTTGTTGGTGTTTACCTATCAGTGAGCTGTTAGAGATCCTCCTACCTGTGTGCTGCTTGGGTCAGTCTTTTTGTGATTGTAGTTCTGATGTGCTCCTTTGTAGACTTCCTGCTGTAGATTGCTCAGCTTCAAAAAAAAAAAAAAAGAAAAGAAAAGAGAAAAAAGAAAAAAAGGAGAGAGAGAAAACAGAAAAAGAAAGATCAAAAAAAAAAAAAAGTAAAAAATGTTAGGGTCTGTGCAATAAAGTGTTTGCAGTCTTATTTTCTCTAAGAAACTCCTTATGGGTGTCATAATTGTTGTATATTGAACACAATTATTTATACTTATGCAATTGCATAACATTGAAATAAAAATTCAGCATGAAACACTGTTCTGTTAGTATTTTCCCTTGAACTGTTTTCACTCCTGTAACTTTAACTTCAGGCACATCCCTGTTGTCCTTGTGGGTGGATGGTCATTTTTTTCTCTGAGGCCAACTCAGTGCACTGCAGGCACAGAAGCAAAGAAGACATTGAGCACTTAAGCCTTTTTCTCACCCTTGATGGCAGTGTTCCCCTCTGTACCCAATAAAGGATGGAGAGTCTCTTTGGCCCTCCTTTTGCTGTTAATGTATTTGTAAAAACTTTTTTTGTTGTTGTTATCTTCTACAATGGTGGCCAGATAGTGGGCTTTCACCTAATTTTCTCTCTGCATAACCTAGCAACATCCCTGTACTCTTCCCAGGTTGTCTGCCTTTTATTCCAAGGTGGTAAACACTCTTGTTCCCCCCAGGTCTTAGTGAAAGCTCCCTGTTCAGCCAGGCCAGTCTTCCTGTCAGCTCATCATAGAACATAAAAGGATAGCCTACTCCTGCATCTTTAAGATATCCTTCTTCAGGAATATCCATCCTTTCTGGACACCTTCTGCCTTCAAGATTGTCCCCCAAGGAACTCCCCCAGCTAACATCCTAATCAGCCCAAAGTCTGCCGTGTGAAAGTCCAAGGTAGTGGGCTTACTCACCCATCTTGCACACGAACACATTCACCATTTTGCCTTTTCAGTCAGCTTCAAGTTCTAACTGACAGAAGTGCAGAAGTGACCCATGATGCTGGGTAGTATTTCAGAAACTGGCAAAGCTTAACTCCCCTCTTCCTCTTTCCAACTGAACTACATAATCAGAAAGCAAATACCAGCTCAACATGCAGTTTTCCCTTAAAGTCACTAATATTCGCCGATCTGCAGTCCATTCCTGATGGTTGCAGTGTTTTTTTAGCACCTATTCCAGGCTATGAGCCACATCATACTCTAATCACTGTTTGTCTATTGCTTTCCTGAACCCAGAAATGTAGGAGGGAAATAACTGAAGCTCCTGAAGAGAGCCCAAGCTGGCATTCGTGCTGCACCGTCAGCGCAATTATTGGTGCTGACTTATTTAATCAGTCCAATTTACAGACAGACAGGAAAAGTTGCCTTGAATCCTGGGCTGCCTGGCTATCCATAAAGGCTGGGTTGTCCTCTGGCAGCAGCCTGGCTTGGATCAGTCTTTCAGGAAGTGCCTGCCTACGGGGCTGGTAGCAGGTCAGTGGCAGCAGACAATGGCCATAAACAACATGGAGCTGTGAGGAGAGGCTTGCTGGTGTCCAGAACATGGAAGTGACCATGGGGAGACAGGTGTTAGAAGATTTCAGAAGAGTGCTTTTGGGACTGGAGCTGAAACTGAGTTTGTTGTCCCAAGTGCAAGTGTTCAAAGTGAGCTCAGCTTCCACCTCTCTGGGTGACCGCAGCATCTGGCCAAATGCAATTTGGAGTCTTACTGTGGTCAGAGCGAGGCCCCAAGTGGCTCTGCCTGGGGACCGGCACCAGGCTGTGCCTTGTGTGCTGCTGGAGTGCTTAAGGTAATGTTGTGAGAAAGGCCAAGTAAGCAGGCATGGCAGCTGCTACCACTTGGCCAAAAGCACGTACCCTTGGAATTTAAAGAGAAGCATGACACAGGACATTAGGTCTGCCCTGCCAGAGTCATCTTCAGACTGTACAAATGTTGCTCCAGTCCACCATAGAAATTTGTGTTTTTCGTTTTAATTGAGTGACATACAGTACTGCCAGCAAACAACACTGTTCCTCAAATGCATTTGATTGAGGGTGAGAAGGGTGAAAGATCTGTTGTTGTTTTGTTGGGGGTGCTGTGGATTTTTTTATATCTTTTTGTTATTTTTAAGAGAACCATGTTTTGCGCTTCAGCTCTTGGATCTTCCCTCTATGGGTTCCTTAGACCTAGTGACTGTGACAGCAGTGCTAGCATGGAGGTGAACTGGGCAGTATCCTTAAAAGAAGTCAATTCATGCTAAAAACTCAGGTCACAATTTATTTTCCAGGTACCATAGAAGATGATATTTTATTATTTTTCTAAAAAATATAATGAAAATAGAAAGTGTTAAGTGTTTTACATGAAATATAGGCCACAAGCAAAAGCAGTAAGTTGTCTTACATCCTAATCCCCTTGCTGCACTGTGTGCCCGCAATAAACTCAGATTTGCTGATAATTTCGCTTGAAATAGTGAGCACCCCAAATAGAGATGGCGACACAGCACAAAACAACAAGGACAATTGCAGTGATTCCTGCAATGCTGATCCCACATGAGAGTGAGACTGTGGCCATCGGAGCCCCAGCTAGTGATTTGGGTTCAGAACATGTTGTTCCTTCGGGGTCTTCAATTTTATCTAGATTCTGCCTGTACCAGGTGATGAAACCAATATTGGAGCAGGTGCATTCCAGAGGGTTGTAACTCAGATTGATTACGCTGTGGCCAGGCAGGGACTCTAGCTGGTCACGTGATACAATATGGATCCTGTTGTAGGCAAAATTGAGGTAGATGCTCTTGAGTTTTGAAAATACACCTGTGCTGAGTACAGTAAACTTGTTGTGGCTCAGATCAATGTGCCGTAACTTCCCAAGGCTGTGGAAGGCTTGGTTGTCCACTGCTGTCAGTTCACAGAATGATAAAATTAGCACCTCTAAATTGGATAGCTGTTGAAACAGTTTGTCCTTTAGCATGATCCCTGACTCGAAAGTATTTTGACTAAGGTCCAAGAGCACGAGGTTTTCCAGGCCCTGAAAGAGAAACTGAATGCTGGTATTAATGTAGGAGGAGGAAAGGTTCAGGACTTGCAAGAGATGAAGATTCCGGAAGGGACCCTGTAAAGTGGCAATGTGAAGATGAGTGAAAGCTATGTCCAGCAGCTCCAGGCTTGCACCCTCCTTGAAAAACACATCTTGGATATGGAGCTTTGTGTTGTGGCTCAAATTTAGGTACTGAAGGCTGCTCAAGCCATTTAGTGCTTTGCTGCAGCAGTCGAGGCTTTCAACATGACTGTGACTTAAATCAAGATGCCGGAGCTCTGCCAGACCTTCCAAGCAGCCAGAGCCCAGCTGCAATGCCTGCAGGTTCCCTCTGATGTGGAGATGGGTGAGGGATGGGAAGGCAGTAGAGCTGACATTGCAGAGGTGCTGGAAGGAGTTGATGCTGAGAACTAGCTCCCTGAGTGAACTCATCCCGCTGATTCCTGGTGGTAAAGCGCTGATGTGAGTGTGGGTTAGGTCCAACTTTTGGAGCCTCGTCAGACAGTGAAACATGGCAGCATTTAGGTTTTCGAAATGCTGTAGTTGCAGATAGAGATCCTTGACAGAAATGTTGCAGAGGCCTTCTAAAACACCTGGAGTTATGTCAGGCTTCTTCTCCACATCGCTGAATGTTCCCAGCCAAAGGGTCTGGATGGTGGAGTTCCGTATTCCTGCAAGGACCCCGGGGATGTCAGCACAGCCCCCAAAGTCCAAGCTGTAGAAGTGGGATTGGAAAGCTCCAGGTTCAATGTGTAAAATGTCGTTGCCTTTAAATATAAGAGTCATATTACTGGTCTTCTGCAAAATGCTGACATCTTCTGCTGTGATTACTCTTATATGGTTCATTTGAAAGTCAAGATGTTTGAGGTTTTTAGTTGGAAAGTTGGGAGGGAGCTGCAATGAAGAGATGTGGTTGCTGCCCAAGATGAGGGTGTCCAACTTGTCCAGATTTGTCAGTGGAATAAAGGATATCATGCTTATTCCTGTCTGTGTTAAGACAAGTTCCCTCAGGGACTGAGGACCGGCAAATGCTGTGTCAGATAGGAACATGAGCAGGTTTCCAGTCAGCACAATGGTCTGCAGCTGCCTATTGTTGTGGAAGGCATCTTCATACACCCAGTTGATCTGACACCTTGAAAGAGCAATAGAAACCAGCATCACTGGCTGTACTGTAAAGCCCTCACATAATAAGTGATATCCCAGGCTGCATATTGTGTATGTAAAGAGTCGTGCCCAGTTGTCTTCAGTGGGATAGAAGTGTCCTTCCTTGTCAGTGGTGCTTGCCTGGTATTTGTAAGCTCACATTTAAGTGTAGGGACCTAAGTAGGAATCTGCACTGCAGCTTAATGAAATGAAAATCTCTTTTTGATAGAAAATGTTGGGCACTTACAAGGACCAAACTTGTTTTTCCCTAGGCTTTAGGGAAGAATATCTTTAGAAAAAGTACACACATATGCACACACACACACACACACCCACACACCAAAACAAACAAACAAAACAAAAAAAAAAAACAAAACACCCAGACCAAACCAAACCAAAAAACCAAAACCTGTTCTCATGACTTTACTGGTCTTGGCAACAGTATATATAGAAAATGCACATTTCACCCGCTGCCCAGCAAATGACTGTTACTGGTGGAGAAGCCTGGATGTTGCTCAAGGGGATCAGTCTTTGCGTAGCAAAGTAGCTCATCTGCAAGTGCAGCTGGTAGCTTTCCTGTGAAAGCAGGGGAGCTGCTGTCCAGGCTCACTCCAGAAGCTGCCAACTAAGGGGAAGAGCAGGGGGGGGGCTGACCAGGGTGATGTGTGAAGTGAGAATGTTCTCCCATACCTCGTCAGGTCCAAGTAGAGAAGAGACTCCAGCCCAGAGAAGGTTGAATTCTGGAGGGATGGGAGCATGTTGAAGCTGAAGTCAAGGATTTCTGTTGTGACAGGTAGGCTTCCAGGAATCTCCCTCAGACCTAAACCTTCACAGCTATAGCTTTTATTCATTGTAATCTGAGGAGAACATTACAGTGGAAATCCAAGAGGTATGTACTGTGAATGTAAACAGGAAACTATCCCACTTTAAAAAATAAACAAGTTTGAATTTAAAAATGTGGCAGCCAGAACCCTGTAAAACACCAGCACGGGCTTGAAATACACAAACCCTAGTGTTTTGTGGAGTGGACTTTCAAAAGGAACACCTCACATCTTGTGCTAATTCAAAGTGTCTCATCTGTAGTACTTTCTTATCAAAATTCACACACTTGAGAAATGTTTACTCTTCTGGATACATCATTAATCCCGAAGAAAGGATTCCCACAAGGTAGTTTAAAATTCTGAATTTCTAACAAAGATTACTCTTGGAGAAGTCTTACAGGAAATCTTGCAGGAAGGAAGTAAAAAAGAGCAGGCCCCAGGAATGTTTCCAGAGGGAACAGGTCCAAATTAACTCGATTCCAGCTATGGTTATGCAAGGGAAGAGCTAGACAGAAACCATGCCTGATAGGCCAAGCCTTTAAAATTCCTATCAGGGCTTTTCAGTTTAAGCAAGAATGAATTTGTCTGTGTGTGGAGAAGGGCATCCTGTGAACAACAGGGAAGCTCATTAAACAAGGCCAGCCTGCCTTTGCCTGCTGCCCACCTGAGGGCGAGTGGCTGGAGCAGGGACTACTGCAGGACCCCATCCTGTTGCCTGAGGCTGGGCTAAGGGGCAGCCTCCAAGGGGCCCTGCTGGTGCTGGCCATGCCCAGTGGGGCTGCAGGACAGGGACAGGGTCACAGGGCCATTCGTGTCTGCACCTCCCAGCTAATGGCAGCCTTGTGTCACCACATTTTCCCCACAAGCTGTCAGGCTGTCCCCAGCAGCATGCAGGGAGCCTTACAGGAGCATGCAGTGCTGTGCATGGAGCCTGTCAGGGAAGAGGAGGAAATGACAGGTGCGTGCCCCATGGGTGTGGCAGCACCATGAGGCTCTGCTGGGGTTCTGGGAAGGGTGTGCAGTGGCCAAGCAATGTCTCTGTGGCCTGGAAGCTGAAGAGGTGGTGAAGGCTGGAGCAGGGAGAATGAATCACAGAATCATGGAATCATAGAATCACAAGGTTGGAAAGGACCTACAAGATCATCTAGTCCAACCGTCCTCCTATCACCATTACTACCCACTAAGCTACTAAACCATATCTTATAGCACCTCATCCAGATGCCTCTTGAACACTGCCAGGGACAGTGACTCCACCAGCTCCTTGGGCAGGCCATTCCAGTGCCTGACCACTCTTTGAGAGAAAAAGATTTTCCCTTATGTCTAACCTAAATCTCCACTGGCACAATTTGTGGCCACTTCCTTTGATCCTATTTGTTGCCTGGGAGAAGAGGCCAATCCCATCCTCATCACAGATTCCCTTCACGAAGTTGTAGAGTGCAGTGAGGTCTCCCCTGAGCCTCCTCATCTCCAGACTAAATAATCCCAGCTCCCTCAGCTGCTTCTCATAAGATCTGTGCTCCAGACCCCTCACCAGTTTCATTGCCCTTCTCTGAACACGTTCCAGGGCCTCAATGTCTTTCTTGTAGTGAGGAGCCCAAAACTGAACACAGTACTTGAGGTGTGGCCTCACCAGAGCTGAGTACAGGGGGATGATTACCTCCCTGCTCCTGCTGGACACACTATTTCTAATGCAGGCCAGGATGGCATTGGCTCTCTTGGCCACCTGGGCACACTGTCGGCTCACGTTCAACTGAGCATCAACCAACACCCCCATGTCACTTTCCTCTTCACAGTCATCCAGCCTCTCAGCCCTAAGCCTATAGCACTGCATAGGGTTACTGTGGCCAAAGTGCAGGACCCGGCATTTGGCCTTGTTGAACCTCATTCCGTTCACCTCAGCCCAGCAATCCAGCTTATCTAGATCCCTCTGAAGGGCCTCCTTACCCTCAGGCAGATCGACACTACCTCCCAACTTGGTGTCATCTGCAAACTTACTGAGGGTACACTCAATCATCTAGATCATCAATAAAGATATTAAACAAGATGGGCCCCAGTATGAACCCTGGGGGACACCACTTGTAACAGGTCACCAGCTGGACTTAACTACTACCTGCTGAGCACAGCCCTCTAGCCAGTTCTTTACCCAGAGAAGAGTATACCAGTCCAGGCCACAGGCAGTCAGTTTCTACAGGAGAATGTTGTGGGAGACTGTGTCAAAGGCTTTGCTGAAGTCTAGGTAGACTACATCAACAGCCTTTCCCTCATCTACCAGTCTGGTCACCCAGTCACTGAAGGAGATGAGGTTGGTCAAGCATGACCTGGCTTTCATGAACTCATGCTGGCTGGGTCTGATCCCCTGCCGTGTGATCTCACCCAAGATGATTTGCTCCATAACTTTCCCTGGTACCGAGGTCAGGCTGACAGGCCTGTAGTTCCCCAGATCCTCCTTACGGCCCTTCTTGTAGATGGAAGTCACATCAGCAAGCCTCCAATCCTCTGGGACCTCTCCAGATAATCAGGAACACTGATAGATGGCGGAAAGCAGCTCGACAGCTCCCTCAGCACCCTACGGTGGAGCTTGTCTGGTCCCATGGACTTGTGACAGTCTGGATGGAGGAGGAGCTCTCTAACTGTCTCCATCTGAAGCGAGGGTGTATTCTGCATTCCATCCGAACTGGGATACTAAATGATGTTCTTGGCAGTCACAGGATGTGCAGGGAGAATGGTTTCTTCCTCCCTTCGTGGTGCAGCCAACACGAGGAACATCTTTGACACTGTCAGAGAGATGGAGCACTGGAACAGGCTGCCCAGAGAGGTTGTGGAGTCTCCTGTGGAGATATTCAAGACCCACCTGGATGCCTTCCTGTGCAATGTACTGTAGGGAACCTGCTTTAGCAGCGGTTTGCAATAGATGATCTCCAGAGGTCTCCTCCAACCCCTATGATTCTGTGATTCTGTAACACCTGTTCCTGAGGGAAGCTGGGGAGCACTGGAGGAAGCTGGCCAGGAAGGGGGGGTTGGAGCAGCAGCGTGATGCTGGTCATGCCTCCACTACCCCTCAGAGCCCTGCGGCCTGCCTGGGGCCTGGTGTGTGGGCGGAGATGGAGGTGAGAGACGTACCTGAGCAGTGCTGGTATCTATGGAAACAGCAAAATGCAAACGTGGAAAACCCGACACTTTCCATAGCAGCAGGTGACGCATGGAGTGCAGTTTAGAGAGATAAAGAACACCTTTCTGTTGCTACAGAGCTGAGAAGTGCCTGTGTTCCACAATAACGCAGTGAGCTTGCTCCCTGCACATGCTGCGGGCAGAGAGCAGGGCCAGGGGAGCCACGGAGCAGCTGCCTCTGTGGCATCCCACTGTGCCACTCTTGCACCTGTGTGAAGACTTCAGTAAGGGATTCGCTTCTGACCCCATTTGTGCAGGGAGAAGGGCTGTTGTCCATGGTGCCATCTACCTGAACCAAAATCTTTGCCTTCCCCCACCCTACCCATCTCCCACTTTAAAAATACAAAGTAAAAGCTTTGAAGACCAGCCTTTGCCTTGGCTCTGGGAAAATGCTGTGCTTTCTCACTGTCCTCCTGGACAGCTGAGGTGCACACAGAGACATCTCTCACCCTGCATACCAGTGCTGGCTGGATGGAGAACATATCACAGGAGACACAGTCTTGAACCCACCCTCTTTCTGGCTCTGCTGTCTGCTGAAGATCCCCTTGAGCACCGTGTCATCCTCCACTTCTCAGGAGATCTAGAGTGGTGCTGCAGCATGGCTGCAAGGAGGAGGAGGAGGGAAGGAGGCGAGTGCCACCAGGCACATGTCCCAGCGCCCACTTACAGCTCTGACAGATGCCTCCAGCCCCAAGGAAACCTCTTGGTGACTTGAAGCTTTTGAGTGCCAGCAAGTGAGCTCCGGCCAGATCCTGCCACCAACACACACAGTCTCTGTGCTGACAGAGACCAGTGACTGGCACTCACCTCGGTGCAGGTTGCATCCACTGTGCGGGTGGCTCTGCAGCTGGCACAGGCGAGTGCGGCAGCAATCAGAAGGCAGGAGCTGCACACCATGTCTGAGCGGGGTGCATGGGAGGCTGCCGGGGTTTCCCTTGGAGAAAGTGGGACAGCACAATGGAGGTCGGACAAGTCTGCTGAAAGCAAGTTGTAAGGAAAAATTGTGCTTGGTTAACCTCCTGGTCTCAGTGTGAGTGTGGCAGTAGTTTTGGACAGAAAGAGGAACTTCCCCACTTTAAGTATATTCAAATGACTGTGCACTGATGTTTATCTGGGGCACAACAGATTTCAAAAACGGAAAGTGAGGAAAAGGTTTTTTTTGCGCTTATGCAGAACAAAACATCTTCATTAAGTACAGTGGAGCTGTTATCTGCGCCCGAAGAAGGGGGAGGAGCAAGGAAAGGGAGACAAGAATGCAGTGCTCACACATGAAGAGTTCAGTGCAAGAAAAAGCCTGAGTCACATGAAGTTGGTGTACCACTTGTGAAATTACAGAACTTGTAAAGCAACTAAAATACAGGCACAGTCTTATTGCAAAGAGGGTTACTGCTGAGAACAGCTTCTCTTGTTAGAGATAAAGCTGAAAAGCAGAAGCTGAGTCTGGAAGTGATGCTTGGCTGTATTTAGGTTAAGAGTTAGGCTAAGTTAGGTTAAGACTGGTTTTTGGGAGTGGGACAATACTTCGGACCATCCTAGGATGGGCACGTGTGCAGCTCCAGCAGGTGAGAGGAGATCCAGGCCCAAGAGTGTCTGGTCTTTGCCACCCAGCACAGTATGGCTGTGTGCTCACTCTGGCCAGCCAGCCAGCCAGCCAGACATGGATTTATTTATTTTTCTTTCTTTTCACTGACTGAGTCATTCATGTGATAACTTGGTCTCAGCAGGCCAAGCCCAGTAGCCTGCATGCTGAGGAGTGTTTTTGTAAAGAAGCAGGATGAGCAGTGCTGGGCTGCTGGGAGCATCTGTGTGCTGGGCAGAACATCCCAGCAGCCAGCTACTTCAGCATGCAATGGCATGAGAGAGATCCTAAGTGAGAGCAAAGCAGACATGGCGTGGGCAGCAGCAGGAGCAAGAGCTGGTCTGTTCGTCAAGTGTTGCCCGAGCCACAGCTGTGCTTGTCCCTGTAACTGGGTGATGGCAGGTGGGCCATCAACATACAAGAACAGTGCTTAGAATCTAGTGTAGAGCAAAGTCCATACTGCATCTTTGTATAAACTCTTTGCGTGGTCTTGGTGTATCCATATCAAGCACAAGCACACCTATCACAGCCCTGCAGCTGTATTTGTTTGCTGATACGATGGTCTGTGCTCATCTGATAGAGCTGTATTTTTTGTTGCTGTTTCTGCAGTTGTTCTTAATTTATGAAATTTAAAAGCAAACATTCTCTGAATGACAGTCTGGAAAGCTTAACGGTATCTCCTCCCTGCCTCTTTCCCAGCCAGCTCCATGTTTGCTGGAAATCCTGCTCCCCCTGCCAGCCAACAGCAGAAAGTTCAGAGGAACTTATTCATGATTGCTGCTTGTTCCCTTCCTGTGCTCCATGCGAGCACTCCAAGGCTTTTCCTGGCTGGCAGCAGCTATGGCTCACACACTATCTTGCTTTTGGGAGGCCATGAGCCCTGCTGGCATGGATACCTCCACAAATCACCCACACCAGAAACCTCTGTTCTAAGAAGAATTGGTTGTTCTAGAAGAAAAGTCCCCTAAATTAAGAGGAGAGAGCAGTCAAAATGAATCCTGCCTCTCCCAGCTGTGCAAATTTGTTCTTATGTGCTGTGTAATTCACATATGATTAGCATAGAAATAACTGCTGTGATTTACTTTTTTTATGAGGAAACAGGAAGGGTTTTGTTCCAAATAATCCCAGGGTCTGCCTCAGTTACAGGCAGTGAGGGTTTAGCTGTTGAGGTGAAACTGGAGGATTGGTGTTCACTGCTCATCCAGGAGCTGGTGAGCACAGCAGCCATCAGAGGTGTGCGAGGTTTTCCTAACCATCAGGTTAATTCCACTCTCTGTGCTCATAAGAGGCTGTCTCCTCCCCAGCATTCTCCTGTTTGTAATTTTACATTTTCTGTGTGTAGTCCCCTCTAACAATGGGGCATTTGATAGTGTGCAAACTCAGGAGCTGATAACTGGTGCTGGACGCTGAGTGCCGCAGGGCCAAGCCAGCTGCCTGCTCTGCACCACCCCTCCCGCAGCCCCAAACCATTCTAATCTGATTTCTGCACCAGACAGAAAAGCAGCTTGCAAGGCTCACCAGCAGCGCGTGACTCACCCCAGCATGAGCCCACGTCCCCGCTTTGTGTTGCAGCTCTGGCCTGTTCCCTGTCAGTGCTGTCAGCCTGGCCAGCGTGGCGTGGCCACAGATGTTGCATCAGCACAGGCCGTTATCGGGGTGCGGGAGTGCTGGGACAGTGGCCCAACTCCTGCTGTGTGCAGAGGGCCCGTGTCTGTTTGCCATCTCAGAGCCTCTCTGGGACGCAGGCTGGGGTTTACCCAGTGTGGTGTCAAATCCATCCAGCTAGCCCACCGGGTGTTAACAGGAGGGGAACTGTGTCAACCGTCTAGGTCTTCCACAGTTATGAATAAGAAGGGATTTATAAAACAGAACAGTGGGACTTCCAAAATCTGTCTATGCAGGATCAAAAGATTAGAACAATTTGCATTCATTTCCTTCAAGAATGGATTTCAAGATTTTTCTTGTTTGTAGTTTTCCTTCCTACTGCAGAGATATACACGCTTGAATGATTACTTTAAGTTCTGGATGTGGGTGGTGGGCCGCATCAGGCCAGTGCGTGTTCCTGCGGCTGCAGCACCCTCACTCCAATAACCCCTCTGAGCTGAGCTCTGCCACCCCTCGGAGGAGCATCAACATGCCCATTTGCACTCTGACGCTGATGTTGGTGCTGAAAGCACACCACAGCTTCAGCCTGCAGTTTCCATGGCTACAGGTAACCACCTGCATGGGTTACTATGTCGGTTGGCATCCTATGGCAGAGGAGAGAACTGGACCAGGACTGCAACTTCAGCGCTCTGTATAGAAACGTCCTAAATGAATAAAGGGAGAGTTCCTTTCCTGCCATCTCTGTGGATGGTTTGTTCTCTTGTGGGCTTTATCTGAAGCAGCTTTCAAAAGGAGCTGTGGCACTGTGTGCCTACAGATGCACTCAGCTGGGCTCTGTTCCTGCAAGGCCCTGGGACCAGCATGCTTTTGGGGGAGATCAGTGCCATTCTGTTACTGTGCAGAGTGAACAAAGCCTCAGCTGATGTTTGAATCTTGTTAGGGACCCCGGGGACACTGGGCTTCCTGGCCCTGTGCCTGCATCCTGTGCTCACTGCGTATCAGCCAGGAAACCAGTGCTGGCCGTGGCAGGGACATGCGACGCCACATGAAGTCCTGCAAACAAATGCAAACCAAAAATAGTCAGGAAAAAGTGCTAAAAAATTGCTGATGGGAGTTGGAGGTTGATTAATTACAGACATTTTGTACATTCAACTGCAAAGGGAGATGCCTCCTATACTCTCCCTGCAGATACAGTTCCTGTTTAATATCTGTTGTTGTGTTACACTCAAGCCTCTTGTGATTTTTCAAAAAATTTCATTCAGGAAGTGAGATCTGAGATCCTCTGGAGCCTCTGCTTCTCTTTGAAACAGCTGTTAGATTACTCCCTACCCCAGCACAGAATGTCCATTCCTTGCTAAGCTCAGTGTGCTCAGTTCCCATGCATTGTAATAGTAATATACGGCCAACATAAAATGCAGATTTCAATGATTCCTAACAAGCCATTCTGCCCACCTTCCAAACATCTCTTTTCCTCATGTGGTGGCTGTGACAGCTGATACGTTGAGGCTAATTGCAGAACTTTTGGCACAGGCTCTTTCAAATTACAAAAGCACATTGCAAAAGGAAGTCCTGTTGGTAGATGATTCAAATTGCCACTTATAGAACTCCGGTAAGAGAGGAAAGGCACCTCCTGTGGGTCTTCAGGCCAGAGGAACTGGTTGGGAGAGTGAGTGGTTGGAGGTGCGCCATGCTGCTGTGTCCTTCTGGCAAATGGGGGGCCTTGGTGTGGCCATGTGGCAGGAGGTGCTGAGACACGGCTGGCTGCAGCTCCCAGAGCTGCAAGAAACCACTGCATCGAGGAGAGAAAGCTTCAGTGCAGTGACAGCACTTTGGCTACACTTGGGTGGGTGTCATGCGGTCTGAGGTTGTATCCTTGGGTGCTTTTGCCTGCCTCAATCCACTTCAAAAAGTTTATCTCCTTTTTCTGCCCCATTCCCATCTGTCCATTTTGCACTAATGGTCTTTGATTAGTATCTGTGTCCATGCTGAGTAATACACTGCTGTGGTCACGACTGCCTGTTCCAGCTGGGAACACATTTATACCCTAATGTCAGTTTGGCACCTTCTGTTATCCTTTCCATCCCTCACAGATGTGTTTGCCTTTATTACCAAATGTGATCCTTGCAAATCTGGTTTGCTGCTGACAGAATAGGCTGATTTCATGCAAAACTCTGCATTTTGTTCTCAGTGTGGCTGCGTCTGGATGATGCCCATCAGCTGGGCATTGTGATTTAGGAAGGGGGGGATGCTCTTACTGCCCATGCTGAGTAAGGATCAGAGATGGGCGAGTATTGCAGCCCTTTCGCATGAATCCTTCGTGGCTCACACAGGCTGCTAGTGCTGCAGCACTCTCCCACAAACAGCATCTTGGCTACATGTGAGCTGCTAGTCAAGTCACGTTTCCAGCTCAGAAACAAGACCCTACCTGAAGAAGTGATCCCAACAGGTGCTGGCACTGCAGCCCATCTCAGTGCTCTGCTGATGAGTTGGGCATGCACAGCCCAATGCAGCTGGGCCACTTTGCATGCTGGTAGGGGAGCCAGGGCTGCAAAACCTGGGCAGGCATGCATTTCTGCCAATCTACCTGCTGCATGGGATGTACTTGGTCACTCCATCAGAGAGGAGTGCGCTTTGAAGACATGCCAGGGCCACAGGGCTGGCCCTACACTTCAGGCAGTTCCTGAAGTCCCTACATGCTGCTGCTGTGTGGCTGCGAGAGGGAGGGCAGTACCTTACTCTGTGCTGTTTTTCTGCCCTGTAAGTGGTGCAGGCAATAACACTGCACAGATGGTCTTTTGTACTGAGGTGGAAGTAACTCTTTGGAGGAGGAAGGTGGTGTGAACAATGGCAGGAAAGGAAATGCCCATGTTTCAGACCAGATTTCCGAAACTCACCTCGCAGGTTGTCCCCACTGGATTTCAGCTGCCTGGGCAGCGTGTACAGCAGCATGTTGCTTCCTGCTGGTCCCAGCTCTGTGTTGCCCAGTGTGGAGCCCTGATGCTCAGAGGGCTCAAGGCTGCCTGGAGGGTGTGGGAAGGAGCTGGAGTTGGCAGCAGATAGGGCAGGTTGCTCACTGCCAGAGAAGCTCAGCTGAGTACCCAGTGGAGCTGCCCTTTGCTTGCTTTGCACGTGCATCTCAGTGTGGTTTCACCAAGGAGACTGTTGTGCCAGCGGTCAGGCAGCCTGCAGTGCTGGCTTGTGGATGTCCAATGCAGCTCATGTTTGGCTTTTTTTTTTTATGTCAGACCTCTTCAGCCTGAAGGTTGTAGTATCTTCCTAGATGGTTTAAGCAGTGGTAACAGCGCAAAGCCAAAGGACGCGTCCTTGATGCTGAAATCCACTTATCTCCCCTCTCCCCCAGGATATGGATTAAAAAGACTTTCAAGATAAACTCTGTTATGAAAGGCAAAGGGTAAAAAGTGGAGCCTGGATAAACAGGAGAATAAATCCCTCTGTATGTTAGGAAAGTGGGAGTGATTATTATTTTAAAACGTAACTCATAGGTTTAATGCAGTGTACTTGCTTCGTATTTGTGATTGAGAGCACTGCTTATCTAAACTGGAAACTCTGGAAGATAAGAACAAGTCTGAGCTGTGCAGTACAGACATTCTGTCTGGTTTGTAAGCACTCACAAAAGGGTGCAGACACGCCTGAAAGAAGCTGCAAAATAAGAAGAGGGATCTATGGATTGTGGATGAAGAAAACCCAACAGCAGCTCAGTAAGGCACAGACTGCAGCTGTAAATTAATGGCAAACGCAGAGGGCTGCCAAGAGTGAAGAGGCTCTCTGGGAGGACATCTGAAGTGGAGCTCTGTGGGGCAAAGCATGAAGCCACCACTCTGCCCCAAACTTTTCTGTAAGCTTCGAGCTGGTTCAGGCAGTAACCACATAAATGTCGTAACTCTGTCAGAAATCTTATAGAATGCATTTTTTTTTTTTTTTCCTGTTGGCTTTGTGCAAAGTTTTTTTTGTTTGTTTGTTTCTTTCTTTGTTTTATTTAAACCTGCAACTTGGAGTCAAACTCTGGGAGAGAAGGGACTAACAAACTCCTGCTGATGGGAACCAAACTCACAGTTGGCACACGCACCCGGGAAGCGTGCTGCCAACATATTTTACAGCTTTTCTTCCACTTCACGGCCATTTGCTCCCATTCTGCTGCTGACTTCCACGAGATGGAGCTATTCTAACACGGGTTATGATGAGCTCCTGGAGCGAGTGGGCGGCAGGGGAGAGCTGCGCGCTGCCACTTTTCATTTCCATGACAATATTTCTGAACCGGTTAGGCTCTTATGAAAAATTATCATTAAAAAAGTATACATTTATATGCTGCTGGAGCTCAGTGTGCTCGATGTTCATTTTGCTAGGCTGAATCAATCAAGAGGCTCTCTGGCATTTACCCCATGCACACTGCTGCCGGAGGGCGCAGGTGTGTGCAGAGCATCTTCACCCCATCATGGGGCACACGAACCTACCTGTACCGTGCTATGGTGGCCCTTTCATGCGGCATCTCTGCCCTTTTCAGTCTACAGGAATCTCTCTCCATGTCTCTTCTTCTCCCCGCTCCCTCTCTGCTTTGTCCCCATTGGCCCCATTGCCCAGTGAGCATCACTTCTGAAGCAGTCAGATAGACACTGCTGTCCCATGATGTCCCCTGTCCCTCATGGCATGACCTGTCCTTTGAACACGTCATACCCACAAATGCAAGCTCCATGCGCCCAGTCTTTCAGGCACACCCTTGTGAAGTCCATCAGCAGCAGCTCAGGGACAGATTACCCTCTGGGGAATTTCTACAGGAATTGCCACAATTAGGGCTGGGGTTATATGTGATATTTACAGTGCTTTAAAGGAGGGTATCCTGAAAATGTTCTGCTTGTGTTGCAAACTGTTTTGTGATGATGGCAGTGCCTCTCTCTGCAGAGGGGAGATAAGCTGTATCTCCATGGCAAGACACCACTGGCCATGTCTGCTGGCCCTTCATAGCCACAACAAGTTCTCAGGGCTGCAGCAAGGTTCCCTGCCTCCTGCTGGGTTCTGGTGCTGCTGCAGTGATGTAAGTGTGGGTCAGTGAGATCAGGTAGCAGGCTGCTGCAGCTGGCTCTGCTAATGATGCAGCTGTCCAAATTCCCCCGTGAAATCATAGTTTGCAAAGACTGGAGCATAGATGTGCTTTTTTTTCCTCCCAGTGTTCATTAGCACCCCCTCCCCAGGCCAGATTTTCCAGTGGAGAGGACTCTGGAGGAGATGTACAAAACCTCCCAAGAGCTGCCCAGCAGAGGGGTGTTCCCTTCCGTACTCCTGCGGCAAAGCGAGATCTCTGGCACACTGTAGGCACACAAGTGCATCACAAGAGCTTATGGCTCTGGTTTAAGAGGCTACACCCCTGTGATTTCAGTGTCTTCAACCTGGAGGTCATACTGGAGGCTGAAGAACACAGACCTGAGGCTTGGAGGTCTGGACAGGAATCAGCAAGCTCATGGTCACGTAGCTCTGAGCTGTGGGCACTGAAGTTCTCTTACCCTTCTCCCCAGTGAAGCCCACCAGTGTGACCTTCCCTGTTCATCTGCTGGCCAGAACAGCAGGGAGGCGTATGGTAGCTATTGCCAAACATCAGTGTCATGAGTATTTGTTATTTCTATGGGAGAAGAACGAAACATTAAGAGGAGCTTACAAGCCACAGCATAAATATTTCTGTTTGAAATAGCTGGGCTAGGAATTACTTGGATTTCCATGAGTTTCACATGGCTGGGTTGTGGGTGATTTAGGCTAGTGATTATTCAAGACACAAGGTGATTGAATTTTGGGGATTTGAAAGCATTACACTGCTTGTGAAGTGGGTGTTTAATTTCCCTTCAGTTTTAACTCATTCTTTGTAAATGTTAAAGCTACAAATTATCATGCTTTTGGTCTGTGGCACAGGACAACCTGTGCTCATTTTCTCCCACCTTAGCTCAGATTAACCACTTCCCTCAAGCACTACTCATGACACATAAGATGTGACTTTTCCTTTCCAAGCAGTTCACACGGCCATGCGCATGCGCACATGGGCAGGCATGTGTGTTTCGTAACAGGTTGCTGTGCGGTGAGTCAGAGCTGAACTATTAAGCCATAACACATGGCTGACATCTGGAACTCACCCGCAAAATTTTCTCATTTGAATATTGGAAACCTCAGCTTGCTACTCTCTTCCCTCCAGGATGTAGCCACACTTACTGCGTCTATAGCTCATAAAAACAGAGGTAAAAGCCTTTACTGGCCCTGTTGGTGTTTCTTGATCAATGTAGGTAACATGTTTTATCGAAGGCCGCTTAAAAACACACGTGTTCAGAGTGTTTAGCAGACATATCTTTCTCAACAAAGACTCAGCTGTCTTCATCTTTGGATTTAAAATGATTGCTTACCGTGAGAATATCATAAAATTGCACATTTTTTCCCCAGTAAGAGTCTGTGCTTGCTCAGAATGCAAGCAGTCACCTGTTAGCTGGTAAATTTGGATAAGAATTGCAGACAGATTGCCCTGGTGTTCAAATCTAATTAATTACATTAATTCCTTCAGATGAATGTCTCTCATTTGGCAGGTTTTAAAGCAAGATTAAAATATTCTGGTGTTTGCTGTGATGTGAAACGGTTTGTCTCACCTGTGCCTCACACTTTACTCTCACACTGATACCGAGCATTAACCAAAACTGCTGTCTGCCTGCAGCTAAGACAATTTTCAAGGAAAAAGGGTGGACTAGGGGAACAGCTTTTGGCTCTGAGTGAGAAAAGCATTCCCAGTTTTAATCAGGAAATCATGCAAGCATGTTCTTAACTCTGGGGACTGTCCAGTTTTCCATTGATTTTGAGAAGCATGTGCCCTTGGTTCACAACTGCTGCAGAAGGAAAGGAGGAGATGCAGTTGGAAGCCTACTTGACTCCTGGGGAGTAAGAATGTGTGGCATGGCTTCCAAGCATCTTCTCTTGGTGAGGGGCTGCAGAAGAGGGGTGACTTTGCCACTGAGGGAAATGAAGGCAATTGCAAACATTTCTGAGAGGCAGGCACATAAAGATTTGTTGCAGAGACTCATCAATCTCTGGCTCTTGGAATAAAAAGCTGCTTCAGTGGTGAAACACAATGATGTCTGACTGTTCCATTCACAGAAGCTGGATAGAAACTTGTCTCACTGCTTCAGAAAATGATGCGAGCTCTGAAGTCTCTGCTACTGCTGTTTAATAATCACACTATGCCAAGAAGGTCTGAACACGGAGCCTGTGGTACTTGAAAACATAACAGCTGGAAAATCCCTTTGCCCAAGGCCCTTCATCCTCATCACTACTGACCACAGAAGGCAAACCTGCACTGTTTCACTCACCTTTCAGGATGAAAATGGAGACTTCCAAATTCACATGGGTTGATTTCATCATCCGAGAGGCCTTGGTTCTGGAGGTGGTCTTGGTATGCACACTAGTACCAGGGTTACCCAGTGCACACGGGAGCTCCTTGATCCCACAAGATGTGTATATCAACGCCCACTGCTGTGCCCTGAGAGGTGCTGGCGGCCAGGGCAGTGCTGACCCCTTTGTAGCCCAGAGCATCCAGGTCCATCTCCCCAATCTGATGTGCAAGTACAGCTTCGTTTAGCTGTTGGCAGCACTGCTAATTGATTATGTGAATATGCAAAACTGATGTGCACTAAACGGCACTTAAAACTGTGTTGTCAGACTGTGAAAATCAATCTCAATTTTTGATGTGGCCAGACATGCTATCCCTTTTTTCTCTTTGTGAGCGTGAAGGTTTATTATTACACTTATCTGGTACCTCTGATTTTTTCCAATCCTTTGGAAGGAATTGTTTCCAATTCCTTTGTAGCTTTTGATAGAGCATCAGCTTTCGAGTTCAACAATTCCTCACCAAATCTCTGAGTCAAGCTGATTCTGCTGGAAAACTCCATCCAAAAAGGCTGGCCCAAGTTGGAGCACAAACCCTGGAGAGCACAGAGGGTGATTTGCCCAGGTAAAAACCAGCATGAGAAAGTTGCATGGGCTGAGCCTTTTTACTGGAATGTGCCTTCTTTTGCTTTGAGGATATTTCCCTAAGCTTGGTTAGATTACATGCTTTTTAAAATGCAGTTGACTGTTGGTGAATAGAAGCTCATGAGAGCTCAGTGGCTGTAGCCCTGTGATCTGGGATGGGATGGAATTGGAGCGCTCCCCAGAGTCTGGTCCCCTTTGAGGCTGGCAAGGTTGGCCTTTTGTAAGATGGAGCTTATCAACTCCCACTCCTCCCCACCACTTACCCATCTCCCCAGGCAGCTGTGAAAATTAATGTCTTGTTTCTGAGGCACTTGCATGCTGTGGTGGCATGGGAGAAAACCAGGCAGAAATTAATTAATTAGTCTGTCTTCAGAGCAGGGTTTGGGGGATTATAGAAAATAAGCCTGTTAAACGTTAAGGAGAAAACAGAATGCTCTGTACCGGGTCCTCACTTACCCTGGGTACCCAATGACATGTTTTCACTGGAAAAAAAAATGATATGATATGACCGTGTTAATTAAAGACTATGCCAGAATGCATATGTACAAGGGGGGTAATTGAGGGATGCTGAATGTTTGCCAATTTGATGTTACCTAACTAGTTTGATTTTCAACCATAGTAATATTCTTGTATTTGTTTTTGAGATGCCATACGAAAGAAAAATATTTTAGCAAAATAGCATACTGTGCAGAGTAAATTACACTGGTAGGGTTTCTTGTTAATTTGTGCTTGGTAGAGACAATGAAAAAGGATAGTAAACAGAGCAGAGAAGCACCAGTGTGCATATCATTCATAAAAAGGTAATGTAACAGCAGCGATCTATCTGCCATGATAATGAAGTCAAGCGCTTGGAATAACATGATTTCACAGCAAGGAATGATAGCAGAGATGTGCTGAATGTCTGCATCAGATGGTTGCGGCTTATCCACATGAAACTAGAGAAAAGGTTAAATATTAATTTTATCAAATGGTTAGTCACAGCAAATAGTGTCACCTTACGGCTTCTCTAAAACCTTAGATTTCCCTGTCTCCAGCTCGTTATCTATCTGTAAGAACTCACAGCTCTGTGGGCTCTCTGCAGCACTAGGCTCACAGACTCTTGATGCTAGCCTCCTTCCCCAGGCTCCTGCTCTTGCTCTTATACTGCATTGTCAGCTACCATAACTGAAGCTGTCTCTACCTTTCATCTGTCCAAAAAATTGATATATACTAGCAGTAGAAAAACATGATTCTGTCTCTGTTTTGCAACCGAGCAACCCTAGCACAAGAATGTTGCTCGCCCAGCAAAATGGCAATGGATTCATAATGACCAGATCTCTGAGCATCTTAGAAAACCAGTTCCAAATCTGCTCTCCTTGGTGACTTTCCTTGGGCTGGCACTTGGGCACCTAGATAACCAAGTCCTCCCCTCCTCTCTCAGATTCTCCTGTGCCATATTCAGAGTTTCTATTCTGAACTAGATCAAAAGATTTGTGCTTTCACAGGTAGCACCCACTAAGAATTACTTCTGCTGGGACCTTCGAGGGAAAAGAAAAATCTGATGAAAAATATAATTAACCCTGAGCCTCTTGGAAGGTCAGCTGATTCTGGAGATGATTTGTAACCATTAAATTGCACAAAGGCAGACATGCATCATTACATGATCTTATCCTCTTGCCCTCATTGCCTTTGATCTCCGTTTGTCCTTTTCCATTTGTTTACGCTCTTTCATGCCTCGCTTCAAAGCTTTTGGGGCAAAGACCAGTGGTGTGGTGGTAAACGCAAAGGACAGACAGACTCTCTTGTCTGTTGGCTCAGTCTTGACTGCAGGAAGTGGGTAAATGCTGAACTGCCAACAGTAAGGATAGGCTAATTCATTGCTGGAGTGAGGAGGTTCACCTGTGGTCACAGCATGGGTAGAGGCCAAGCATCTTATCTGGATTTCTTGATGACAAGGGGAGGGAGTAGCCACTTGTGCCACCAGTGCAGTATCCAGAAGCCAGCCTGGCATTCGCTGTGATGGGTTACTGGCATGAGAGAGTCTGCTATTGTAAACAACAACAAAAAAATCATAGAAACACTGGATATTCTTAGCTTCAGCTTTTGTATTGTTTTTACTCCAACAGGAAGTTTGCAAATAATTCCAGTGTTTCTGTGGAGACATAGATCTTCAAGACACACTTGAATACATCGTTATTGTCAGATTTTAGACAGGAAAAAAAAAGAATAGGATGAGGAAAAGCCAGAGATAAGACGGTCCATGGGGAAATATCAGAAGATTACCCTGGAAATGTACATCGATCTTTTTAATGCTTTTAATTGTGTTTAATGCTTGAGGGAATACTGCATGAAGAAGCTGTTGTAATGCTAAATTAGGAAGGAACAGTTGCAGGAGAGCCAGGCCTTAAACATGTAGCACAATGCAAAAGCCCAAGATGAACCAAAAATGCCACATACATGCAAATATCAAGTAATGGAGCACCAGTAGCTTTGTTTTCCACGAAGAATCATCCATAAACTTAATTACACTGGTTGGGGGATATCTTTCATCTTCTTAACCTTTTAATTTCCCCTTGCTTCATTTTTGTCTCTTTCACATGTTTTAAGAGGGAACTGTGTGAGTAGCTTAGTGTCTGACTTCTTAAAACTGTTAAAAATGAAACGTGACAAACCTCTGGATGAAAGTTGAGGAAGTGACTACCAATTCTTTTTAATATGAGTGGTTTTAATTTGAGTTGGCAAATTCTTTGAACATGAGTCTCTCTAATTCTGCACGATGGCTTATGTTTGAGAAAATCTGATCTCTCATTAGTGATATCCTCAATTCTATCACTCTCAGTAGATAAAAAAGAGAGGACTGGTGCTTAAAATCTGAGAGGAGATGTAGTTTAACTCACTTGTGATAAACCTACCTTACTCAACAAAGAGGCTGTAAAATAATAGAATCAAAATGGAAGATCAGTGTGAGAAGTTTGGCTGAGACTGGTTGATGTCCACTACCCCTTAGCACTTCATAAAGTATCTAGAAGATGGATTATTAAACCGGCAGATGACAGTAGGAGGGAGGGCTGTAAGTACCTCTCAGGACAGGTTTGAATTCTTAAAGGATCTCAATCATTTGGGCTGAAAATGGATGGTGTAACTTGGTATAAACAAATTCAAGACTGTGCTTTCTCAGAAGTAATGAGATGAATACTCACAAGTATGAAAGGACTTAATGGTCAAGAATTTGGCAGAAAGAGATCTGCGGGTTTTAGTTAGTTACAGGGTGAACATGAGAGAATATTATCCTCCAGTTATTGGGAGAGAAAAAATAGTGTGCCATCAGGGACAGCAGTAGAAGGTATGCTGAGCCTTGTGAACAGACAGGCCATCTCAGAAGCTGTCGATAGAGCAAGGAAGTCGGGCATCGACCATAGATTATCCATGGAAATGGAATAACAGTCCTCAAGGATGCAGCAAATAATCACTTCTGGTGGTGAAAAACTGTGGAATTTTCAGTCCAGAAAATGGGGTAATAAGGAGGGGGAAAAAAAAAACCCACAACTTTTTTGTAGTGCAGCACTGTTGTAAAGTAAGGAAAAGGCTGTTTACAAATGGGAGTGAAGAAGAGTCTAATTTGGAACTGGGAATGTTTTTCTAATAATAATGATGATGAAGCATAAGAATTGGATGCAAGTCTTCAAGAACGGTTGAGAGAATCATCTCTCAGTAATGAAACTGGAGGAGATGATTCTGTGCTGGGACAATGTGAAGAAGTACGTAGGTTTTCAAATCTCTTTGAGCTATATACTTTTATGATTCTACAAAATAAACATTTCAAAGCATTTTGTCACTGAGCAAACTGAAAAGGAAGATAACCTGGCTTCAAATTTATCTTGCTTGGTGTATCTTTGCTTTTCACAGAAATATGCCTTTTGTTTCATTACACACCAACCGCTTTTGGGTGAAATGAAAGAAAAAAATATGAAGTTTCACAACAGGGAGGAGTTTCTTCTGCAGTTAATTGTGGCTGGAGTCTGACCTGGGGTGAGTGTTTGGAATCTTACCGCTTTTAACATGTCTTTATCTTGAGCTCGGAACATCTCTGCTCCCTGTCAGCTCTCATTTTTGCATCTGATGCCAACGTGATATTAGACTTTGTAGTCTGTCTAAACAAAGGTAACTGTAAAATGCAACTTGTTGGGAGCTTGATTCAAGCTACAGCTTGGTTTGGCATTTAATTTTCTTTAAGTCTGTTTCGTTGTAACATGAACTGTGACTTCTAGAGGGGAAACAGAAAGCTAAGAATAGTATTAGTAGGAATGTGGCTTTGGTGGTTTTTCTTAGTAAAGAGACAGATGAACAAGACATAGCCTGCAAATGGAAAGAAAAGAGGAGTGGGTGTGGAGGAGAAAGGAGTAGATAATGAGTTTTGAAAATTCCAGGTGGGATCTAGTGGTTTGGACATGTTGAAAGGTAGACTGGATTTGCTAGCATTTAACCACCAAGGACAACATCATACTCTAGCTGAAACAGGAATTACTTCCTTAGATTTTATTTTTTTAAGCTACTTCTCTTATATAAGCACTAGAATGAAATTGTAGGCAGTTATCTAGGGCTAAGCTAAGTGCAGTGAATAAACACACTGATCTGAAATATGATGCTTCCATCCTTAGTGCAATTACTCTGGAGTTTCATGCAGAAGAGTTTCAAAGACATTTTTTGGAGAGCACAGAAACTCCAACAGGACAGATAAGATTCAACCATTTCCATTAAAACTGAAGAGTTCTATGAAAGCACGTAGATTTTCCTAGAATTTCAGTTTCACAAAGAAGGGAGAATGATAGAGGAATTTAACAGAGGAGCAGTGAGATACTGCAATTGCTTTTAAACATTTCAAAAAGATTTCCCCCCAGAATGAAAGCTGAATATTGCAGAAAAAGTAATATAAATCAGAATAATAGTGGGATGCTTTCATTTTTGTTGATTCCAAAATGACTGGATGATTGGAAATGCAATGTTGTTGCAGAAACTGCCTTTTTCAAAAAGTGGTAACTTCAGGGGTGTGCTCCAGACTGCTAGGGGACAGGCAGATCTTGCATAGCTCTCTTTGAATGCTTCCTCATTTTATTTTTCCACTCAGTGAAGATCAAATAAAAGAACGAAAGCTGTCCTAGTGAGCCAGGTTTTGCACTGTAGTTAGGGAGCTGACCCTGATGCCAAAAACTTCCCAAAGCCTCTGAGTACTAACTCCATCCAAAGGTGAGGTTCCACTTACAGCAGCTCTGTCCTATCAGCTCCTTTAGCACTGTCCTGAGACATCCCTACTGCCTGCAATTGCTCATCTAGAGAGGTCAGCAGAACATTTCAACACAGAACTCAGTAATGTTTTACCGGACAATGCACGTACCTCTGCTCTCACTTCTGTACCTGAAGTGATAGAGTCTGCCCAATAACTATTCTCTGATATGTGCAGACTTACTTAACACAGAAAAGCTGTGTGCAGTTTTTACTGTGGATGTTGATCTGCTGAAAGAGCATTTCCCCGCAAAAGTGATGGGATTAGACCAAACATTAGTTGACAGTTGTGCCATGTCATTTCCACTTCTTCCTCATCTTTACTAACTGAACTGTTCATTTGCAACCACAAGCTCCTCCCTTCAAAACAATTACAGCAACAATGGCAAAAAAAGTTCCACTGTTCAGTTGATTGATGGCTTACACTGAATTGGTTCCAGCCCATAGAATATCATCAAAGAGTGTCTGTGTGGAGTCACATCAGCCATCTGAAGGGAGTGTGGTTGAATCCTGGAAGACAATCATTTAATTCTCCTGCGCCGCTCCCCTTCTTCAGCTCAGGATTGCATCTTCCGTTTGCTGACAAATGATTACTGAAGACATTAAAAAGACAAAGCAGTTGCCATATTTGTCTCCAAGCACTGAAGATAAACTCAGGATCTGCCATCATGTTATGTCTGCTATGTTCAACTAAGCTAATGATTCTGCTGATCAAGCAGTGCATCTTGTCTGCAAATCAGGGTTTTCTTGCAAAGCCCAGAGCTTAGTGCAGCTGTGTCCTGCCAGGCACACGATCAGAGCTGTCTCAGAATGAGCAAACTGGAGATGAGTTGAGGAGTGGGAGATCTAAATTTCTGAATGAGGTAGAGACAAGACTTAAAACTGAATCTGTTCACTTTCTGCTTATTATTTTAAACCAGAGACCAGACTACTATTTTTTTTTTTTTTTTTTGTCAGAAATATTGTAGGTCTAGTTTTCATTCTAATATGGGATGGATATATTTGATTTTTTAGTGGACTAGGATTTCTACTTGACCACCCAAGAGAGAGGGTTCGTAGCACTGCTTTTCAGCTTTGTGGTGAGAGTGAGTTACCAGGGCCCTGTGGTGATCCATGGAAGTAATTAACATTGCAGATAAAGAGAAATCCTTGATGTTTGTTACTGCGCAGTTGCCTTTCCTTTACAAGTAGAAACAATGTAATCAGAGAAAGGTATTAATGACTAATGGTAGGCAGAGTACTTCTGTATGGCTTCTGCTTCCTAAAATACACTTTTTTTTTTTTTTTTTTTTTCCCTCCTTGGCTTCCTATTATCCTTCCTCTGTATCTCCTAACGACCTGTCACTGCATCAATATTCAAAGGAAGGGCCACTGATATCATCCATCTCTACTTCAGTAAGGCCTTTGACACAGTACCCCACAACATCTTTCTCTCCAAATTGGAAAGAGATGGGTGAGCTGTTCAATGGACAAAGAACTGGGCGCAGGTTTGAGTCCAGAGAGTGGTGGTCAACAGCTCAATGGAGATCAGTGATGAGTGGTGTCCCACAGGGGTCGGTGCTGGGGCTGGTACTCTTTAATATCTTCATCAGTGACATTGATAGTGGGGTAAAGTGTTCCCTCAGCAAGTTTGCTGATGACTCCAAGCTGTGGGATGCAGTCGACACACCAAAGGGATGGGATCCCATCCAGAGGGACCTAGACAGGCTTGAGCAATGGGCCCAGGTGCAACATCTGCCAGTTCAGTTGAGGCAACCCCCATTACCAATACAGGCTGGGGGATCAAAAGATAGAGCACAGACCTGATGAAAAACACATGGGAGTATTGGTTGATGGCAAGCTGGACACAAGCCAACAATGTGCCCTTGCAGCCCAGAAAGCCAACGAGATCCTGGGCTGCATCAAAAGAAGTGTGGCCAGCAGGGTGAGGGAGGTGATCCTGCCCCTCTACTCTGTGCAGTACTCACCTGGAGTACTGTGTCCAGATGTGGAGTCCTCTGTACAGGAGAGGCACAGACCTGTTGGAGTGTGTCCAGAGGAGGGCCACAAAAATCAGCCATGGAATGGAACACTCCTCCTATGAGGACAGGGTGAGAGAGCTGGGGCTGTTCAGCCTGGAGAAGGGAAAGCACCAGGGTGACCTGAGAGCAGCCTTTAAATATCTAAATATCTAAAGGGGGGCTACAGGAAAGAAGGGGACAGACTCTTTAGCAGGGTTTCTGATGACAGAACAAGGGGGAAATGGTTTCAAGCTCAAAGAGGGTAGATTTAGTTTGGATATAAGGAAAAAATCTTTTACAGTGAGGGTGGTGAGGCACTGGAACAGGTTGCCCAGTGATGTGGTTGATGCTCTGTCCCTGGAGACTTTCAAGCTGAGGCTGGATAAGGCCCTGAGCAATCTGATCGAGCTGTGGATGTCCCTCTTCATTGCAGGAGAGTTGGACTAGATGGCCTTCAGAGATTCCTTCTGACTCTAGGGATTCTACAAGTCTATGATTCTACGATTCTATGAGTCTGAGCTGGCTGGGCAAACCCAGAAGGTACAGAAGATGTAAGTGTGAAGTGCACTTTTGGAATGGACCCATGTGCCTTGCATTTCCCCTTGAAAGTTGTCTCTTCTGATACATCGGTCAGAATACAATCATTAGATAATAATAAAGACAAATGGAGTCATGGATGATATTTGCCTACATAGAAAACCTGAAGTGATCAAGTCATAATATATAAATAAAATTTTGCCGGTGCTTCCTCTCTTGATTTCTCTTCTTACCACTATTTGATAAAGCTGATTAGGGAAAGAAGGCTGCTATTTTTTGTCTTGTTGTTTATTTGTTGAGGCTCATGTAATGAGGAACTTATGACTTGGTTTGAACTGAGAGCCACTAAAAAGGACTCATGTGGATGCTGAGAATAGTAAGAAGGATATATGGAGGCCTGAGAAATGAAAGCTTTAACTGAACTACGTTACAGTTACCAAGTTAAAAATCAACCAACAAACCAAAACATTTCAAACAATTAAAATTTTCTTTTTTTTTCCAAGTGAAAAGTAATAAAGAAAATATTACCTTGGAGCTATGGAGTGTGTTAGATTTGTCTCAAATTAAGTATTCTATGTTTGACACTTTGAAAATATTGAAACAGCTGTTATAAAAATTCTTTCTCACCTTTGTTGGCCTAGCGCTATTTGATCTTAATTGGTAACAGTGGGCCTTTGATCACTGATGAAATTGCATGCTTTGTTGCAGCTCTGTAACCACCCCTTGCAATCATCAACAATATTTCCATGGTGTCTGAAGCAAAAAAATCCATAAGCAAAAAAGCAGTGGGGTTGCTGGCAGCAAGAGTTGTTGCAATTATTTATAATACTGTTGAGATTCCATTATAGAAATGATATGGAGCAAGACAGATTTTTCTCTAAGTGAGACAAGGCCTCCTTGCTGTCATTCTGCTTTGTCGTGCTAGGGTCAGCGGCCCTGACTCCTTGCAATACCTCATGTACTTCCATAGTTAAAGTTCTGGCTTTTGCGAAGTAAATCAGTAAATCAGCTCTGGATGAAGTGGTCATTAGTAACTGAGGTAAAACAGTAGGGTTCAGTAGGATGTTAGCTTCAGTAAGGATGGCTCAGTATAATTCAACATGGAAAAATCTAATAGTACAGAGGAGCAAGTTAAACAATAGCATAACAAGCTGTATTTTAAATGGAAACAACCCCATGACACTACAAGGAAAATGGTCGTAGTATGTGATGTAGTATATGTGAAGTTTAAACCAGCCAGAAGCAAAGCAGTAGAGTTGTGTGGCAAAACACAGACTGCCGCTGGGTGTGAGTAAATACGGCAGCCAGAAATCAGATGTAATGTCTCCTCTGCAACAGTGACTGAAGTCAGGTGCTGAGCAGGGGCTGTGTCTATGTGAAACTTGCTGTAAATGGAAGGGAAAAGAAGTGAAATTGCAGGTATCCCTCGGTCTTCAACGTCACCAGAAACACTAAAACATATCTGCAGACCCAGGACTCCCACCTGTTAACTGCAGTGAGCACGTTAGGGGAGTATTACCTTCAGGGAGCAATCCCTGCTGCACTGCTCCTGCTTCAGGGGCCCGAGGACGGCAGAGAGCCAGAGCCAGAGAAGAAAGGTATCGAAGCTTGCCCTCCAACCTCTTTTTGATTTCCCACAAAACAGGAGCATGGTTGTGTCTGTAGCAGCACTTCAGACATTTCCTCCTGAGCTGAACCTGAAGTAGTTTTTTCCTTTGAAGGAGGATGTGTTGCTGAGCATTGTGGTCGATAACATCCTAGGAAAGATGAAAGATACAAAATACCTCGTGAGATTATTTGGTGTCTCACTTTTCCAAGAAAGCCCAGTGATTCACTTTAAAGACAGCTGGTGGTTTCATTTTCAATTTGAATAAAGTCAGATATGTTGTTGTAAATATGGCAGACTTGATTCTGTAGATGCTCAATGCCAAAGCAAAAATTTCAGTTAGCCTGGATCTCCAAGGGACTGCATGGCTTTCTTCACGCACCACTGGACTTTGGTCTTAGCAGGAAGAAAACAACCTCAGTGTACCTGAGGTTGGCTACAGGGCTTTCTTACTCTTTCAAAGAAGTTGCCCTTTAAGATGTTGCAAGTTTCACTGCAGCTGGAAAAAATAACGTTATATCTTGTACCTCTCTTTTTTCAGAATTCTAAAACCCACAGGAGGACCCATCATTGTGTGTTTTGCAGCAGGGACTCACTATGGGCTCCCAGACACTGCCTCTTGGAGCTCTGGGGCCTCTCCAGTAAGGTAGCTTTGCAAATGGACTCAGCTTCTGCCAAGGCCAGGAACAACACTAGGTGCTGGATCACCATGCTATTAGGAAATAACTTGGAGCTTGGAAACACAGCAAAGACTGCTTATCCATACGTGAAGACAAAATGTCTGTAAAAAGTCTTGGCTTTTACTTTGCTTTCCTATCTGTTGCTGAGATGCATTGGTGCCTGATGGACTTGCAGGGCCGTTCACTGGAGTGCTGAGAAGGACAGCTGCCACTGCAAGCACTCCTTTGATGGTCATTCCCTCAAGACTTCAGTGATAGACCTGACCTGCCCCAGGGTTTGAACCCCACCTCTGGTGCCAGCTCTTGATTGGTGTCCCCAGCATGTGCACACTTCCGTCCCCAGCCTGGCCACCAACAGGGTCTGCCTTGCCCAGTGCTGTGTGGTGGCTTCTTGCTGGCTTTGAGTGAGCACTGGCTGCCTACTTCCCCAGGCCAAGTGCTGCAGCAGTAAACAGTAATCTTACTACTTATTATTTCAAATAATGGATAATCCAACAGCTCTCCACATCCAGTTATTTTCTCAGATATTTCCTTTTCCCATGAGTTGTGGCTCTCCCCTGGGATACCACACTTTCATTTCAGACCTGAGAAAATTCTTGAATGCTGAAAACTGGTGTGTGTTTCTCCAACTGTTTAGTAGGCCTAATAGAAAATTTTGCCCTCTGTCCACAGGTGTTGTTGTTTCACATTCTTAGGTCTTTGCACCCTGCAGCACCAGCATCTTCACCGCCAAGCTGCAGCAAGTTGCCCCGCTGTTTGTACCGTGACTGAAAGCTCAGTCACATCAGCCTGAGGCAGTTTCTGAAGCTGTCTTGAGGCAAATGGCTGAGAGTCCCTTTGCCCTTTCCCCTTTACGGGCCATGGAAAAGGTGGCTTGTTCCTCAGGCCATGCTGTGATATTTTCCCAGTGCTCCTGTCCCTCAGCTTTGAGGACTAGGGCGTCCTACCTGTTTTTCCATACCTGCAATGCTGGAGGAGCAGAGCTTTGGCCCTGTTCTGCAGGCACTCTCACTTCTCTTGGATGGAAAATCAACAAGTGACCACTTGCACCTCGCTCTGTAATGCACAGCATTTAGACAAAGCAAAGTGGGGATACTGCAAGTGCTGCAAATGGGCACTTTATCATTTTAAAACAATCTTCCTTTATTGCACAAAACCAAGGATGGTGGACATGAGCTACTGTGTTGAGACAGAACATTTGTATGTTATGGCTAAGCCCATTTTTCCACTGCAGGACATCTAGCTCCATTGGATATTGCTACACCAAGCACATCAGGTTGAAAAAAAGGGAATTTGATACTTAGAGTCATGTGTACTTTGTAGTGAAGCTGTTTGTAAGACAAAGATTAATTATCCAGGTCACAGACTGTTGGGATTTTCCAGCCACCCCAAACATATATTTTTAATTTGCTCCAGGGCTCAATTTCTGTTATGCCACAAGTGCAGGCTCTTCCTCTGACTTGGCTGTATTTTGATTAGTGAAAGTCCCATCTGGCTGCAAATTTGATGTTGATATAAAACATCTCAGTGTTTCTCCTGGGCTTTTTCAATCCTTGACTGACCTTCTTGTTATGTCAGCTGAAGAAATAGAGCAGTCCCACATTAGTGTCAGGCTGCAGCTCAGATAGCCAAGGGACAGGTTGGGATGAGTCCTAGTTTTGGAGAAGCTGTGTGGAAATGCTTATCCAGTGAAAAAACATCAGTGCAGGGCTCAATGACCAGGCTGGTGGGTGAGTAGTGTCCTCCCACTTCAGAGCACAAGCCCAGCAGACGGAACCCACCATCCAATATTTTCTAACCAGGTTATGTGCCTGACCACCTGGTCCACGAGAGAGATCGGTAACTGCAGTACCTACACAGAGATGCTGGATTGGTGCTCAGGTCCCTGAAGGCTGCACCAAGCCAGGGGCCTCAGCCTGGTGGGTCACACCTTGCTAGTGGCTTGCTTCCTCACCAGGCACAGCATGTGGCTGAACCATGTTAGCTAGACAGGGGGACTGCCAGGAGCTTATTCGTGCTAGGAAAGGTTTCTTCCTAAAGCAGAACTAACCTCTGGTGGCTGCTGGGAGCTCCTACACTGGTGTCAGTGCACTGCCAGTGGCCCTGTACCCAGCCACAAATCTAGCTTCTCTGCAGGCTTTGGATGGCTGCTCCTCTAGGGCAGGGGTCCCAACATTTCTTTTCTCCTTGTATTTTTCTATTTTTTTTTAAATAGGGACATTTCTGCAAAAAGGACATCAGCTCTGATGTGACCCTTGCATGTTCCCGTGCAGCGCAAACCTTCTTATTTCCTGAATGGCTTGCTCTGCTCTCGAGTTAACTCAACACGATGGATTTTGTCCAAGTACATTTTGTTTCTTGACATGAGGCCAGGCTTTGCTGGGCTGTGCTGCCGTTTTCCTCTCCTCCCAGTTTCTTTATTATCATCCTCATTACTGAGTGTTACTGGCACCATGCAGCCAAGTGAGGGAGAGCAAGCCCCTGCCCAGACCTGCCTCTGACAGCAGCTGAAGGGAGCACACTGCAGAGGTGGTGAACGCCTTCCTCAATGAGCCTGTACACTGAGCTGTCCCATGCCTGGCCCAGCACTGGAAGGTACGTCTGAGACCAGCTGAAGCAGAAAACATTTGAATTCTACACTCTGCCAAATAGCTTCCAGATGTGTGAGATACAGCCTTGCTGTGGACTCTGACTGTAGCTCTGCCAGCATACGTCTGCACATTTCTGGTGCACAGGGAACACAAAAGTAGATATTTTACAACATCTGCTGTCTTTCCCCAGTTCTCCCTCCCTGCTTCTTGTGGTTCTTTTCCTCTATTTCATCTTTCTGTACAAAATATTAGGAAAAGATTCAAGCCTTTCTGCTGATTTATTAATTATTTCCAGCACGTTTGATAGCTAGCTGTGCAGGCAGTGTGGTAGAAAGGAAAATACAGAGAGACACCTTCTTCTGCTTAGGCAGCAAGCCACTGCCCGGATCCTTTAATGAATACTGTATTGATTCAGGGCTCAGCTGGGTGCTCTTTTTGCAGAATCAAATCATAAAATGGTATCAAATTTCATTGAAAAGTGGCTTCTGTACAAAAAGCTGATATTTATCTTACTGTCACAACCTGGGCTTGTGGGATGCCAGAGCAGAGCTGGCCAGAAGAGGTAAGAGAGAGAGCAGAGACGCTGGGGATTAGGTTATGTGATAATGATGTGATAGCAGCTCTAATTTTCAAATAAGGGAAATTACCAAATTATCACTTTTTAAGTAAGTTTTTACTTTTAAAGTAATACTTTGGCTAAGAAAAAAGACAATAAAAGTCTTCCTTTTCTGCTGTCCCCAAACAAAAAGGAGTAGTTATCTCTTCAGGTTCACTAAGACTCCACAAGTAGTGGTTGTTCACCATCCTTTGTTCCTACATCAAACCAGTATATACTTCAATAAAGACTTATCTTTGCAGCCCATGGCTGTGTTGGTCTCATTTGTTCTCGGAAGATGACCAGGCCCAGGTCTTCGAAATACATCGAAGAGAGACCACCTGGAAATCACAGAAGCCATCTACAGACACCAGGGAGTTGTGGTCAAACACTTGGCAGATTGTAGACCACAGGAATCTAATGAGTGGAAAGACTTCATTTGTCCTATCATCACTACTGTGTTGACTGATGAGGTGGGGATGCAGCCATACTTACGTACCTGTTTCTGTCCTCCTGCAACAATGAGTTGGGACGGGGCGTGTGATATCCAAAAAACCTGTCGTCAGTCAACTCACAGGGCTTTCATGGGTAGAAATGTCAAATGGGGGATGTCTGTAGGTGTATGGAGGAGCTGGGTGAGGGAGATGGAAAGACACAGCCAGATGAAAGAAAAGATGTCATCTCTTACTCTAATCCATCTATAAAATAGACTGCCTGCTTTTGTTTCTCTTGATTTGGAGCAGGCAAAGCAGTGATGTTCACCCATAACTATAGTGACTGCAATGAATCTGCCTGGGTGACACGTGGCCCTAATGCAACTCATTATTTTATCAGGACAGCCACCAGCAACTGCATTTAGCCAGGTATGAAAGCACATATTGATTCCTGGTGTATTAGTGTCTCGGTTTTATCAATATTCCATATCGTGACATCATGAGTCATGATGTCCAACCAATATGCTATGCACTAAGCATGTGCGAAGGGATCTGCAAAATCCCAGCTGTCAAGTCTGGCAGCTGGCTGTGTAGAGACTTGCCTCTTAAGATGGGTTTTAAAGACAAAATATTTCTATACAACAGTTAAAGATGGTGGGGAAGAGGCAAGCACCCTGAACCTATTGAGGAAAATGGGTTTTAGGAACTAAAGTAAATATCTTAAGTTCCCTTCTCCTCCCTTCTTCCTGGAATGCAATGGACAGAGTTAAAAAGAGGCTCTGATATTGGCTGATGGTTCATCTCTTGACCTGATTTATGTAATTGTGTGTCAAAACTGAAAAGATCTGTATGAAAGAGCTCTGTTTTTACAGAGACCTACTCCTCTGAGTTTTAAATCTTAGAGACAGTTTTATGTTGTGAAGCTTCTGGAAGTCTTCTTGGACTCTTTCCAGCGCAGTGTCTTGTGGAATACCTTTCTTTGAAGGCACCCAATGTGCGCCCTCCAACTTCATACCTACAGGACAAAAGAAAATATCTCAGGTTAAAATGTCCTGTGCTCCTGCTCCTGTAATCCGTGCCTAAGTTTTATCTGCACAGAGGAAGAGGACAGATGAGTAACAGTAGAGCCATTTCAATTGCAGGGAAGATAGCTTAGTCTAATAAACGCTGCCTGTGCTGTATTGTGTATTATTGCCACCATCTTCTTGACTTCCTGACTTGTAACATCCCTGAGGGTCATGGTAATTTTGCTAAGCGCAGTACAGATTTAACAGCAGATAGAAAGAAAAACAGACTTGCTTCAGTTTTGGTATCTGTCAGCTCTTCCTTTTACTCAGCATGTTTTGGATCTGACTTTTTTCATTCACAAGTCATCTCTTTGATCTGCTACCTCAAGTACATCCTAAGCCACTTCTGTCTTCTTTCTCCAGTTTCTTCGGCTTGTGTTATTGCTTCCTGATGGCTCTGATCTCACACACTGAGCTGCTCCAGGCCATTCTGATATTCTCAGTGAAACTAACAATCCTCTCTCTTCAGTCACTCTTTGGTGTAAATTTGTTTGCTATCTGACTTCTCCAGAGGCTTTGATGCTCCACAGCTTGCCGTGTTCTTAGACTGAACATGGAGATGGCATAAAAATGGGAGAATACAACTCATTTGTATCTGAAGGGAAGTCTGATTTCAAATGCAGAACTTTCAGGTGTTGATTATGATGCTGCATAAACACTACAGAAGACTTCATGCTGCTTGCCATGCCCCATGCTGCTTCCCAGGCACCTGATTTCCCAGGTAATAAAACAGAATATCAGGTATGGGACCCTTGGACGTTGGGCAGCTAGAAGTTGTAAGAAGGTTTTAAATGAGCAGGATGTGAGAAGGCATTAATGTCTTAATGTGAAAGGGGAAAGCAAAGCATACTCAAACTTCATCTTTTTGCCTTTAATGGCCACTGTCTGTTTCATAGAGGGACTGACCAGATTTCCTCTGCTGAGGTTGAGTGAGTAGTGTGGATAACTAGTTTTTCAGAGGATGGACTTTCCAAGTACAGTTCATATTAGTCATTTGCATCATGGTCAGCTAGGATCTGTGGTATTATGTCCTTTCTTTCATGAATAGCTAGTAAGTGGAATGAGTATTGAAGGATTTCAGTCAATGGATCACAATTCCATATTATTCATTATTGTCATGACACTATTATGTATTATGAAAAAAAATTACATAATCTATGGTATTTTCATTATCAATGCAGGTTTTTGCTCTTTGACTGGGTATCATTAGTAGAAATATTACCTATTCGGTCTACATGAATGTCAGACTGAACATGATTGTTTTGGACCATGTGTTTCCTGTCCCTCCTGCTCTACACAGGCAGCTGCGTGGGGACCCTGGATTGCACTAGCCATAGGCTAATGATGTAACTGTCAATAACACCATAAATGTGTTCACTCTAATATAAAATAATATCTACTTCATTATTATTATTGCACAGGTGGAATGGGTTTAGAACTGACGTTTACAGAAGCAGGTGCACAGATTTGGGAGCATTCAAAAACACAAGGGGCAAATGCCCAGAACAGACCTGTTGCATCTTAACATGATTAGGATATATTGAAACAGCATTTAGAAAAAAATCTGTGGTAACTACTTAGCAGCTGTAACCACAGCAAACAAATAGTCTTGACTAGCATCTAACTGCCCTGAGAAGTTCTTACAAGCACCAGAGCAGTGCGGCCTCTCAAACAGGTAACATAATACTCAGCTAAAAAGAACTGAAGAATTTAAGAGAAAAACAAGTTACCTGCCTGTAAACTGTTATGTGGGCTTGAAAACAAGAGCATAATCACTCCAAAGAATCTCACTTCATCATCCAAGTTTTGAAATGAAAAATGCAAAAACTTCCAGATTTGCTACAAAATAATTAATAAATAGAAAAGCGGGGGACAAACGATTTTCCTGGGATTTCAGAGGCAAATATTGAAGGATTTAGTGCAAATGTAAATAACTAAGGAGATCTCACTTCATACATAATCTATATAAATTCTTGAAAAATATCAATCCAAAGAGAGAGAAGAGAGCATGGGCCTTGACACTGCTTCTTCTGAGGCTTGCGGAGCAGGGAATAGGTGAGCAGAGGAACACGGAAGATAAGCAGTTTCTAAGGATCAAAAGGAAGAATCTTTTTATGTCTTGCTAATCTTTTTTAATTATTATTTTTACTTTCTCTCTCTCTCTCTTTTTTTTTTTAAATCTCTGTATTGAAGTAATGTCCCTGTAGTGCTCCTGTGGCAGACAATCAAAACTTGATGGTTATTCATCTGTTCCCATCCTTTTTGTCAGTTCCCAAGTGTCACACAAAGGAAATGCTATCCTTTGTCAAATTAGCAGAGATTTGATTTAAAAGTGCATTCTACCTTTCATTGGTATTACTTATATGCCCTACCAGATCAGGTATGTATATATTTGTGTACATTTTGTTTGTAAATAGTTTTTCCCTCTGTCTCCCCAAAGCTTTTTGATTCCTCCTTATCCTCATGGTTTTTAACCTACCACTTAGAGACTCATTTTTGTTTTCTTTTCAGCCATTACACTGCATATGCACATTTTTAGAACTGGGGACCAGGACTGAAAGAACAAAGTCTCAGGAGTCCGGCAGGCTCATTGCTGATGTATTTTTGTGGTGTAACTCTGTCATGTTCTTCTGTAAATTCCTAAACGTGCTAACTTTTTGTTTTATGCAGAGCTGGAAACTCTGGTCAATGTCTTCAGAAATTTTGCAAATAATGGAAATCAGGCGAATGGAGACCGAGTTCATTCTCGAGTTTGTTCTCTATATTACCTTCCCATCTAATGAAAATGTGCTTGTTTCTTAAGCAAAATAGAAACGAATGCATAATAGGTACAGTTTTCACACACTGTAACTGCATGTAGTTATGTGTTCAGAATGTCCCCTCTCTCTCCATTTTCCTCTTCAAACTCCTTCACCTGACTTTGTATCTCCAAAGTGCAAATCCCGCAGAACAAATATTTCAGCCTCTTCTTTCACAATGAGTGGAAACACTCGAGTGAAATGGTTTAGAACTGACCTCTTTTGCAATTTGATGACTTGCGATGCAGCTCTAAAGATGTTTTTTATTATAGAGAAACTGGTTTCATTGCTCCTTCAACTGTACCTAAAATGAGTGTGGCAAAACCAGAGTTTTAATGAGGGCTGTTATTGTCCTTGGTTTTGAAATTCCCCTCCTGGCTACCATTAGGATCTTTCAGCAAACACTATCAAAATGGTATAATGTATGTGTCTGAGGGCTTGATCAGCACTTGCTACATAAAATCTTGTACAGCCTCCAGGACATTGTTGCCTTTCCAGAAGTAAATTGGCAGAGACATGCTTGTCCAACTTGTTTGTACTTAAAGCTCTAAAAATGAGGTTTGCTCTGTAAATGAGGCTTCTTTTGACTGAAAGTGAGAGGTTTTAGCTCTGCATATCATCTACGCTTTAGCTATGAAACATGCAGGTAGGGAACACATGTTCTGGAGTACGATTTTTTCCTGACCTCCACTGGAATAAATAACCCCCCTGTGATCTTTCCAGTGTGCTTTCAATTGTAGGTACTTGCCTCTATGTATTGCTATACAAATACCATCTGAATCAGATGAACATTTTTTTCCCAGAATTCAGGGATATGATTCTATTACTTCCCAGAAGACTTTTTTTTCAGCAAGCCATTGAGAACATTTCATGCCTCATTGTGTAGGCTTTTTTTCATGTGCAATGGATAATTTATGGATAATCACTATTTATTAAGTGATGCAAGAACACTTCAGGGTGGGTTATTGCTCTCAAATATATTCATTATTTTTAGCTTTGGAACATGTATTTTCTAAAAAGGCGAGTGGATATATCTTCTTCTGGGTGGAAGGGATACTGAAGTGCAGGGCGTCAAAAAATATCCTCAGATTCCTGATACCCTTTGTTTTTATTCCCCCCTCTCCACCTCCTCCTCCTGCCCCATGGCTGGTAATGCTCACACATATCACACACGATATGAGAAATGAAGCCTGAATATACATTCATGAATATTTATATGCCTGCCCATTGTTTCCTAGTCATGCACATGTTGCCTCAAGTACTTCATCTGGAGAATTTTTATTAGCCAAAGAGCAAACACATCTTGGATCTGCCCAGACAGCACACCTCTCTTAGATATGTACTTCATCTGGTTAAAAAGATGGAAAAGGCTCACTCAGGATTAGAAGGTCAGAACCAGGTTCAGAAGAGGTGGTGCAAAAGAATTTGTAAACCCTATTTTGTACAGGTAACCCTAAATCCCTCCTCCTCACTCACATAAATTACTGTGGAAGTTAACTAAAGAGCCTGATAAACAAAGTAGGGAGGGAACTGAAGTAGATGCTGAAACAATAATAGTAGCTACAAACAGAAAACTGCAAATAAGTCGTGGTCAATGGCTGCATAGGATGGTTCTTACTTTTATCAAGGAATTTGGTAATCCTGGATATAGCCAATCCTCTTCTTGGAGCCATACTCCCTGAACTTAACTGTTTATACTATGCTGCAGTCAGGTTCACTATGTGAAGATTTCATGATAAAATGCTTCAAAAATAACTCTAGTCCAAATGTCTTCTTCTTTGATAGAAGAGTCCTAAATAGTAATTGTTGCTTTGGTACATGGGCTGGGGTGGTAGGCACTCAGGCTAAAGTCGGTGATTTGAACCCATGTTGGTCCTAGCCAGTGTCAGAAGATGTGTAACATCCAGGCTAATACATCCCTAGAAGACAGTACTTGGCCTTTGGTCCAACTCAGTGCTGGCATTTGACCTATAAAAATTATCCAAATGCCTTTTTTTTTTTTTTGCAGGGCAAAGGTGCAGGGAAGCTGTGTGATTGCAGCTGGATCAGTTTGCAGAGACCTACAGGCTGCCTACACAGTGTACATGTTACGCTAAATTGTACTACGTATTCTGGTTCATTTCCCATGCAAGATTGAGTTTTGGTCCTAGATTAATTTTTGCATTTTGATTTTATTACACATCTATGTTAGGTTTGCATCTTCCAATAAATATTGTATTTGGCATCACTTATATTGCATAGATTGCCTCATAAGCATCCAGCCTGATTCACCTCCTCTTCACAGCTGCCAAAAAATAATCAAATCATAAAATGGTAGGAGGTTTTGCACATTAATATTTGTCTTCCCTTAGATGTGCCTTTAATTTAGTTGTTTCATGAAGAAACAGCATTAAAACCTTTAGTCTAACTAATTGTAATGTTTAAGAGACATGGGAACCATTCTTAAGGGCTGTTTGGGGGAAACCTATGGGATATCTGATAGCTCATTGTCTTTTGGCAGAAGACAAAAAACAAGAGAATTCTTGAAATTTTCTTTTTTTTCCTTTCTTCTTTTTTCTTCTTTTTTTATAATGTTTAGTCAGCTTAATTACATGTCTGCATTATTTACAGTCTGTTATTCGCTGTAAGATAATAGAGTATCATGGATTCCTGAATTGCTAGTCCTGCAAAAGCATAGCTCATTTATTTTAATGACTGCATAATCTAGCCAATTAATGGGATGGTCAGGCTTTCATAATGAAGTTCAGTAGCTCAAGCATTAGCAAGCCAAGCTTCTTCCTAAAGGTGAGTTATCTAAAAAGTATTCATGTTGTAAAGCTCCCATTGAATGGTTAGATGCTAGTTGTTGCTGTGGTCATTGATAACAGCTTTTTCTTCAGTAAAATGGGATTTGTACAAACGCTCTTTCACTGAAAGTATCTGAAAAAATGTGGTTGGCATAAACAGCAATGCAAACACCAAACACTGTGGCAGAGGTGATACCCCTGTGCTCTGATTTGATGGTTGTTGCCTCTGGAGGGATTTTTGTCTCCACTAATTTTGCACACTGATGTGTTTGAACTCCTTACATATTGCTCTTTGTTTGCTCTGTTTGCTGTACTCTGACTGTGCACCCCCTGTACAAAAGGAAGGGGGTTTATGGCATTGATGAATCTACCATCAAAGTGAGAAGAGACACTGTCAACGGAGTAAAGTGTGTGGCTATTACAGAGCACGGTTGCCATGTAGGCCTGGGGGACACGTGCTGCTCTAAGAGCACATTTTCCCCAGGTATGAAATTTCAACTGGCAAACCAATCCAAGATACAGTAATTTGCCTTCAGAAACTGAAGTGATCAGCCACAGTGCAGGTGATGAGCCACATGAAAGGCACCAGAAGAAGAAGAATGGTGGCTCCTGACCCACAGGGAGCTGGGAGGCAAATGGATGAGGCCAGGTTCTTCCTGGTGGTGTGTTGCAATAGGACAAGGAGTAATGGCCTAAAACTTGAACACAGAAGTTCCGTACAAACATATGGAAGAACTTCTTTAAGGAAGGGTGACTGAGCTCTGGAACAGGTTGCCTAGAGATGTTGTGGATTCTCCTTTTAGGGATGTATTCAAGACTTGTCTAGACATCTGTGCAATCTATTGTAGGGTTCCTGCATTAGCTGGGGGGTTGGGACTCAGTGATCTCTTGAGGTCCCTTCCAACCCACGTGATTCTGTGATTCTGTGATTCTATGATTCTGTGGTGGCCATGGGGGGGTGTGAGTACAACTACAGCTTTCTCTCAGTAAGAAACAGATATCTGAAAATGCTTTAGGATGTTCCTCATAAGAAGGAGATTCCTCCAGTTTATGGGAGATGCAGGGCAGGGCTGGGCATCAGGCATTGTCCCACCACTCTTTATTTCCTAAGGGGCAGCATACCACACTTAGGGAGAACTATTAGTGAGGTTATTTTTCAGATATTTGAAGAGGGAGAACTAGTAACAGTCTCACCAAATATCCATTTATTTCTGCACATCTCTGCTGTGAAATTTCCTAACAAATGCTATGCTAAAATCACTGTTTTAGGCTGGAGACCTCTCAGGCCAAGCCTTCCAATTTTGGCTTTTTCTCTCTACCAGAGAGAAAAAGAACAGCCATAGCATGCCTTGCAACTCATACAGTATTTCAAGAAAACATGGAAGAGTTACCTTTTTTCTTCAGGCTCTGCCTTTATGATTTAAAATGTCTGGCACGTATTCATGCCTTTGCATTTCTCGATTCCTATGGAGCCTGGACTATTTCATATGTATGCAGCTGGTCTAAAAGAGCCAGGAAAAAAAAAAAAGCTATCCTGCATAATATGAGTCAGTTTAAAGAGGATATATGTGAATGCACGTACGAGAGGTGTAATGCAGCCTTGCTTCCTGGTGCCTGCTCTGAAGTCTGGAGATCAGAACTAGCGAGTTTGCTTTATCCATCCCAAGAGAGCTCTTGCACAGCGTTTGAGGTATTATGTGCTGAAAGACCTCATTAATGATGCAAACACTTCAGCTGTCATTGACTCATAAAAAAGCTCAGAAATGGGAAGGTCTGAAGGAAATTGATTTTCTTTAATTCCTTTGTAAAGTGTCATGTGGAATACTGATCACTTCAGTAGAAATAATTTAAATTTCCCTCAGGCATCTACTGGAAGGCAAATGTTTTTTTATCTGATATGGCTTTTTTGTTGAACTATAGTGCTCATCAGTTGGCGACTAGGATATTCAGGACATTCACTATGGTTTCTCCTTGAAAAAAGAAGCTACTTACACTGGAACTACTGGAGAATTACTATTTCATGTCATGTTAGGCCATCTACAACTGTTTTAAATGGCTTTGCAATGAATAACTCAAATCATGTTGTGGAAGGCAGAATATTGCTCCAGTGCTGGTATGCCCTATCTTTGGATAAGGATCAAGGTGACTAAAGGCTCTTCTAGGATTCATTTTATTAAGCCTCTTCACTACTAAAACTTAGCTTGTCAATTTGTAATATGTTTTGCTATTAAAATTAGTGAAGAGAGAAATGGTAATAGCAAATCTCATGGAAAAATAAATCTGATTTAAAATATGTCAGTTTTCTCCTCGGCCCCCCCAGGTTGTGAAAGTAAATTCATGAGTTCATAAAGCACTGGGTGCTCCCTGAGCGGAAGGTGGGATAGGGCTATAAAGCTCTTTATTTCCTTAGTATCCATGGGGAGTTGTTACTTTGCTCCTACACATTATTAAAGAGCTTTTGGAAATTATGCTGAATGATTCACTTGGACAGACCAGTAGTAAATAATGCCTGTTTAGACCTGCTGTCCTGTGAGTGACATTTTGGCCAGAGGATAAGTTAAGATTTGCTGAAATCAACATATATTTCTAGAAAATTTTATCAAGGTCACCTAGAATAATGATAAATCAGTAGGTTGTGATATTCACCTTCTCTTATTCCTGATCGCTCTGGCATTTACATTACCGTGGTCGACTAGTTTCATTATAGGCCACATCTTTGGGAGATTAATCTATTCTGCTATGCACTGAAGCAATGGGAAATGTTTAAAGAAAGAGCTTCTCTTGTGTGTGTTATAAAGCTGTCGGTGACTGTAGAGAGCTTAGGGACTGCAAAGTGAGAATCTTTGTGGGGAGAGCAGGGGGAGGGTCTGAACTGAAAAACACAAGTCCTGGCTGTGGGCTGACATCAGAAATAAGGATGTGGTCTGGAGCTGTGGTGCAAGTTTCCATCTCCCACGTGTGAATGAAAGCTGCATCCCCAAATGAAATCTTCGGGAAGTTTGCATGCAGATCTCATCTAAATTCAGCATGTTGAACTCTCTCTACTCAGCAGTGCCATTAACCTTATTCATTATCGCTCTCCAAGTTAATGATGGGTATCTGATCTGCATAGCGATCTTCTCTCCTCTGCCATATTCATCACAATACAACTTTAGCTAGGTCGTTGTTAAGTAACAGAGGTGAGATGTAGGAGAATTCTTTTCAAAATAAATGCCTGCGCCTGTATCAAAATACAATCCTAAGCTTGTTGCCATTAATCTGACACTCAGAAACCTGCTGTGGTGACTGATGGTCTATCACAGACCCATCTGTGACATCCAAGTGGATCCCACTCTGTCAAGTGCGGGGGGAGGGATAGGCAGAACTCTGTGGCAAGCAAGACACTGCTCAAAGAGGTGTGCTGCTAAGGGCAGCCTGGTCGACTGAGATCCTCTCCCTTTTCTGCCAGTCCTGATATCGAAATGCTGTTTTGGTACAACCTGTACCACAGGATGATGTTTCCACCCCCGAGGGAGCTGGTTCAACACCATTATCCAATTCTCCAACCCTCCACTGTGTGGCAGCTCTCTGTGACAGACAACATGATGCCACCAGGGCTGCTCTTCAGTGCAGCGACATGGGAACTATGAGGACTGGGAGAAACACATTCAGTGGAGGTGTGCAGACCAGCACTGTCACCTCCAGCTCTGGCCCATGGCACTTGTGGCATTGTTGCCAGCTTCACACATCAAATTCAACCACTCAAATTCAACCCTAGTTCATCAGGTCTGATCAAGGGGCTGCTGCTACTTATTTTCAAGGAGGGTTTGTCCTTGAAAGGAGGAAGTGAGGTGCTGAGTACTGCAATGATCTGGCAAATAAATCATAAAGAGGAAATAAACCAGCTGGGGATTCTTAACTGGAAGTCTTCTGTTGGCTGCATAAGCTGCAATTTAACAATTAACACAAGACACACTACTCAACTGTGTTACACAGTCTAGCTCAACTGCACTTGAGGCATCACCTCAGTTTGTTTGTTTCAGAGTGGCACAGTTTCAGGCTGGCTAGAAATAGTCTGCTAATTTTTACTTCGAGCTCAAATCTTGTTCAGTGAGTGCTACGTTGTCCTCCTGTGATTTGAAATATATAAAAATCTTACATTATTTGGAATTGATTTTCTCCTGCAGCCTTAATACACACACACAGTTCACACCCGGCCTTGCTCTTGCACTAAAGCTGTACTGAGTTTCTGGTGTCATTTATTCCTAAGAAAAGAGATTGAGGTCGTAATATTTATGACTTTACAACAGATTCAAACACAAGAAAGGAAACTGAGAAATGAGGTGCAAAGGTCCACTTCAAATAAATGTCTAGCAATAAAAATCCTATGATAGTTATCACAGAATCAGGAATGCCTCCTAACCATGCTGCATCTTCATGAACTCCCTGTCATTCCTACTCAATGGAGCACTCCTTGCTTTCTGCCCTTGCTGGTTGCAGTGCAGAAATATTGTTTCTGCTGCTCAGCTGCTGCTCTCTCCACAGTGATACTGCAGTGGTTCACAGTGATGGACAGTTCCTTTGCAACAAGTCCCTGAAAGACAGCTTGCCCTGATGTGAGGGGATGTGGCTGCTGGTCTCTGATTTCTGGTCCTCCTGGAGATGTGATCTCCAGAGCAGTCTGGTCCTCCCAAGAATGTGTGTATGGCATTTTGCAGGCTGCAGTTAACAGCTGTGCAGCTGCAGGATCCTGCATCCTGTCCCCCTCGATGGAGAGGTGCAGAGCACAGTGGGAGGACTTGTAGTGCTGCTGCAGTAGAGATCTGAGAGCAAAAACAACCAATGTCTAGCTGCTTTGTGGTGGTTATGCTGCGAGATGGGGAACTGTGCTACAGTCACAGCAAGGATGCAGGTTTGCAAGATGATGATGGCAACTGAGAGTTAAAAGAAAGGGAGTGCAAAGAGTCTTTCAAGCTTGTCTTTCCCTGGTAGCTCTCCTGGATGAAGCAAGCAGCAGAAATCCACAAGCCCGTGTACTCAAGAAAGCCTAGGCTGCAATTATTTCTAGCAGGAAGCACACTGAGGTCTGTGACATCCGAAGGTAGTTTGGTCATGAAATGTGAGAGGAAAATAAACCCGGTGTTCACTTATTGGCCTCACTGATCAGAGAGTCTGTGGCCAGAGTATGACAGCCTCATGGCTTGGAGAGCCCCTGCACTCATCACCTGGCCACACACTGCATGGGCACTGCAGCCTCAGGCAGAATGCAGCAAGCAGTGCTCACAGAGCCCTCGGAGCTCACAGAGGGCTGCAGCCATGCCGTGGAAAGTAAGGCCTGGGCCACAGGGGAGGTGTGTGCAGCTGCTCTCGCCTTACATCTGCTGTCCTGGTGGCACGCTGCTCACATGTAGCGGGGAAAGTCTCCAGTTACCACCAGAAGACCTTTGGACAGGAAACCCAATACAGCCTTATAGCTTGTGATGCTTTTCTTGAAGCCTTTTTATTTAAAAATACAAAACCAAACCAAAACAGAGAAAAGCCCATCCACAAACCAGAGCAAAACCAAAACAGAAAGCTATACCAATGCTGCATTAAGGGAGTTACACTTTTGATGTGCAGAATAAGCAGGTGGGGTGTGTAACACCACAGACCTGCTGTAAGCAGCTGCACCTTGTTTCCAGGAGCACTGTGCCTTTGGGCCAGTCTCCTTGGTTTTCCAGCGGGGACACTGCAGCCCCCTCCTTTCCAGGTAACAAAGAGCTTTTTAGCTCTCTGCCTGAGACTTATCCAGGTGCCTAGTGGTGTTTGAGGGCTTCTTGCCTGCTTCTTGGGTGTTGGACTAGATGATCTCCAGCAGTCCCTTCCAACCTTCACTGTGATTCTACGAGTGCAAAGGCTGATGTGGGGACTGGGATGTCTTGAGGGCTGAGAAAAAGATAATTTAACAAAACAGCTGAGAGTGGAATGTTCAAAAATGCAGTGCCAACAATCACTGAGAAGTAAAACTCTGTCCTAAAAACAACCCAGAGCATAGCTGAGCCTCTTAGGCTTCTATTGGAGGCAGTCTTGTTTCTGAACTGAAGTGCTGGCAAGTGAAATGCTACCTGACTGAATCAGCTGAGCTCAAATGCTCCTTTGGCCACAAGGAACTGCGCTAATTAAAAGAAGAAAGAGTGGAATATGAGAACACATGGTAAGGGATTGTGTCTAAGCACCAAATGACAGATGCTAGAGTGAGGTGGGGAGCTTGGTCCCATTGCATGGGCTGGCTGTAGCTAACAACATGCTGCAAACATGCAGTGCATAGCTCTCAGAAGTCACAGCTCCAACCTGCACCCCACCCAGGTGGGTGTCAGGCATGGCTTCCTGTGGGACCACGCCTTAGTCTGGCATTTCTGGTGTGGGCATATGGTGGGAAAAGGGAGAAATGCAGCCCAGAATGGGGCTGGTAGTGGGGCCCTGTGCTGCCAGGCACACACGGGAGGCCCTGCTGGCATGGAGGGGCACAGGTGTGCTCAAGCACTCACAGAGGCTTTTGAAATTCCAAGCAAAACAAATGTACATTATTGCAGGTATTATCTTGAAGAAAATTTGAGGGCAGTATCCACAGGGAGGCAGAACTTTGTGTGGTTGTTCTCAGAGGGCCCCGAGTAACGTGGCTGAAATTTACCAGGCATGTGTTGCTGGCAAAATAAAATCATTTCAGTTAAACCTGTGCAAAATCAGAAGTAATAATAGAGTCATTAAAAATTTTTGAATGATAGGATTTGTGTGATACAAGGATATAAGGAAAATGTCTTTGGATATAGGGAAACTGTCTTTTACAGTGAGGGTGGTGAGGTACAGGTTGTCCAGAGATGTGGTGAGTGCCCTGTCCCTGGAGACTTCCAAGGGCAGGCTGAGTGGGGCTCTGAGCAGCCTGATCTAGCTGTAGGTGTCCCTGTCATTGCAGGAAAGTTGGACTAGATGGCCTTTAAAGGTCCCTTCCAATTCTATTGATTCTGTGATTCTATGATAATAGTTGAAATGCTCATTGCAGAGGTGCAAGCAGTGCTTAGTTGGGAAATTTGCCTGTGTTTAATTTTAAAAACACAGCTTTCCACTTGGACCGTTTGAAACACCTCTGTCAAATGCCCATGATATTTTCTCAGTTCTTGCTCTGCTGATGGGAGATGATTTTTACTTTTTTTTTTTTGTTTCGTTCTTGAGTTTACACTGCAATCTGACAGAATCAATTAACCACATGCCCTTGGTCCTGAACAAACAGAGAGACCAGATCCCAGGCTGTGGATATCTTATATCCAAGCCCCATTTGAAATGAAAGTTCTTATTAGCTATCACGAACGAAAAGCTGTGTTTCATAGGCATAGGCATATCTTTCTCTCAAACTAGTTAGCTGTCTCTGTACGCAAAATTTCCTGTTGATTCAGCATTTTCAGCAGATTTTAATGTGATTTCTTGGAGCACTTACTTTCTCCTAGCTACTGAATTAGTTGATCTTCTAAGAACTGCACATCTGTCCTCATTTTGAACTTCTTAGTCAAATTCTATGTAGTGCTAATGGCATGTAGTAGTGGGTGGCTTAAAAAAGGATCTGTAACAGCTGTGGAGCTTGTATTCATGCAAAACATATATCTTTAAAACAGTGTTCAGTACATTCAATATCCAGGAAACATGGTCCAGCAATAGGTTTGTTGTAAAGCTAGAAAGAGCAGGTTGGTGAAGCCAAGCCAGACAGAAAGTAGCCAGCTCTTACAGCCCCTTATTCAGTTATCTATTTTAGAGCAACTTGAATAGAAGAGTCAATGTGAAATGTGGCAGCAGGACATCTGTACCACCATAATGACTATTCAGAGCATATTTATTTGATTGTCAGTTTTGGCTTCCTGGGAAAATATAATTTACATATAATTTCTCCAAACTATATTTTTACGACAGTGAATTCTTCTCTTTATGATAAATCAAGGTTAAACTATTTCTTTTTCAGAGAAACTCTGGGTGTCAGTGAGACTCCCGTGACTTGAAAGAAGGCAAATTTGGTATGTCATTGTTTCTGTGCTTTTTTAATTTTAATTTTTTTATTTTTAATTAAATATCACTGTAAATGTCTGTTCCCTGATTCATTAGCCACTTGCAGATGAAAGCTAATGCTATAATTAGAGCTTTGTTCCAAATCCTGATCAGAGTGACAGTGGGTGTTTTCTAATAATTAAAGCTTCTTCCAGCTGATTTGTGAGCACTATGTTCATTGACATTTCCTCCCTGTTTGTTTTTTTTTTTGCTGTTGTTGTCACTGAAGTTCATAGGCTGTTTCCAAGCAGCTCACATTCTTCCTGTTCCCGCACAGTTGTTACGATGGGATGGAATGGGCAGACGTTGGGCTGCCTGGGAGCACTCACTGCAAGGAGAAGCAAAGGTTTTGGTGAGCACAAGACATCCACTCATTCCACACTGAGGCGGGAGTTGTTTTAAAAAAGATACCACCCAGACTGGCTACCGCTGTGCAGCCTTGCTCAGGTGCCAGGTTGTGAGCGGCTCGCTGCCCAGAAGATGCACTCCAGCTCCAAGCAGGGGGCTCAGGGTATGCATTGATTGATTTATCTTTGCAAAAAGCCTATGTCAGCAAAGAAATAAAATTTCATTATCTCCAGCCAGTGTTCTGATGAAAAGACAAGGCTCAGTTTTACAAAGCAGCTGTTTCAAACTGTTCCTTTGGCATCCAAGTGCCTCAGGAGAAAGGGCTGGAGGTAAGAGTAGAAACAACCAGGAGTGATGAGCATGGGGAATTTTCCACAGTTTACAAAGGTTTCTGACATCTTCATTTGTGGAAGAGGAGAGAACGGTTCAGGACACGCTTATCCTTGGGAGGTTTCCAAGCTCTCACTTTTTTTTTTGTTGTTTGTTTTTTGTTTTTTGTTTTTTGTTTTTTGTTTTTTGTTTTTCTTGACCCTTGCTTCACAAACTGCTTGACTACCCCCTTGTTCAGTGAAGAAATCCTATTACAGGCATACTGATTACCCAGAAATTAAATCTGATACCGTCATGCTGCTACATTTCCACCTCAATTATGCAGGATGGAATTAAAAGTACCTTAGAATAAGACCCTTACTGTTTTATGAACTCCAAACCACAAGAGAAATATTCTACCCGGTGACCTTTATCTGCACATAATTACAGTCTGAGGCATTCTTAGTCATTTGCTAAGCTATTTCTAGTGTTATTCCATGGTAATCTTAAATACCTGGGGATTACCAGAGATTACTGCCCTATTTTCAGGCCACAGCAGCTAGATTTCTAAGTAATTCTGTGTTCTTGCAGCAGGCATTGTTGCATTTGATAAATACAACTCTTTAAATGAAGATTAAAATTGCTGAGTAACAAAGTATAGAGACAAATTTATAATTCACCTTTAAAAGTTTGAATAAACTAACAAACATGAGACTAATGCATCTGTATTTAAAATCCATGCGGCTTTGCTGAAGTTTGCTGTGTATTTCAAACAATTTCATGATCCTATTAAATGATCACACTTCTGGAGTAAACTTCTTAATGGAACTAAAACTCTGGACTTTTGCTGTGTGCTACGTTACCTTCAGAAGAGAGTGAGTGGAAATTGTCACGTACATGCCTCAGGTCAGCACAGTGGCTTCATTCAGCAAATAATCTGTACACCAAGTAACAGTTGTAGGGGATGGGATGTTGCTCCATGAGCCTGAAATAAGCTGCTGCTCACCTCAGGGTTATAGGCAGTTGAGCACGGGGTAGTAATATTGGTGGATAAAATTAACAGCATGTGATAGGTCTTTGTGAAGCAAGCCTGTGGCACTAGCCTTGGTTTTTTTGTTGTTGTTTTTGTTTTTTATTTTTTTTTATTTTTTGAGTATTTTGTGGAGTAGATATATGTTTGCAAGCTAACAGTAAAAAGTATTTTCATCTCTAGTGGAGACTGACCTGAGCTACTGTGCCACAAGGGCTGAAACAGTCATGTCCGCAGAAGGGACCACTGAGCTCATGGTCTGGCCTGCTGCATGTGGGACATAGCCCCTAAACAAGTGGTTATTGCCAGTGGCTCACAAATTGAAGCTGGGCAGAAGAAGCTTGCCCCAGGTCATGTGTCAAGGTTCGCCCGACTCAGAATCAAGCTGTCAGCACAATACTGGGAAAAGCATAGGAAGTAGAAAAACACCCTTAACAAACAGCGAAAGATTGCCCTGAAACACTGAAACCCCTTCACAGTATTATAGAACTAAACACAAAATAGTCCTTTTCTCCATATTGTCCGAACCCTCTGAAAAAATAATTTTATTTTCCTATGTGCTGCAGCAACCACTGTGCAACTGTCCCAGTTATTGTGACATCTGTAGGTGATGAGAAAGTACATGGCTCCTTTCTAGAACTGGTAAATGTAGTGCCATGTTGCAAGTGAAAAGAGTTTTACAGTAATTATGTGAAAAACAATTTGGATTGTTTTCACAGTATTTGTTGAGATTGTATCACATTGTTCCCCCGCTTTCATTTCTTTTTTTAAATTATGAGCCAATGGGGTTGTTTGACTTCCCCTTAGTGCTGAATATCTTTCAGCATTTTTTCTTCTTTATAACCAAACGAGTTTTTTCTTTTCTTAAAGCTAAGCCCAATAATGGGGCATAAACCAGTCTTAATGCTATAATACTTTCGACCCTTTACTGACGCTTTAGTAATCTCTATATCCCCACATGGATGAAGGAGGACGACTTCCTGCCACCCATAGTAATGCAACTAAATCCTGGAATACACTGTTGAAAAAATGTTAGTTAAGAGCCCAGTGCCTTTCTGGAACATTGATGATGTCTTTTCAGAGCTGGCTCTGTCCCCTTGATTACACATCTGTCTGTACGTATATATGTTCCCTCTTTGCATGCATGCAAACAGGCTCTGAACACATCGTTCCATGCTCAGTGTTGCCTACGGGCTCTCAGATGTGGCAGCAATAATGACCCATTACAAGCTGATTTGGGTCATGCTTGGAATTCTCCAGAGGGCTGTGGATGGATTGGAGACAACTCTGTTATCCTGAACAACACATGTGGGAGAATTAGATTGCTCTGTGAACTGAGCTTCAGTGTTTTCCATGAGCAAATTGAGATCCTTATATTTGAAAATGTAAGTACAACTGAGTTCCGCCAGTCAAATCATTTAGATCCACAACAAAGCGATCAGGCAAACAGACATCTTTTAATTCTTCACTTTCCTCTCCCCTCTCTGTCCAGACTAAGAAATCTCCTCAAAGCTGAAATCCTGGCTGATAAGTGGATCAGGACTGGCAGATGTCTCTCAACCACTCATCTTTTGCTCACGGAAGTCAGCAAAGCCCCTCTTTCATCCACCTCTCTGCTTTATGGCCCTTGGTCACTGGGGCTGCTGCAGGACTGCAGGAGGGTGGTTGCACTGAGATGCAGTCATGGACTCCATATGTACATGTTTGTATGTACACAGCTGCACTGTAAAAACTTATGCATTTCAAGTTTTACCAACAGCCATATTAATTTAGAAATTTATTCTCTTCCTCTGTTCACCCCTCATTCTCATTTTTTTTTTTCAGATGCTTTGCTTTCCGTAGATGTCTTCCTGCTACCTTATTGTGTGCTGTAAGCCTGGAACTTTCTGAACAAAATGTAGAAGCTGTTGGTTAAGTAAGTAAAATTATTGTAGTGAGAATATGCAGCATGATTAAATCCTGGGGTTTTGATCCAAACTAAGCAGTTATTTGTGATAATAAAACAAAACAAAACAAAAAAGCAAACATTGCCAATACATCATTTTCTATTTTCCCTGATGGTCTTCAGCCTTCTGGTTCTTTTCAAGAACTTTCTTTTGTATCCTATGTTGTTTAACAGGTGGGGGCTGTAGGACAGACAGGAAGTGACTGCCAGTGTGTGGATCTTCACCTGCTGCACTGTCAGTCTGTCCAGGAGGCATATAGCTCTGCTGTGAATCCTGCCATGGAACAGTATAGATGCTCAGATTCACATGGGGAGAACGAGTGTGTTGACAACAGAGAAATACAGTGGACATTATCCAGTACACCAGAAATGTCATTATCTTGCTGCTGCCCCCAGCCACATGTCACCATTTGTTGGGGCATTAGCAGGATGAAGTAACTTTCTGGTGTATCCTTATCTGCCATCCTTACAAGGGCACGTGCTTTTGGTCACTGTTGTAGGAAGGATACTGAGCCTGGCAGAACTTGTGGTGTGGCTCATTTCAGGTGGTCTCAGGAGGTACTAGGCAAGCTGAACAGCAAGCGGTGAAGTTTTTGCTCTCAGCCAGCAGCTTTCTCTGGGTTTTGCATCCAGATTCTAAATACAAACGTAGGAAGAAAAGAGCCTAGAGGCTGTTGCAGTGGGGCTGACACAATTCTTTTGGATTTAATCCCTGTATGTGTTGAGAAAAGCTCCCTCCAGTAGGAGAAAGGGGTGGCTTGGAGGACTGTGTGGTGGAAGACAGAACAGTGAGCCCTCAGAGGGCATCTCTGATGCTGCTCATCATAGAGCAGACCAGGATAGGATCCTTCAAACGCTACCGTGAGCTCTCAGGCAATACCTGTGAAGCAGCAGCCAGGAACGGGCAGTGCTCCTGCTCACTGTCAGCTGGAGGCACAAAGTACTGCATGCATTGTCCTGGGATGCAGATGAAGTGCTCACAGACACCTGCTGCACTGCCTTAGCTTAACTTCTCAGGGAACACTCCTTAAATAGAAAACATCTGGTATCTGCTGTGCTGCAGGCCAGCTGAGATGCAGTCAGATAAAATAAACATTTGCTTGAAACAGGCTCCTGACAACATGCGTGCAAGAAAGGTCATTTTTATGCCTGCCTGAGTGATCAGAATACAAAAACAGGGATGAAATGTTCTGTCCGCAGCCTTGATACGGTGTGATTAGTTTTTCATTTTTATTCAAGGCTCCTGTATTGTGTTTCTCTGCCTCTCTTTCACTGGCACATCATCCTCTATTTTTTTCTTTTTACACATCTTTGGACTTGAACAGAATCTCTCAGTCAAAGGGCCCTGCTTTGCCCTGGCTGTCATCTGTCCTTGCAGATTTGTTTCATTAGGGGCTGTGGGGAGGCAATGAACTTGCTTTTCATTTCCAGCATTAATGAGGAGAATGGTTCAGAGGCTTCAGCCATCCCCTTTAGTACCACCTGGTGAACGTGCAGTGCATGTTACAGCATGGGAAGGTGCTTTAGGGCTGCTTGGATCCCTTGTCAGCACTGTATGGAGTGCGTGACACTGCTAAAATCCTGGGGCTTCAGAAAGGCTGCAAGTGGTGCACAATCATTAAGCAAGTTACAGATGAAATTCTGCTAAACCACTGTGCTCATATCCTTGAAATGCAGGATTTCCATTCCTGTCATGTTTTCTAGTGCAGCTTTACAAGTCACAGCAATACCTACAAGTCTCTAATATTTGCTTTCTTTTAACCGTGGTTTATTTCAGTTCTGCCCCCTCAGTGCTGACCTCTCTAAGACACTGTGGTGGCACAGTGTCCGATCTGGTCATACGCTAAAGTTTCTGCTCAGAAATCACCCTTTGCCTGGGCAGTTTCTGTTGTTCATTTCGATGTTCCATAGTAGCATGACTTTTTGGAGACGGCTGAACAAGAGTTCAGGGATGCCTAAGGACATCCTTCTCCTTTTACAAATGCTTCTTAAAGCCAAACAGTCTTCCTTTCCTCTTCACCATGCTGTAAAATTAACACTGGACTCATCAATGAATTATTCACAGACTGTAGGCCCATTGAACAACTATGGCCATCTACACTTTGCCATTTAATGGCCAAAGTCCATTTAATTTCTATAGAAGAGGATTAAATTGTGCAAGCCCCCTATAAAAGCAGGGAATCTCATTTTAAAGGCTGTGTGATAAAAAGTCTACCCATTATTCCAGTAATCCTCTATACCTTTTAATTACCTTTCCTACTGTGAAGCAGTATCTCATTGCAAGGTCACATTTATTTATTTTCATCTCCCATCTCTAAGTTTAAGCTTAAGAGAAGCTAAACCATTCTCTTTTGTAATAACCCTATTCTTCTTGGAGGAACCTGAATGAGCACACAAGTATCAGACCATCTCTTTCATCACTTTCCTTGATGCAGTGCAGTGCAGCACTATTCCTACAGTCTGTGGAGACCATTCAATGTGATGATTCATGTCAGTCCAGAAGACCAGCCCTTTCTGGTTGTCTGCCATCCCACTAGCCTTTGTGCTGCCTGCATATTTACTTGGCAAGAATTGTATCCCATCCTTCTTGTCACTTGGATCATTAATAATGGCAACTAATAATTGGACTGCTCCAAAAGTAATGCCTCCTATTTTAATATGTTGGCTCATAATGTCAGAGGTGGATGTTGGTGGTATGACAGTAGAGGTTGAACCTTCCCACCAGTATCCATTTACATTTTGTTGCTGTGTGACAGATGGAAGCAGAGGGGCAGTCTGACAGAATGGTGTCTGACATGGCAGTGCGTATGGATCAAAGGTGTGACACTGAATTCCTCCATGCAGAAAAATGTCATCCATTGACATTCATTGATGCTTGCTGAGTGTTTATGGAGCCCAAACGGTGGATGTGAGCACAGTGAGCAGTGGGTGGTGTGCTTCTGCAGTGGCAGTAGTGACAGTGGGTCACCTCTTCTGGTGTAGATTTTCACAAGCAGCATTTGGGCTCTTAGTCATTGCTAGTGAAAATGCATAGCTCATGGTTGTGGCTATGTTGAAAAACAGCGTTTTGTAGCTGATAATTTGCACTATCAAGTAGTGTTATTGTGCTCTTTATATCTCCTGCAGTTTCCATGGAAATAAATGGGAGGCATTACTTTTGGTATGACCTTAGGAAAATCATTAACATTACAGTTTGAAAAGTTATTAGTGAATCACTTTTAAATACATAGAAGGTACTCATTAATTCCACATATGGCAAGGTTTTTATTCAAAATACTATATAATAGTAATAGAAACAATTTTTATTGACACAAACTTTTAAAAATTTTTATATATAAGAATGAATGTTTGATTGAACATTTCATCCATGAAACTACATTGACTGGTATTTACTATGCTCTAACTCTTTGTTGATAAAACTCTGAAATATTTCTAACAAATTAATGTCAGTTTCGAAAATTACTTTCTGTTTTGAAGCATTAGAATTAACTTAGATATCTTCCACTTAAGTTTTTCTAATATTTGTTTAATGGTCAGCCTTACTGATACAATGATACATTCTGCTCTGGCTAAGAAATTTGGTCCAGCTGATTTTAAGATGCTTAGTTTAATTGGAATCCCCATTATCAGAGAGAGGCCATTGTTAAAAGAATGGTTGGTTAAGACTTCCACAGCAATAACACAGATTTGCTCTCATCATTTCCTCATTTTTTTCAGAGGCACACGTCTGACTGAATGTGATGCTTGAAAGAGCATCAGAAACCTGGAGACAACTTTATCTCAGTGGCAAAGAAGAGCATGAGAAAATTAATGAGAACAATCTATTACTGGAAACAGTCTTTTCAACAAAGCCAAAGTTATTCAAGCATACTGCTACATTAAGGACAGTACATTAAGATACAGCTCTGGAGCAGGTCAGCAAAGGGGGACTCCAGCCATGTCCAGCGGGCTCTTCTCTGCAGGTTCCCTAAATAAGCACACAGAAATGTAGTGTACAGTGTACGTCTGCAAATGTCACTGGCAGCTTGTCTTAAATGTCTCTGACATGCTGGGAGGCTTATAACCCAAAGGCCTGGCAATCTGCTCTCCTTTCAGCTTCCCAGATTCATTCCTGGGGTAGAGTGTGAACAATTGAACCTGGGGACAAAGGAGGCCATAGAAGTTCCGTGCCTGAACTACAATGGAAAAAGAAGAGCAGCCAGCTTATCTTTGTGTTTCATAACCATGTCATTTCTTTTTTTTTCTAAGGTTTCTCACATGAAAAAGAAAATGTTTTTCCTTCACGTTGGGCTGTAACATGTCTGAGAGCACTTTGCTTTCCAACAACCTCATGTCGTGCTCCCTCAAGGCGTTTTCACTGAGCTGATGCTCAGCCCAGCCCAAGCACCAGCACTGTTTGTGCCAGGAGGTGGTCTGGGTAGTGGTGAGTATTCTTCCCCCCACTCCTTTTTTTCCCCGCTTTGTTGCAATAATGTTTTTTCAACAAGTAGATAGAGTCTCTGCATTTTTGCAATTAGAGGGGGACCTCACTTAGAAGATTTTTAAAATTAAAATAATTGGCTTAGACTTTATCAGCTTTATGTACTTCTCATCAGGAAGGATGTTGGAGTATTCTGGGATTCTGACTTAACCAGAATTCTGCAGCCCCACTCAGTTTTAATTCCAAAGCTTTAACACGACAGCTAGTTTAGCAGTTAAGTGCCTTAGAAAGCATAATGAATTATTGAACAGTGGTGATAGTCTAACACTTGATCAATACACTGAAGTTAAAACATAAATATATATTCTCAGGCTGTAAAGGTCTTCTGTTGTCAGTAGGGAGAGTGCTTAGGGCTATTTATCCTTTCTGTCCTTCACAACATGGAAAGCGGTAGCCCAGAGACCGGACAAATTCTTTAAGGGTTTTATGTGCTTTGCAATCATTAATTCCTTGAACAAATTTTTGGACTCATGCATTTATCTACCTTACCCATTTCTGTAAGTATCGCATACATCAGCTCTTGAATATGAATTTGGCACTTCCTGTGGATTGAGGTTACCTAATTTACATTAGCTGATAAACATTTTAAAGAAGAATACCATGAGTGTAACTCAAGTTGGCACTAATGTTCTGCAAGTTTCACAGAAAAAATAATTGGATACCTGATTTGTTATCAACTTATCATTTTGTCATTGAAGAGGAGGGAAAGCTGCTTAGGCTCACATTTCTGATGCAGTGCTAATGGAATAAAATCATGAAACATTCAGGAAATCCCAAGATAGGAGACATAAATTTTATGAGGTTATTTATAATTACTCCTCTTCTTCCACACGTATGCTTATGTGTCCATCACAATAATTTAATCTAGAGGTTCATTTATTCATGACAAGTAATAACAGAGAGCTGTATGGCAAAGCCTCTTCAGTCAATTAAAGGAGATTCCAGGGGTGAAATTATGTGGAGATATTCAGCTCTTCTCCTTACACTTTTGCTTACTTTCTTTACTAAAATTCCTCTTTCTATCCACAGCAGAAGCAATCCGTGAAGGTTTAGGAGACCAGAATGTCTTCTGCCTTGAATCACCATGGACTTGATAGACCTAGAAAATCAAAGATTTTGATTGATTTTCACTAGTTTTTCTATGAAACAACAAATTTGTTGCCTTTAATGTGAGTATAAAAATGTCTCCTCCTCCTTTGTAAAGAACTCTTTTGTGAAGATACTTTACAATGATAAGCACAGAAGAACTTATATAGGTGTAAATTTTGTAAGATCATTTTGGCAAGTCAAATGTCTTTTGGCATAATTTGATCAACAGTAACAAAAAATGCATAATAATTTGTAAATAAAAGGGGCATCTTTGGCACTTGCACAGCTATTAATGTCATGCTCAATATTGCACACTAGGTTTCCTGACATTAGGTTAATTAATTCTTTTCTGGGGCCATCATTAAGCCACACCAAACAAGGAAAAGTTCTTCCCCTGCGGGTGATTTAAGAGACTCCAGCAGCACTGGGAAATGGCATATGCTTTTGTCTGTCAAGGCTGCTTTCTTGTTATTTTTGTTTTCAGTAATTTTTAGACTGTTAATACTGTAATCCCATCAGGCAAAATAATGAGAGAAGTTGCCTGCCATGTTGACCAGAATCAGGTTATATCGGAGTGAAAATTACTTGTGTAGCTGTAAGTCTGCCTTGGAACACCGTGTTATTCTGTTAGAAACAGGTGGATGTGTCACAATTAAATACTGTGTATAGCAGTGTCTTGCCATTTACACACTCCATGTGATTACATGTATTTTTTGTCACTCTGACAGATGCTTTCTATCAACAATAAGCAATGACGTAGGTTGTAGAAAGTCAATTAATGTCATGTAGATTAATAAAATAGGATGAGACTAGGTCAGGATATGCAGTAGTGAGGCATCTTCTATCCTTTTTTCCTCCTGTATGAGCACTGAGGGTGGTTCAGCATGAACATCTATGTAAATGTATAGCCCTATATGGCTTCACAGCTGCATTGGTCTGAAGGAAAAGATCTCCTTTAGGAAAAGAGCTGGGAGATACCCTGTTTTTCCTTCTGAGCAAGGTGCAAAGAGGCTTATGAATGTGCTGTGGCTGACTGTCCTGCTAGAAGAAGAAAGATAACTAGTTAGTGCTAAATTCCCATGTCTACCTTCTATTCCCACTGGGAAGACAGGAAGGGATTGCCTCAAGGACAGGGAGGGCTGAACTGCAAATGAAGAATGAGGAGTTTCCACAGGTGCTACAAGGCAAAAATGTTAGCCAGTGTGGTCAGGAACAGCATAACTACTGCAGGGTGGCCAGCTACATGGAGCTGAGATGACAATAACCTTCACAGTTTCAAAATAAAAAATGGATTAAGGCTGCATAGTACACTCTTATTGGGGAAAAAAAAAAAAAAAAAGGGAAAAAAATGAAAAATGAAAAAAAAATATCTGGATGCCACAAAAAAGACATTAACTTGATGAAAAGGGTTTATAAAATCAATTTTTACTGGTGCTGCTAAAAAGCACGGGATAGTGTAAAAGGTCAGTAGCATGCTTTGTGTCCTGGCTGCACTCCTGAGAGTGACGCCACTGCAATCAAGTGCAATCAAGGGATTTGGGGGGTGGAATCACAAACCACAGAATACATTAAAGTCCACTTTTGCGATGGCCTCCTGTACTGAAGGATTCTTGAGCCCTGTGAGACCTCTGCCCCCAGCCCCCCGCTGTTGCGCAAGTGCCCCTGCACAGCAGACTTACAGAACAGTGCAGGTTAAAGGCGAACTGTATTGAGCAAAGTATGTAAAGAGGAGAGAGCCATTCTTTGCTGCCTCTGAAGCCTCTGGAGAACAGTCAGCAGATCTGCCTTGTGCTGTCAAGCAGGTATTTTCCTCTTTGTGTTCAGCTCCCATGCTACACTCACAAGGTCATTCCTGACTACTCTTGTACTCTCAGAATTGCTGGCTCCCAACAATACAGTCCACAAAACAGAGAGACTGAGCTTTAGATCTTTACCATTTGAATTATATATTCTCCAGAAGTTAGATGTTTTAAAAGTGGTTTTACCATCTACTTATGCCTGGGATCTAAGGTCTCTTCTTGGAAATAAAAGTCTGTGAGGAAGCATTGAATCTACTCGTGGTAGAGATTTTCTTCAGCACCTAACTGCAAGAAAGCGGAGAAAAAGTTTTCTCTTCCATCCAAATAAGCCCAATCTTGTCTGAAGGAAGGTGCCTGGATGCTGATACACAGGGGTGCAGCATTACATAATGTAAGAAAACTCTGATAGGCCAATTGCCACAAAATTATCCCTACTTGTACATAAGAGAAACTTTCATGAGGGGAAGATAGCAAGCTAAAATTTAGAGATCTAAATTAACTACATACATATTTATGCCAAGATCATGTCTTCTTGCTTTCATGGAAGAAGGAAATGGTATAAGGTTGATAATAAAATTGAGAAAAGAGGTGTGAGAAACCATAGAACCACAGAATCTTTGGAGTTATAAGGGACCCTTAAAGGCCACTTAGTCCAACTCTCCTGCAATGAAAAGGGACACCCACAGCTAGATATAGCCTGGCCTTGAATGTCTCCAGCAACAGGACTTCCATCACACCCCTGGGCAACTTGTGCCAGTGCCTTACCACCCTCACTGTAAAAGACTTTTTCCTTATATTCAGCCTAAATCTCCTCTCTTTAAGTTTGAAAAAATACTGCCTCTGTTTTGGTATGTTGTAGTTGCAAAACAAAACACCTCAGTGGTACACGGATTTTTGGCTGAAATTCAAAAATGCATGTCAAAATCACTCTAAAGTGGAAATATTCAGAAGATTAGCAAGTTGAGATGAACCACTGTGTTTATTTTGTTACTCCAGATTATTCTCCTGAGCCTTCCTGTCATTTGTGGTGTGCTGACTGCAAGGCTGGTGTTCACTAGCAGATATTTATATGAAGTTGGCTATGATTAAGCAAACTTGAGATATTTGACTAAACTCTCTGATTTAGTTATCAAGTAATTTCACAGAATCACAGAATCATAGGGGTTGGAAGGGACCTCCAGAGATCATCTAGTCCAATCCCCCTGCCAAAGCAGGTTCCCTACACCAGGTCGCACAGGTGGGCGTCCAGGTGGGTCTTGAATATCTCCAGAGAAGGAGACTCCACAACCTCCCTGGGCAGCCTGTTCCAGTGCTCCGTCACCCTCACAGTAAAGAAGTTCTTGCACACATTGGTGCGGAACTTCCTATGCTCCAGTTTCTGGCTGTTTCCCCTTGTCCTGTCTCCACACACCGCTGAAAAGAGTCTGGCCTTGCCACTTTGCTCCCCACACCTGAGATATTTATAGACCTGGATCAGGTCCCCTCTCAGTCTTCTTTTCTCAAGGCTAAACAGACCCAGTTCACTTAGCCTTTCTTCATAGGGGAGATGCTCCAGCCCCTTCACCATCTCTGTGACCCTCCGCTGGACTCTTTCCAAGAGATCCCTGTCTTTTTTGTACTGGGCAGCCCGGAACTGGACACAGTACTCCAGATGAGGCCTCACCAGGGCAGAGTAGAGAGGGAGGATCACCTCCCTCAACCTGCTGGCCACGCTCCCTTTAATGCAGCCATTGACCTTTTTGGCCACAAGGGCACACTGCTGGCTCATGGCCAACCTGTCGTCCACCAGGACACCCAGGTCCCTCTCTGCAGAGCTCCTCTCCAGCAGCTCATCCCCCAACCTGTACCGCTGCATGCAATTATTCTATTCCTCCCTAGGTGCAAGACTCTACACTTGCTTTTGTTAAACCTCATCTGGTTTCTTACCACCCAGCTCTCCAGCCTGTCCAGGTCTCGCTGAATGGCAGCACAGCTTTCAGGTGTGTCAGCCAATCCTCCCAACTTTGTATCATCAGCAAACTTGCTGAGGGTGGCTGAGGGTGGCCACTATCCCCTCATCAAGGTCATTGATGAAGACGTTGAACAAGACCAGACCCAGCACCATTCCCTGAGGAACACCACCAGTTACAGGTTTCCAACCAGACTCTGCACCACCAATGACAACCCTCTGTGCTCTGCCAGTCAGCCAGTTCTCAGCTCACCTCACTGTCCACTCATCTATCCCACACTTCCTCAGCTTTGTTATAAGGATGTCGTGGGAGGCAGTATCAAACGCCTTGCTGAAATCAAGGTAGACTACATCCACATTTAGTAATGACTACTCTGTTTTACATGCTTAAAAACAGAATAGAACCATTTGGGGTGAAATACATGTAAAGTTTTAATGTGTATAATAAGCAGCATGGATACATCCTGACAGACAGTATGGGAAATATGAGCTGCTGCGAGAACATCCCCAAAACCCAGGTTATGAGGCTGGCCACAGTTTCTCTGGCTTTAATCCCTGTCAGACTGTGTTTGGAAAGTCATCCTGGCTGCCCACTGGGTCAGAAGGCAGACAGGCAGAGATGGGGAGGCACTGGTCACTACAGTGCTTGAGGCGCACAGCCTTGTCAGCCAAGATGTTGCCAAAAGCAGTGTAGGACAGAAATATGAACTATCTGGTGTTCTTGGTTTGACCAACAGAGGCAGAGAAAATGCAGACTATGGTAAACTTCACTGGGAATCAACATTTTTGAATCACTTGAAGGGCTACCGGGCATTGAAAGTGGAAAAGGAAAATCAGAGCTCACAGTTACTGGCAGATGTCATTGAGCCACCCTCCTTGGGTAGAGCGAGAAATGGCCAAGAAGGAAAGAGGACCAAAGGAGGAGGAACCTGGCTGCATCTCTGCTCCCCAAAGTGACATCCTGCACATGATGAGGTGCCCTGCCTGTCCCTGCTGGTGAGGACAAGTCCTGCTCCTCTGGATCCCGCTCTCTGCAATGGGAGTGCAGCCTTGCTTGTGCCATCCTCCTGCCTTGTATCTGTTACTCTAACAAGCCTGATTTTCTAAGCTTGCTTTTTTGTTTTATGGGAAGTAAAAGGCATTGCTCTTCAGTGACTACTGAGAAAAGGATAAACACAAGTTGATGAGATAAAGTAGAAAACTGTCCCTTTCTATTTAGAGTAGTGATCTTCAACTCACATAAATGGTAGTAAAAAGCGTGGTTCTCCTTTTATGTCAGAATTTTTCCCTTAATTTTCCAGATCTACCCCTTCTAAATTACCTGGCATTGGTATTTTTTGGAGGGTACAGTGCAGTTTGTTGGGTCACAGTTAGTTGGCTGCTTTCTCTACTCAGCAAACTTGAACAAAAAGGTCCTTGTTGTCAGTGGCTATACAGACTTAATGACAAAGTGCAGGAAGGTTTAGAATGTCTAGCAATTGATTAAATGTTTTAATTTAAACTGCCATTTATTTATTTAATGCATCAGTAAAAGTAAAAGCTTAATGCTGTGAATTGTTCTGTTAATAGTAATGGCAATAGTTTTCATTTACAGTAAAATATAGCCTTCTTACTTTTTTTTTTTTTTTAAACTTTTTTCCCCTTCTTTTTAATGGCTCTTTATAAGGGCTTTAAATATAATTGAATAAAATGTCCTGGTTAAAACATGACTGGTCTGCAAATAAGTTTAGCTGTTATAGTGTTGCCAATGGAGAAAATTAAGAGTTCTGTTAAGAAATCAATGAAATGCTCCCTTAGCTGTGAAAGAAACCAGTGTACCACTGTTCCCCATCAAACCACTCCAAGCAGTCCCATTCACGCGCAGTGCTGGTAACGCTGTTGCTGTAGATGAGCCTGTCCTTACCAGAGCTGACTGCATCAAAGGTGGGAGAGGACCTGGCTTCTCTGGGCTAGAGTTGTGAGTTTTTCATGGAGGAAAATATCCCCCTAATATTTGACATTAAAACACTCCATTTTATTTAAGGACTCACAATGTTTTACAAGCGTTAGCTAATGAAGCCTTACAACAGCCTGCAGTGCACTGTAGGAAAGTGCTGTATGGAATTATTAATTTGAAGTACTGCCAGTTGGCAGGAAGGCCTGCGAGAATCTTCCTGCTGACCCACAACATGCAACTGAGAGACCTGCTTAGAGAACTGCTTGGCTGCTCTCCCTTACCAAAAGCAGACAGATAGATCTCTCCGACAGTGTGAAGGGGACATCTCAGTTGTGGTGTGTTCAATAACAACACTGAGATATGATTCCATGTTTGTAAAAATAAACTGGCTCCTCAGAAGGCAGCTATTGAAAGAAATATAACTGTGCACAGCAGTTCTGAACCTAAATGCTGACTCTCTGCGCCTCTGCTCACCTCCTCCTTGCAACTTCTCTTTCAGCACTATCTGCAGGTTTTCAGAAATGAAACAGAAATGTTGGAAAAATATAGGTATTTGCTTTGTAAATGTAGGTGGTATGCTGGGTTAGGGCAAGGTGACAGGCAGTGAGAGTTTACCAGCATAACACAGGGCAGACCTGGCAGCACAGGTGGTTGATGGGTTGATGGTTGGACCAGATGATCTTAGTGGTCTTTTCAAACCATAATGATTCCATGATTTTATGATTCCATCGTATGAAGTTCTATTTGAGTAGGCTGCATCCACAGAGGCTAGATAGCTGCGCAGAAGGAAAGAGTGGGAAGAAAAAAAACACACACAAAAAACAGGTAATGGCTTAGCTGAGAAGTGCACAGCAAAGAAGAGTAGTATTGGCAGCTAAAAAAATAACTAGCCAGGTATTTCAGTGATAAAACAAGAAAATAGTTTTAAAGATGTTACAAAGGATAAGCAAATCAGGGCATAAAAAGGCTTAGCACTGCTTGCTCCTCATACAACATTAACCCACTGTGCAGCAGAGACAAGCATTTGCTCACAGGCAAGAGCACAATCTGCTGACTCCACAGACACCTGCAGGAAATGTCAAGAGTGGGCTGGTCAGAGGATGGCCATGGGTCATCGGTCTGGCTCCTGTCACTTGCCTTGATGGCTGAATGAAGTGTCTTGAGCTTCATTAGAACTACCCAGCAGTCCTTGAGACTCAGTTAGAGGATGCTTCTGAGTGCCTGGTGCATCTAGTTCAGATGCAGGGCCATTTTACTTCTGCTTACTGGGGCAGAGCTGAAGCCTGGCTGTGGCCATGGCACTGTTTTCAGTGTCAATATCCTCAGAAAAAAAGTGTGCAGGAGCAGTGATGGTGATGGTGGTAGTGGTGGTGGTGCTGGTGCGGGTGGTAGTGATTGTGGTGGTGGTAACGGGTGCGGGTGGTAGTGTGTGGTGGCTGCTGCTGGGTTCCAGCAAAACTCTCAGTGCCTGGGGATCTGCACATCATGGACTACTGGCTCTATGCTCCTATGTACGTAAATGGGTTGCCACTTCTGTTTTTCTGCTGTCAGATGCAATCATTCAAGCTGCTCCCATGTCATCTCATCTCATGATCTATTTGGAGTGCTTTTTAAGCTGAACCTCCCTGCAGAAGAAGGAAGCCCCAGCAACTAAACCCTGGTTGCAAAGTTCAATAATCCATTTCACTTGAAGCTCAGTTCAGAGCCTTGGGCTTTGCAGAGCTTGGTGAAACTTGCCTGTGGGCTTTGACTCAGGCACATAGATGTGGGAGCCACCTGACCAGTTTGGACCTTGATGGGAATTTCCTCAGATGTTTTGGGGCAGGGCACCCCAACATTAACAGCACACTGATGAACATGTTCTTGCACTCTGCTATATTTTTCACAAGCTGCCTGGGCTTGCTTAAGATATAATAACACGGATGTGTTTTTGTAGCGAACAGTTTGAGACACTTGGTACACTTTGCTCTTTCTCATTCAGGATTTCACATAGGCAAACTATTTACAGCTATCATTATACAGAATAATCCTTCAGGCAAATTAACATGTAATTTCTTTATACTCGCTGTGAGCCTGGAACATCACAGTCAGCTTCTAAAATGGTCATAAAATTTTGCTCATCTTATCATGTTTATTTTATTTTATTAGGACAGGACCCTCTGAGGAGCTTATTTTTATATTTCTTTCTTCATTATGGTTTTCAGTGCAACACATTTTTCGTAACAAATCCAGCAAATTCAAACACAGATTTTTTTATTATTATAGTTTTGCAGATAACTCACATGTTTCAGTGTAGTTTCTAAATATGTGTACTGTGTATGTTTTGTTAACGTATCTTAGAAGGGCACTTTGCTTAATACCAGCGATGTTTTCTGAGTTGTTCTGCTTTATTATCTGCCTGTATTCTCTATTTGCTTCTTACTTACTATACATTAAATCTGTCTTCATTGCTGGTGGGCATAACTCTTAAGGCACTTTCATTCTAGACTTAATTTCTGCAGACCTTTTTTTGTCTCTTAGTGGTCCTCTTCCTTGTCTTTGCTCATTCTCTGGTGGGTGTGCATACACAATCACGGAATACAACTTTTTGAGACACTGTCATGATGAAAAATTTTTTCTGTGCTTTGATTCAGCCTTGTAGATGTGGATTCTGGCTACATTCAGGTTTACATACTGAACAGCTACCTCTGAGGAATGAAGACCATCCTGATAATTTCTATGCCTATTGTGGCATCCCATTTGGGTTTTGCCTTCCCGTGTGGATTTTGCTTTCCACGTGGGCCATCACTGTTAAACGAGCAGCTCAGACACAGACTGCTGTCCCCATGTGAAGTGGTGGCAGAACCTCCTGCATGACCTTAAAGCCAAAATAGATTGTGTCTTACCGCAGTGCTCAGCAGTATCTTGATTGGAAGGGCTTGATTCCAGCAGAAATGCACAAGGGAAGCCATAGGAAACCACATCACTCTCCCTTGTGCTCTGTATGAAAAATCCAGCTGTAATTGCACGCTTAGTGATTACAGAACTTTGTAATTCTTCTGTTTTCAGATGAGAAATCACATCTTATTTGGCCAACTGTTATGGAATCAGAAATACAGCTGGCCAAAAAGGAATATAACATTTGTACTGCTGTCTGCATTTGTGTCCCTTGTCTTAACAGCAGTCTGTGTACTGCTTTCCCTCTGGAAGATTAAACAACTCTGAATGTGCCAGACGAACATTAGTTTGTAAGACTAAATTTTCAAGGAAAAGTATCTTGATCGTCAAGCAGAGTGAAGCTGAGTCCTGCTATGAGTTCTGGATCTATTATTTCCATTCATTTCCAACACTGTATTAAGATTTGTTTGATATTCTGTTACAAGCTGATACTGCTTCATATTAACCACTGCAAAGCTCATAGCATATGCCATTTTTTTGACACTAATTGAAAGAGATGCTGAGGCACCTCACTGGAATGAATGTGTGGGCACCAGTTCTGAGCACAGACTGGTTTTGTCAGTGTTGCAGTATGGAAACTCTCCCCACGGATATAGGCTCTAGAGCAAGCCTGCGAAGGCATAACCCTGAGCTGCGCAGGGTGAAGATGGAGAAAACGAACAGGGAGAATGAGTCAAAGCCAGGGAAATGAGGCAGTGTGATGATTCTGCAGGTCACAAACCCCACTTAAAGATACTGGGGCTTCAGCACTCAGCACAGCTGGAGATGAAATGCAAGCAGGGCTATGCTACCCCTCATGGGGAGAGGCATACTGCTCCCTCTAAGACAGTATCTTTGAAGAAAGGCTTTCTAGTGGCTTCAGGAAACATTCTTACTTAATGAAGGCATATAATGGGAATTTCAAGGGATGAAGGCAAGCAACAGAAAGGTGAAAAGAATCTAAGAGGCCTATTAAAGTAAAGATATATGAGGGGATGTTTTGGGAAGTGTCATCCCAATGCAGAGAGATATATAAACTAAAATGCGCCCCAGGAAATCTCTTGATAAAACAAATATAAGCTCTTTAATTGCAGGTCTATATGCAAGCTTCTGTTGATTATCATTTTAATTAGCAATGATTGAAGAATATCTTTGTATCCATACAATAAAATTTAGAAGAGATCCTGCAGAGATAGCTTTGAACATATAACAGAAAGCACTTTAAGATTAGCTAGGTGCCTTGGATTTAAGTAAATCTTTTCTTAAATATCTAAATTTAGTTTCTGCTCCTCTGACTACTTCCCCCCTACTTCTAAAACTGCACTGCCAGCAGACCTTCTTGGCAAGTTCTTGTCAACACTGCACTGAATGCCACCTGGAGCCACCTGGGGTCTCACTGTATTTTCCCTACGGGAAAGTGAAGGAAAGTTAATCATAGAATTGTTTAAGTAGGAAGGGACCCTTAAAGGTCATGTAGTCATCTAGTTCAAACCCCCTTCAATGAACAGGGACACCTCCAGCTAGATCAAGATGCTCAGAGCCCCATTCAGCCTGATCTTGAATGTCTCCAGGGATGGGGCATCTACCATCTCTCTAGGCAGCCTGTACCAGTGCCTCACCACCATGATTGCAAAAACATTTTCCTTATACAGTGGTTTAACTTGGCAGGTGGCTCAGCACCACACAGTCATTTGCTCACTCCCTGCCCTCTTCCTAGTGGAACGGGGGAAAGAATTGAAAAAAAACACAAAGTAGAACTTGTGGGTTGAGATAAAATGACTTACTAAGATAGACAAAAGGAGAAGGATTATAGTTATGACTACATTATATATATATGCATATATATAACAAGTGAAGCAGAAGCAATTTCTCACCACTCTCCTACCGATGCTCAGCTAGCCCCTCTGCAAGCTGAAGAGAGCCAGATAAACTACTTCCTTCAAAATTCCTTCTGCTTGATGTCATACGGTATGGAATATCCCTTTGGCCAGTTTAAGTCAGCCATTCTAATTCTGTTTCCTCTCAGATCCTTGGGCCTCCCCACCAGTCATTTGCTGAGAACTGAAATGGACTTGGCTCTGTAAAATACCACTTTGAACAACTATGAACATCAGCATGGTGTCAGCATTGTTTTTCTACTAGAAACAGAATACAGCATCATACTGGACACTCCAAAGAAAACAATTCTGTCCCACCTGAAACTAAGACACCTTCTATCCAATCTATATCTCCCCCCTTTACTTTGAAACCGTTTACCTGTCCCTAGCAGACCCCGCTAAAGAGTCTGTCCCCTTCTTTCTTTTAGCCTCCCTTTAGATATTGAAAGGTGGCTCTCAGGTCACCTTGGAACCTTCTCTTCTCCAGGCTGAACAGCCCCAGCTCTCTCAGCCTTTCCTCACAGGAGAGGTGTTCCATCCCTTGGATCATTTTTGTGGCCTTCTTCTGGGCACGCTCCAGCAGGTCTATGTCTCTCCTGTACTGAAGACTCCACATCTGGATGCAGTACTCCAGGTGAGGTCTCACAGAGCAGAGCAGAGGGACAGGATCACCTCCCTCGACCTTCTGGCCACACTTCTTTTGATGCAGCCCAGGATACAGTTGGCTTTCTGGGCTTTGAGGGCACATTGCTGGCTCATGTCCAGCTTTCCATCCACCAGTACCTCCAAGTTCTTTCTGTCAGGGCTGTGCTCTATCCTTACATCCCCTAGCTTGTATTGATAGCAGGTGTTGTTGTGACCCCGGTGCAAGAAATTGCACCGGGCTTTGATGAACCTCATGGGGTTCTCCTGGGCACACTGCTTGAACCTGTCTAGGTCTCTCTGGATGGCACAGCCATGTTGACTGCACAGTGGAGGCAGTGCCCTCAGAACCAGCAAACAAGACATGTCTCTTAACATCAAGGCACACACTGGCTCTCTGAGTCTCCACTCTGCTGCTAACTCTACCCCCTGCCTCCCTCCCTACCCCCCCCAGGAAAAAAGCAAAAAAAAAAAAAAAAAGTTCTGGTTTCTTCCTCTGCTCTTCTGAGACTCAGGAATTTGAGCTTGGCTTGAGGCTAGAGCATGTACCAGGTACCTGAGGATACAACAGGAGGAGCAGTGGTGGTTTCCGTGGCCTGACAGACCTCAGAGGAGTGCTTCTCTCTTCCAAGCTAAGAGAAGAGAAGGACAGAGGTTTGAGATCAGAGAGTAGCTACAGACATATAATGGATTTAGAACAATAATAAACTTATATATGTGATGTATACTCCAATTCCTCTGACTCAGGACTTGTGGTTGTGACTACGGTTTGAACAGTAATGGAAATATCTTTGGAAGTTCATGGAAAGTTTCTTGGGAAAATGTGATTATTGAATCATGCTTGAACAAAGAGTTTTGAGGTGTCCTTGATTCTCTGCTTGAAACAGATCCATATTTTGAGTGATTGAACATGAGCGAGGGTCCACTTATAGCTTTTGGCATTGAGTTCAGTTATGTGGTTGCACTCAGATTTTCACCTAGAGCTATATCCTTCCAGTTACTAGAGGCTCCTGAATACAATTTCTTGGATGATTCTGAATTAAACTTCTTCGCCTGAATTATGGCTTCTCTTGGGAATAGATAGGACAATGCACCTTTAAATCTGTTTTTGTGATTTTCCAAAAATCTACTTCTTCAAACTTCTACAGATAGCTGCACAGAAAATGCCTCCCTGTCCACAGTGTAGGCAAGCAAGCCCACGTTGCCTGTGTTCTTACGTAGGAGAATAGATTTTTGATTACATGATGGTGCAAAAGTATGTACCTGATCTTGTTGTCCAGCCACACTTAGGGATCAATGACAGTACTGGGTGACAGGTTTCCTTCTGAATCTGCAGAGTGGTGGTGGAGCTGAAGTACCTCCCTGGAGGAGCTGCTGGAGGCCCAGGAGATGTGTGACCTGAGTATACAAAATGGCACATGTGCACTGCCCGTGCTTGTGCCCATACTGCTGCCTTGTGATGACACTGCACCAGCCCCAACATGAGGCTTGGATGGATCTCCTGGAGCTGCTAAGTGGATATTGTAGAGATCGCATGCCCAAGTCAAACCATTAATGACCAGAACCACTGACATATTTACAGTGGAAAATCTATGACCACCCACCATGTTCACCAACCATGTGATTCAAAAACAGTTAAAATAATGTAAATGGAGCACAAAATCAGGCAGAAATATCAAGTCTGGAGAATGAGAAGTGCCTGCTTATTAAATTGGTAGAAATAAATTTTTGCCATTGCTGAGGAAAAAGAAATAACGTTGCTGTTATGGACTTGGTAGAAATATGTTAGGATTGGCTAATAGATGCTCGTTTGTTTTGAAAATGCTACACTGTCTCATGGCAAACATCTGCTGGTTGCATATCTCCCTGAAGGGCTATGTCTGTAATAGCAGCCCTGCTTCTTTAGAAAGTGCTAGAAGAATCACAGGAGAAAATGCAGCTCATTCTTTCAGGAAGAGTAGTCGCCTGTAATTATAAATGTTGAGGGGATGTGCTCCCAGAGGGACTGTGTAAAGGTTGGAAAAAACTCTCCCACTGAGCCACGGCAACTGGTTTAGTCACTAGGATTGGCTTTCACTGCAACCATACTTTTCCCATAAAGTGACCACAGGAGAAAAAAAAACAAACCACCAAGATCAGTCAAAGAAGACAGCAGAAAAAAATTGGTTTGCATTTTTGCATGTTTCAAGGATAAGAAAGATGGGAAAAGCTACAGTCGACCAGTTTCCTAAGAGATAGGTAACACTATTGTGAGAGCTGGGGACCACAGCTGGCCGAAGCACCGCCAGCAGAAGCATCACCCTCTATCACATAGGCAAAGGTATGTAACCCTCATCCTGATGGCAGCCTGTCAGAGTCCTGAATCATCTTTTAGTGATACCTGAAGGTGACATCCAGGGCAGGCAGATCTGATATTGTCCTAATCCTGCTCCCCAGTTCAAGAGTCATAATGGTAGAAACTGTAGCCTATGAACCATGAGGGTGCAGGTGGTAGGAGAGAAGCTGAAACTGAAGCCTGGGAGAGAGAGAATACGGAGGAGGCAAGGAAGGAGGAGGGGGCAATGTCTTTGAGTAGTCAAGCAACACCTTGCTGACTCCTGAGATTATGAGTTTGACTCCTGGTGTGCATGTATGCAATGGCCTTTCCCAAATGAGCTGGGCTAGAAGCAGGTATTCAGTGCTTGGAGTAGAGAGGTGAAAGGTGGCTGGATGGTCTGTTCATTTGTTTTGTCACCTGCTTTCCCTTTCACTGCTCTGGACTTGCTTGCTACCAAGTTTGTAGCAGACTGCTCTCTATATAGGCACTGTTTATCATCTTACTGATGCACACAGAGGAACATCACTGATGTACATATGGAATGTTTAAGTAGACTTATGGTTTAAGATTGGTCTGGGTTTGGGACATACAAAAGGAATAATGGGAAGAAAGGGATTTGGTACCAGTGCTGGGGGAGTACCCTATGTGAAACAGCTGTCAGAAGTCAGTTCAGTCACTTTCAATGACTGAGGAGATGCAGTCAAGCCTCCCCAAAAATATGGCCTTTAGGTGGGGAATAATAACAAGCTTAAAAAAAAAAATTAACAATAGATGGATAAATACAGGGGAAAAAAATCCAGGGAGAACTGGCTCAACACGAGATCCTGTAAGGAGAAGTCATGTGAGGATTTCCCAAGAGTGGGTTTTGGGCAAATCCCAGGCTGGGGTTAGAGCCAGGCTAGGCCACTGCACACAAAGACCTGCAATGTTGTATCTCTCCAGAATAAGGCACAAAATGGGCAGATGGCCGTGGCTTGCTTCCTTGTGGTCTGGCCTGGATCCATGAAAGGTTAGTTTAGTAAAAACAGCTGCAGGGAAAGTTGGCTTCTGAGTCCCATGGGGGAAATGAATTCACTAAGGCCCGTGGAGGAGGAACGGAACCTAATGGATGAAAAAGGAATGGGGTGACTGTGAAAACTCTTCATCTCAGACCCAAATAATTGGTGATTATCAGAAAAAAAAAAAAAATAGATTCTCTTTAATCTGCTTTGTTTGATCTGCTTCATGTTATATTTTTGTAAACAACAGAATACTATCTGGTGTCTAACCTTCCATTTAAATATACTTTAACGAAGTTTATCTCTAAGATGAAGCATGAATATTCTGCTCACCAAGCAAGAACACGGCTCTCTTCCTGGGGAGATGTCCCTCTCCTATCTCCTGGAGAGCCTTGGCCTGCAGCATCACCTCCCAGAGCCATGTGTCAGATCCATCTCAAGTCTGTGGATTTGGCATAGTACTCCACATAGGCAGATGAGAAAATGATCCCTTATCTGAAATGGCTCACCACTGCTGTTCTACAGACTGGGACTGAATGTCTATTCTGATGACACCCACTGTGCGCTGCTGTTGGGATTCAAAACACTGGCCCAGGCTCAGGGCTGTTCGCTTGCTGGAATGGAAGATTGCTTTCCTTAACAAGGTAGGGAAAATTATCATTGGAGGAAATGGTAGCAGTTTCCACAACACATACCATATCCAGGGAGGATGGGTCATAACAGCTGCCCTACAAAAAGGTTCAAAGGTTTATACTAGCCTGCTTCCTATGGAGAAGGAGGCTCTCACAAACTGGAATACTATTACATATTGTAACAGTGGTTGCAGAGAAGAGGAAGGGTATGAGTACTTACTCTCTTTTCTTTTTCATGCCCAGAAGGAAAATAAGTCTTAGAGCAGATAACTGCTTCCAGAAGTCTGACCCAATATGTCTCTTTCGGGACATAAAGCAATCACTTGTCTGAAGCAAAGGTTGCAGAAGAACTGTTAGCTTGAAGCAGTTTAGCTGAACCACAATACATATGACCCTGCCAAAGTGTGGGAAGAGCTTGAAATAAACCTGAGCTTGTCATCTCCAGGAAGGAAAGATTTCAAACTGTGGCCACAGACACTACAGGCCTGAGCAGCACAGCTCTGGAAGGCATAGATAATTGTGTTGGCAGATGCTGCTTGACTGTACTGCTGTCAGGTGCTGTCTCTAGGTGGGGCAGTGGCAGGATGTCTGTTTTCTCATGCGTCTGGTTTCCTCCTGGAGGTCCTCACAAACAGCTGGTTGCTGTTTTGCTCCTTCTTCTTTAGCTTTTGGGGAAAATGTGGGGTTGTGCCCTTTGGAGCCATACACATAGCATTAAATCAATGGCTAATGAAAGAACTTGAAAGTTTGATTAAAATGAAGTTGCGGTCTTATACCACAGCCTCTGCAGAGCTGGAGCAAATGATTGATTCTGTGTTTACAGCACAAGGGCTCCCTTTCGTTCTGGAGTTTGGTAGGAGAGCTATGGATTCTGGGTTAGGTGGGAGCCTAATATAGGTGATAATGCACAGAGTGGGAAGTTGTAGGGGAGTGTTGCCTAAATGAAGCTTTTGGTATGAAATCACAGAATCATTTAGGTTGGAAACTATCTGCAGAATGGTTTGGAAAGATCCTTCCACTCAGTCTTTAGGCAGCTGGAGTGGCGTACCTTGCTGGAACATGCTGACCTAAGTTAAAGCCTTTTTGTTATTATTTTTATTGCAGAGTTCCTTAGGAAAACTTTCACAAACAAACTGATAGTCTTTGTTTAGAGGAGAAAGAAACAGTTCTTGGAGGGTCTGTACGAAACAACATATATAGAGTGTCGGTATATATGTATGTATGTATGTATGCATAGCTCCTCAATTTAGCATATGGAGTTAAGATGGAAAAAGCTAATTTTGAATCAGCCAACCTTGAAAAGCTTTTCAAAGATGTATTTCTTAATGCAGAGCCAAAACATGAGAATCTGACCTAGGCTGGTTTATATATATGAGCAAAAATATTTACTCAGCTAGTAAGTATTTGATTAACCTTTGTTTATTGCTTCAAGATGAGAGAGAGTAAAATACAGGAACTTGTGGATTATATTTTTGCTTTTTGGCTAATTTTCACTTCCTCCACAGGAAAAAAAAAACCCAACAAAAAAACCAGTGTATTTAGGAAAAGAACATATTTCTTTCTCATCTCAAACTCAGTATTTCAAAGTCTAGAGCTGAACTCAGGAGACGCGGCTATTTGGTTCATTCTGAAGAGTGAAACGGATGACTGTTGCAGGCAGGCTGAGACCTTGTGCCTCATCACTGCCCAATGAGACAAGCACAGAATTGCAGGTAGAAGCATGTGCAAACCTCCTGCTTTCTGAGTGGGAGAGAGACCTGGAATTTTCATTTATAATTTAAAACTAAGCAAATTAAGACACTAACTTGAGTCTTTTTATGCACCTTCTGTTTCCAGGGCCTTATTTACAAGATGTTTTACACTTTAAACTTAACAATTTCAAAGATCCCGTTTTTATGCTCAACACTGCTGTTAATAAGAGCCACTTGCCCAAGCCAGCTGCCTTCCTAGCACAGGTCAGTGCAGCATCCCTGCCCCTCCACTTAGGGTCCTGATGTGCTGCTTTGAAAGGTGCCATGCTTTTTTTCCTCCTGTGTAATCCAAATTAGGAATTATTTTGTCCTGAATAATGTGATGGAGGTGTATTGCAATATGAAGGGTGTGTTGCTGGCTGCCTGAACCCAGGACCGGGAAGAGGGGGTCAGGAGGAGCCTGAGTTCTGCTGGGAGCTACAGCTGACATTGTGGGGCATTAAAATAAGTGGTAATTGCTGTGTGACCTTGAAGGGCTGGAATGTCCTTCCTGGCAAACTCGATCAAGACCTTTTATTTTGGTATGAATGTAGCAAGGTGTAACCAAGAAAGCAAACTTCAGAGGTTTAATTCTTCTTCTTTATTATTATTATTTTTTCCAAGTAGAATAATTTTGCTCAGTAAAGACAGACTGAATTAGATTGTTAGTGTGCCTGAGCAATTTGTTACTTGAAGATCACTCCTGCATCAGGATTGTCAAGGGAAGAAGGCAATGATGCAGTCCCATAGGCCCTGGTCAGAAACAGGTTTTCTTGGTGTGAGTTGTTTGGCTCCAGGTGCAGGAGGAGTCTGTGTCTCAGCAGACCTGGATGCAAGGGCTCTAGTGAGGTCTGGAGTCATACAAGGATTTTGATTCCCTCCTGTCATATGTGGTTCTGTTCGCATTTCATCTGAGGCACCTTCTAACAACTGCTCTTTTTCAAATGTTGTGCTGCAAAATCAGCCTTAGATCTTAAGTGTTGTACCTGGGATGGTCCCTGTTACTTGGAAATCCTAGTGCACAGTGAAGGCAGGCATTCCTCAGTAGATCTGCTTCACAGGTGGGGGGACTGTAGCACAGAGAAATGCTGCAACTTGTTCAACATTGCACACTGGCTTAGTGATAAGCTTTAGATTTTGTTTTGAGATTTTTGATTCTCAGTCTGATTCTATGTCTGCTGTCAAGGTAACAAAACATTCCTACATTTCCAGAGAGAAATGCACTGCTGAACAAGACCCCACAGAGCAATTCCGTTAAGACTCCTTGACTGTATGATAGGGAAGAAGGTCTATTTTACTGTTGATTTTTCACATGGATAGTAGTTATTATCTAGTTTGCTCCTTATTCTACTCCTCATTTATTTAGTGTTTAGAAAGCTCTTACTGAGTTCAAAAGCAATTTGGCCTGGGCCTGCTATGGTCTGAGATTATGATTTGGGCAGTGGAGGATGGAGGTCAGAGCTGAGCTGATCCAAGCAGCTCAGGGAGGTGATGTTTCTGAGAAGCAAGCATTCAGACAATGACCATTTCTGAGTGCAGCAGAGAAGCAGGTTTACCAGGACAAACAGCAAAGACATGCTTCTCCAGCACTCTCTGGGCCTCAGTTCACCTGGATGTGTTGTGTTTAGGGAGCAGTGACCCTTATTCTTATTACCAGCTCTGAACTGCCTTGACTGGGCACTACAGGAGTATTCCCATCCATGAATGTGTCTGCAAGACTGCCAAGTGGGGACACAATCTGCAAGGGGAGCTTTGGTACTGTTCCCATACTTCTGTGCACTCAAAACGTAGTTTCAGTATCAATTCAGTTTTTACTGATTCAGTATATGCTAGCTGAATGTTAAAAGAACACAGCTGTAAACCTGATCTGTATGAAGGTTTGGTCCTTTTTTTTTGATTGGGAAGTGGGAAGGGTAGAGTAGAGTTGGTGGATAGAACGTGTTCCTCAAATGTAGAAGTTTGGGATCCAGATTGAACCTGAGTTAAGCACAGTGCTATGCACCACTTGCTGGGAGTCCTCTGGCAGGTAACTTGACCGCCCTGTGCTCCAGTAAACCAAATTGTGAGTTTGTTTACAAGCTGCAAACCAGATGCTGCATCTAGGAATAGTTGGCTCAGGCAAAAAAAGCCTCAACCTCCATTTTCAAGGCTTCCGCATCAATCTCTGATCAGTGCTGACCAGACCACTAGTAACAGCATTTGAAGTTGAGGTGGTCTTTGAGATTAAGTTTGACTCAGATTTTTTCCTTATTTTTTTCCTTATTAAACATTATTCTGATTGTCTTTGGGGGACAGAAGTATGGGCTGAATTACTGTCTTGAAGTATAGCAAATTCTGAGGAACACATTTCCCATCTTCCAGAGAAATTATTTAACACCTTGGTTGTAAGTCAGAGGATGGGATCACAATAATCAAACCCAGATGTCTGCAGAGAATTTCCTGCAGAGACTTCTTCCCTCAATGGCAGTTGTTAGACCATATTCATCACCAGTAAAGCCCCATAAGCCGTCACAACAACTGGTCAGATCATGCTTTGGGAAATAGGTTGTGCTTTCATCTTTCTGGTTTTGGCACTTGATGAGAAAAATCAGCTGCCTGCTTCTGATATGTTACTTCTTTTTGTTCTGACAATGTATGTGTCCTTTTGGCTTTCAGCCCCAGGGGCCAAATCATCTTTGGGGCATTGGTGGGCTGTAGACTGCTGCAAGAAGTGGCTGAAAGCCCACATCAGTTGTTGGTTATACATAGAATATTGGACAGAAAACAGGAACAAGCCCAGTCCTGAGAGGTGTGAGGGATGGTCTGCACATCTCCTCATGCACCGTTTGACAAGGCGTGCAAGCCTTGCTTTGAAAGAAGGCGCTGATACAGCATTATTTCTGAGCTGATGTATCTGTGACTGTGTTCTCTTAGTCATGGTATTTTGGCCTAGTGTCAGAGGGATTTCTGTACTATTTCATCTGCATGTACAAATCATACGAATATGGGTTTCTCAGACCAGATGTTGGTATTACACAGCGCTGAGCAAAACTCATGTGTGTTCTTTCTATTTCACTTTCTGAGTCTCAGAATGAATAAAGTGAAAATATGGTATCGATGTGAACACAGAAATAACCTCTTAGTCACAGTCTTTCTTCAAATATTAAAGATATTGAACTACCTAATTGCTGGGCTATTAGCTAATTTTCTTACTTAGGGGACATATTTGCGTGACAGTTTTTTTCTACATTCTAGGTGTCAAGAGAACAAAAAAGATTTGGAAAGAAAACTGTACAAATAGTTTCACTTTGTTCTCAAGTTTACTTGCACTTTGGTCAAATCTGGAAAAAAAGAAAAAAATCCCGAACATTTGTAAGTTTGGTACAGATCAGAAGTATGTCTGTGTACAATGATGAACTGAATTATATGCCTAGAGTTAATGGAATCACAGTTGCATAAAATTAGTGAGATAACAGAATCAATTCCTATATCTTTGGAATTCTTACAACTCTGTGATTTATAGTAATTAAGGACAAACAAAATAATTAATGTTTGGGGCAGACAAACTTTATGGAGAGATTTATGAGCTAAGCAAACGACACCATAAAGTCCATTCTAAGATGAAACTATTGAGAGTTGTTTATAAAACAGCATGATTTTTATTGCTTTAAACAAACAAATTTTGTTCATAGGACTTCTTTCTTATAAAGCAAAACAATTACTACCCCAAATTAAATGGGCATGTGCTTATCTGGAAAAAACAAAACATACATACAGTGGTATGAATTGGAGTTTAAAAAAGAAAAGAAAAAAAAAAGTCGCTTCTAAAACAAACCAAAACCAAAACAAAATAAAATGAGAGGTTTTATTGTCATAATTATTACTATACCAATTTAAAACAAATTAGAAGGTGGTTTTTGGAATTACATACCCTCTGATTTTCATGAAACCCAACATTGTGCAGGCTGCTAATTTTTCATGCAGGGAAATGAGTGTATTTTATCAGGTGGCAGCCATTCACTTCACTCAAACTAAGTCTTGCCAGCTGGACCCCAGCTGTTCCAGAGCTATGGAGAGGGGTGATTCTCTGAAAAATGTGAGTCTTGTTCAAAAGAAGGGTCTTTGCTTTGGGAATGATAGCTAATTCTTTTGTGTTTCTTAATCCTTTCTTTCCCTAGGCCTTGATCTAGGAAACACTGGGGTGTGTACTGAAATTCTACTTTGAGCTAGGAAAACATTTAAATGTATATGACTCGTTTTCCTGGGAAATGAAGGCACCATGTTCACTTTGTTAGCTGACCCGCTGATTTCTCTACTGAGAGTGGGTATGACAGTGTAAGGGGAGAGAAATGCTGAAACATTGCTTCCTTTCATGTGACTCAAACATGTGCTTAAATTTAAACACATGCTTAGCTGACCTTTCTGCACAGGGATGCTTTCCTGACTCTGGACCTTAATTACAAGCATATTTTTGGAGTCTGTTTATATTCTGATGTGAGCAAATGCCTTTACTTTGCAAGAGTAACTTCTTCAAAGTATGGCAAAGTGACAGAAAGATAGTATCTGTAAACACCAGCTCCTCCAGTAAAAGAGGAGGACAGGCTTCTGTTCAGGCACTTATTTTGGTAGGAAGAACGTGTCTTACTTGTGGGGTTTTAAAAATCCAGTTCACCTCAACAACAATGGATAAGATTGGCTCCTTATGAAACAGTGTGCATTTAACTGTGCAAGCATGAAATGATCAAACTGATTTATACAGGGCAATTTCATTTAATGGACAGCAGTTTGAGCCAACCTGTTGTGAATTAATTGATCATTGGAGGTATTCACATGCAAATTTTGCAGCTGTAGATCCAACTGGTTGAGGTGTTCAAGAGCTATTGACTGAAGTGGATGAAAAATGAAATGCCACTGCTTTTATTCTCAAATGACTTAAGAAAGCCCTTCACAGTTTTGGCCAGCAACACACGAAAGATGGACTGTGCTAGTAAAAGCAACAGCCTGCCCACCGTAAACTGTCCAGACCAAATGCAATATATTCAGTGTCTTTGCAGAGGTTTCCTAGCACCACAACCATTTTGTACTGCAAAGCTGGAGTCTTATTCATGAATTATTAGCTTGATGACACTACAGTAAATTGTACCATTTCTGGATTAACCGTTTATACATCAGCTTGCAAAGCTTCTGAAACTGCAGGTACATTTTAAATGATTTCAGAGGGGTTGAGACCCCACCTAATCCCTACTTTAAATTTCCTTTAGAGTGTTATTAATTAAAGGGCTCCACCGGAAAGGAATCTGTGTTTCCTGGCGACTGCACTGAGTAGTAGCGAGTCATTTCCCTTTTCAGGAATATCTGTGAACTTAGTTATGTGAGGCGCTTATGCATAGCAGGTGTTATATTTAAAATAGTGTCTCTCACTGAGAGCTTGAAAGGACAGCTTCTGTTTTTCTTCTCCTCCCCAACCCAGGCAGAAAAAATACCATTTTTTCCATGATGGCTCAGGAAACAGAGAGCAAGTTTTCCTCCCGGGGAGGGTCCACCTGTCTGTCTGGTGTGGATGGCTGTGACTGACCTGCTCTCCCAAAGCAAGGGCTGGGATCTCCTCTTGAAGGACCTGCAGTTCCCACCTAGGGAGAGTTGTCTTCCCTCAGGCCCCCAGAGGGACATGATTGGTTCTCCTGGAGAAGCATGCGAGGTGCACGTTTGGAATGCACAGCCAGCACGTGGCCATGGCCTCCTCTTGGTGGTGGGTGAGAATAGGTTGCCCTTCCTGTCCTCTGGTAGCCAGAAGCTCTTGGATAGAAGGCTTCCTTCTGTCCCTCCCTATTGTAGGACAGTAGGAATGTACTGGTGGGCAACTCCATGTCCTGCATATGTCATTCCTGCAATATTGCTTTTTTTAATTTCCTTGTTGGTGGTACTATGATTACATAAGTACACAGTGATTAAACAGCAAAGTGGAGGCTTGCTTTGTTGCAAGATCTTGGGCTGGAGGGTCAGGCTGGTGTCTGACCCAGCTGCAGCTCCTGCAGCCTCAAGAAAGCCACTTAAAAGCTCCCTCTCCATTTTCACACTGAGAGCATTATTTTTATTGTATTTACCTCGCTGGGGTGTTGTGCATTTTCTTTAAGCAGATGGTATGATTGCAATGCAAATATTGTTGGAGGATCCTGATGAACATGGATCTCATCACAACTGTTTGGACTTCATCTCCTCCCTGTGGTGGGCTGTCTCCAAAATAAAGTGTAGTTATTGCTCTTATTAAGCATTGCACCCTAAGTGCTTTTTGTCTGGCACTGTATAAAAAGGCTCAGTGAGATGTAAACAGCAGCAAGGTTTTTTTTTCCCAGAGAGCCGCATTCAAACCAAACAATGATGCACTGAAATTTTCAGAAGAGTTTGTTTGTACTCCAGCTTAGGTGATGGCAAGGGAAACAGCTTTTTTATAACAAAACTAAGCCTCAAAAACACCTTAAAGTACGTAAGCCACTGAGATGATATCTCTCAGTACTTCTGTCAGGATCCCAATGACCAGAGGTTTGGAGTGGATCTGCCAAGACTTTCCCCTATAATGAGGTTTTCCATGGACCCTGGAAGGCTTTTAAACTCAAAATTTAGTCTGAAAATATTTAGGCCTTTAGACAGAAAAAAAAAGAAACCTTCAAAAGTGACCAGGCGAGGCAGAACAGGGAAGAAAAAAAGGAATGGAACAAAATGGAAAGGTTGATGTTGTGCACTTCCCTTCTGCTTCCACTCTGTCCCCATGGGGCAGTCTTTGCTCAGTGGTTTGCTGGCAGGAGGACACAGGGCTCAGTTCCTACAGTCCCAGCAGTGCCTTTGTCCCCAAGGCCCAGAGGTGTTACTGTCTGTCCCTCCTGGGCTCTTGCACCTTTCCTCTCTGCCCTAGCCCATGGGGACCAGCAGAAAGAGTGGTCCATCCTCCCCTCCCAGACAGTACACTAACTGAGTTGAAGCAAAGCAAGTGTGTGCTGCTCACAGCTGTTCCTGTGCTCCAACCTTGCTGGACAAACTCTGGCTCAAATAGAAGTCCCTAAGACCAGTGTAGTAGTAAGGAGGAGGCATTCTTTCTTTAATATGGTGCCAGATGCAGGAATGGATTCTACCACCTAATCATGCAACCCGACAGAACAAAGGTACGTCCGTTATATACTTACCAACATGCCATACTAACCACGCTACCATGCTCATTTTCCATGCTCTTCAGCTCTTCAGTGCAGGACAGTCCTCCAGGACTTCCTTTAAAGTGAGTTGTTTTTTGAAATTCCTGTATGCAGCGATTCCAATAGCAATATTGCATAAACATGTCTTGGACTACTTCAAGCAACTGGAGCTCTACTGACACTGGTGAGATGGAGAAGCCACCATGTAAACATCAGCCACGTCTGAAGGCAAGAACTATGGGCTCCATCCTGCTGACCCAGAAGACAATGGCAAACCTCCCACTGGCTTCATGAGAAGCAAGATCTGACATTTAATACAATGTCTGGAGAAGCTTACTTATGAGGACTCTGGAGAATTTACAATAACATACGTTTCATTCTTTCCTATGCGTGTCCAAATGTGAGATCACTTGTTCAATTACCCGCATTCTTACAGCACTTAGTGGGCAATGAGGAGAAAACAAAGAAGCACTTGCATTTGCTTATAGCCCTGGATTTCTCCCCAGCACTAACACAATGGCACTAGGACATTTTGCTCTCACAGAAATGTACCGAGCCAACAGGAAAAAAAAAGCAGCCCAGAACTGTGGCTGTAAAATGTTATTGAAAGGATTCATAATGAGCTCCAAGGGAGTTTATTGAATGGCTTTAGGAAAGCTTAATTCTTTAAAATTTTTGAGGTGAATATGTATTTAATTATATTTCAGTGATGTTATTTGAAGGCCTCCTGTTATTAGAGATTGTTCAGTGAAAAGTTCCTTTTTTTTTCAAATGTACCTCTTAATTCAAATCTTTTCCTGCAATTTGCTTTTGAGAGGGAAGCTGTTTTTTCATGCTGATTACTATTTCTATGAATCTCGGGCATGTAAGGGAAAAAATATTAGGAGAATTTTATTTTGCTGACCTATTAGCTGCTGTAAATCTTTGGATGAAAGTGAGCATAAAGTGGTGCAATTAGTTGTCATAAAAGACTGTCCTTCCAGGCTCTCCAGGTGCTGTATGGAACATCTGATGGAAGCAGGACTTCAGTTTGGGCCCATAGGCACCTGAAGCAAGCTGAAGTGGTGTGGGCCAAGGGCTGTGTCAGAGGGAGGGTGAGGGGCATGGAGTGTAGCCCCTCGCTCATCCCATCCCCATCACAGCCACTTCCAGGAGATGGGAGCTCACTCTAGCCTCTCTCCCTGGTACCAGTGTGTCTTGGCTCCCTTCCTCTGTGCTGAGCCATGGTGTCTGTGGGCTTCTGTAGGATGACATTGGAAACATGACCTTTGGCTTAAAAAATAAGGGAGTTACAGGTGAGGAAAGACCACTACTGAATGAAGTTCTTAATGAAGTCATTACTTCACAGAATCATAGAATAGAGGGCTTGCCTGCCTGTCAGCCTCGCTTTCCTTCGGCAAAAGTATCTCCATTCCTCTTGTACGTGCTAACCTGTCCTGTGACTGGGGTACACCTCAGCTAGTGGGAACAAAGTGGCCTGGAGGGGTCACATACCTGTAGTCTCACTGTATAGATGTGAAGGGATTACATGTCATTTATTACCAAGGATCCCTTCAGGCCCGAACACAGCTGGGGTGTCTCAGCTGTGTGCCATAAGAAGGTTGCCACAGTAAGCCCTTGGGCTAAATCTATGAATGGGCAGCATACTTGTCTGGCTTTTGTAAGGAGGATTAGCATGTCTAATTGGGAAACATTACCTGTTGTTTAGTCCCAGGCTGCAGTGGCAGAGTCATTCCAGCATATGCTTGACCATCCTTCTAATATTCACATCTAAAAAAAAGCAAGGCTGTAGCAAAATCCTACTGCAGGAGGTTCCCTTGTGCAAAGAAGAGGGATAGTTCCTTACAGGAATTGTCAGAAGATTGTATCCCAGCCTCAAGCACGCTGCTGCCTTGGCTCGGCTTCTCTGCCCAGTTTAGCAGAGATCTCTGACCCCAGCGATTTTCCACTGCAACTGCCAAAGCAATTTGAGAGTGGAATATTTTGCAAAAGTTTTGTGACAATTGAACTTTTTGTGAGAATAGCAACTAGTACTTTGGATTAATGACTACTGTGCTTGTATTTTTATTGCTAATTTAACTAGTTCCTTTTGAGTTCTGTGTACTTGCAGAATATGTGTGTAATTTATTCTTGCCCCCGCCAAGAGGCAATTACAATGTATATCAGATAATATACAACACAATGAGGACACAGCGAAGAATGCAAAGTAAAAATTATACAGCATAGAATTGTGGCTACAGCTTTAGTCATAAAGTTTTTGTCAGTTTGTACAGTTTGTCATGTTAGCCAAGAAATGGAAATGGAGTTCACAAGATGAGTTGGAAGAAGCACACTCTCAGGAGTGGAACAAAAAGCAGTTCTTAACATAGCTTTAATCTTCAGCCTGTTGTTCATTTGTGGCTAGTTTGCTGCAAGTTGTAACCTACCTAGGCCTCTCATCACCTTATTTCAAATGACTCCAACTGTGCATTAAGACAATTCCTGGGATGAGAAAATATTTTTCCTTTATTCCCTTGATTGAAGGTGTTGGTGTATTCTATTTTCATGCAGGCTTTTGGGCATGAACTAACTCAAGCACTCACAAGAGCAAGATTCCCCAGCCAGGTCTTGGGAAAACCAAAGAGAAGGCTGAGGCTCACATGTTTCTCTCAGGGTGTTTTTTTTTTTTTTTCCCAGGCTGTTGAAGACTTTCCTTTGTCTCTGGCAGATATTTTCTGTTCCTCTGATAACAAGAATTGTCTCTCAGCCTCCTTGCTGTTAGGACAGTAAGGGGCAGTGCAGTCACCACGACATGTACCGCATTACTAGCAAAACACCCTGGCTTTGATGATTAGATTTGACTGGATGTGCCGCATTAAGAAATAAACTAGTTTCTGTCCCTGTTCTCAGTATGAGAGTAAGCTGTCAGCCATATGCAGTGAGAGTCTTGTCTGCCCTCAGAGGTCTTTACCTTTTCCATTTTTTTTCCCAAGTCCTCTTAGCATTTCAAAAGTTCTTTTGATTTACTGGTGAATACAATGGCCTTTTATTTGCCTACACCTTGATTATAATGGAGTTTGTTGGAGTGTTTAAAGGTTCTTTCCCCAGGGCATTTGTCATTCCTCTGCTGGAGACAATGTTTGCACAAGTTCTCTTTCATCCTCTTTCCCATTATCTGTGATTTCTGCAACGCTGTGAGATCTCTTGCACAAGACCATCACTGGTACAAAAGCGCCATGTATCATTCTGAAAAGCATTTCTTGTCATCTCTTACTTGCTGTTGGGAAAGGCTCTTGGCATTGTTCCTGGAAGCCATATAACCTCCTGTAGGGCCGGTGTCGTGGCATCAGCCTGACGTCAGTCCATGGCCTTTTGTCCGTGACTCCTTGCCACGTGCACCCACACCTGCTCTCTGTACGAGCATGCTGAATAGTGCTGCTGAAACTTTTCTACAACAGACTTTGCCACTTGGCATAAGCCATAATTCTCCTGCAGTTTAGCACTCATCATTTTAAAACAGTTACTGGAGCTGGTGTAGAAGCCAGCCTCAGAGCTGAAGATATGGCTGAGTGCCCTTTGATACCCCAGCACTTGGCAAACTGGAGATCTCCCTCACTGAATTTCACATTCTTCTGCTGCAAGTTACTGTCTCTTCTGCTCTCCCTGCAGGCTCCAGGAGGCAGCAAGGATGCTGAGAGGTGTCCCACCAGCAGGAAGGGACTGCCCGGGGCCACGCACAGCCACAGAGCAGGAGCGCAGCTCCCCTGGACAGGCAGAGCTTGGCAGTGCACTGCTGCTGTTGTAGCAGCCAAGTTTCCTGCTGTTCAAAAGGGCCAATTATTTCTGATTAAGTTTAAAGTGAGAAGGCTGAAGGCTCCAGAAAGAAAATCGGCTCCCCACATTGCTGAACCACAGTACGCTGAGAAGGGGACTCTGCAGTGCTTTGAGCTGCTCATCTGCCCGTTATCCCAGCAGAGACCTGGGCACAGCAGTGTAAGGAGCAGACTGCTTTTTATTGCCTAGGTATCATTCACACACTGTACAGAAAGAGTTTTTTAGGGAATAGATTGCAAATCTATCAAACCTTTTCTTCACTTTCTTGATAACATAGATCTCTATCTCCTCACCCCTGCAACCTCTTTTCTTACCAGTGCAAAGCACAGAATATCTCCAGCATGTTTGAGAGGCTTTCTGATTTCAACTGCTGCGTGCATGTGTCATTTGCACACTGCCGTTTCAGTGTCTATTTCTTTTGGTTGTTCTCTGTGCCTGTAGGACTTGGCACCTCAGCCAGAGGCTGTTCCTAGGAGGTGGCCAAGGGTGCTTGATGGTTAGGGAGACCTCCAGTGCTGAGCCCTGTGCAGCTCAGACCAGCCTCTGCAGAAGGCTGCAGACCAGAGGCATTGCACTGCCTCAAAGCAATGCTGGTGACAGCTGGAGCAATGGGCTCGCTGTGGAGTCACACTGAGGCATCATGCATGCTATCTATGATGGGTGAGCACTGAGTGAAAGCTGGCTGGGTGCTTTACAGTCGACTCCTGGGATCCGTTCCACTTGAGAAATGCTTGTGGCTGGTTTGGCAGTGATAGTGTGTTACCATGTTCTGTGTCATTCACAACTCTATTTAAAACTGGTGATAAACGCGGCTAAATAAGAAAATCATTCACAAGCGACAGAGGTTCTGGAATATCAGGTCCTACCTCTGTATAGTCTACAGAAAAGAGATAGCAAGGAAAACCAAACACTTTATTTGATAGGTGGTAGGGTGCAGATAAAGTTTATAGGAGGAGAATTTCTTAGTGTTGGTGAAATAGTGAAACACCAACATAAAATTAGCAGCCCTCCAGGTAGGCATTATGCTTAACAGATATTGTGTGTTCTCATATATTTTGTTTAAATGCCATGTTGTATTTCCTTTAGGGGTTCTCTTCATGTTTTTATTCATGCTTGGAACTAGAATTAAGGTTCATTTTTATTCTGTAAAACAATGGCAACCCAAGAGACCAAACTGTGAGCAAGATCTATGGCCGCTGGGGTGTAGACAGGTGTAAGAACTGAAGGATCTGGGAGCTGTCAGATGTGTGCTTTCACTTACTGCCTCTAGAGAAATGAGGTGAAAGCTACAAAGTTTAAATTTTCATCTTTGTACTTGTGATCAAAGTATCAGATTGATTATATCATTACCTTTTAGGTCAGCCCCTCAAGAAGCAAGTAAGAAGTACTGATTTTAGTAAAATTTTGCCACCTATTAAAGGGAAACCTCTAGGTTTACTTTATATAGTTTGTATTTTCTATGAAATCTCCAGAAATAACTGATGACTGGGGGCTTCAAACATTCTTCAGTAGTAACCTGAGATATTTTTCAAGAAGTCTTGATGGTTTGGGTGCTACTGAACAACTGCTTTCTGAAAAACAGAGCTTTCAGAAATGTTTTATGTTGTGGTGAACACACCGAATCTTTAGTTCCCTTTTAAAATCTTGTCCAATAAAATGAAAATAATCTTTGGCTCAGTTCTGGTTTTCTTATATTATCCATGGGCCAGATCCTGTTCCTGCTAACCTCTGTCTCAAAATGTCTGTGGAGTTTTGGCACTACAATCGACTCCTAATTTTGCAAGAGTTATCTGCAAGGGATCAGCAAAAATGTAGTGACTATTTCTTTTTTTCTTTTTTCTTTTTTTTAATCCCTGGCTCAGTGTACACCAATTTTGTTCTCTTGTCATCTTTCCTTCCCTGTTTCATGTTCTGGAAATGTAGCTAAGCTGCTTATAATAATTTTCTCATTCATCAGTCATTTATTCCATTGCTTTCCTCCCTCTCCTGACCCCAGTGTGTTCCTTACTTCATACTTTTATTTTCAAAAATTGTTTCTGCACAATAGGAGCAACTTCCTCTGATTTGTATTCCTGTGGAGACTATCAGCATGATTCAAGCAATCAAGTGCATCAAAATAAAAGCTTGGCCTTATCTTCTACAGTCCAGCTGCTGACCAGAGATTAATGAATGGTTTATAGGCCTTTGAAACCACCATTTGGAGTTCTTTTTCTACCAACAGCAAGTGTTCACCTCAGAGCTGTTATTTGATGTAGCACTATTATTCTGATGAAATTCAGTTCATCCTCTTGGTGAGCACATTTTAACTTTACTGTGGTATTCTGGGGCAGGCAGAAGTGCTTGAAAGAATTACCCTTGGAAACAAAAGTGGCAGACAGGAGCCTACACCCCTTTTAAGTAACACTTTCCTACTTCTTTTCTCTAGCCTCTTTTCTCCCTACAGAGCAGCTCATAGTCTGTTGTTTGCAGGACATAAGAAGAGAAGAAAAGAGGAAGTCTGCATTTGGAAGGGCCCTTAGAAGACCATCGAATCCAACTACCTGACCACTTTACAGCTAACTAATAGTTCAAATGCATTACTGAGGTCATTGTCCAAATGCCTCCTGAGTACTGACAGAGAGAGCCCAGGGAAACACTGAGAGGCAGGGGGAGCACAGTGTCCAATGGGCAGGTGGGTGCTCATGTGCTCACCCAAGCATCTCAGCCCTTGAGAGCAGTGGAGTTTCATGTTTATTTAGGAAATGAGCAAGGCTTGTTGCCTTGGGAAAATGTGGCTCTCCTTCATCCATCAGAAAGGAGAAGTGTGGAAGTGACTCACCTGCTAGTGCCTGACAGCAGGGATTTAAGGAGACATTAGTTATCACTCTGACTTGCTGTTTCTCCAAAGGTACCTGTCAGACACAGCTGACACTTCAAGAACAGAGAAATGTTTGGCACTATCTATCTGCTCCTTGAGAACATGTTTTATCCATTCCCTTTTCACACACTTGGTTTTCTCTCATGAGGATCTGTGTTGTCAAAGGTTTCCACTTTCATTCTCTACAGCAACCAGCAGAGCCCAGGTGTTACCTTCAGGCTTTGCTGTTTCCACCTGTTTTCCCTGCTTTCCTTGGTATCTATAAGGGCTGCTCCAAAAGTAGTGCCCCCTATTTTATTATGTTGGCCCATGACATTAGGGGCAGATGTTGGTGGTATGGCAGTGGTATGGCACCTTCCCACCAATATCCCATTACATGTTGTTGCTGTGTGACAGATGGCAGCAGAGGGGCAGTCTAACAGAATGGTGTCTAACACGGAAGTGCGTAGGAGCAAAGGTGTGACACTGAATTCCTCCATGCAGAAAAAATGGCACCCGCTAATATTCATCAATGCTTAAAGAGAGTTTATGGAGCCCAAACAGTGGATGTGAGCACAGTGAGGGGTGGGTGGTGCATTTCAGCAGTGGCTGAAATGTCAGTTCTCCTCTGGTGCAGATTTACACAGCAGTTGCACTGCAGGACTCTTTTTTCTGACTTAACCTATGTGTTCAACACAGCAACTTTTAACAGCTCCATCAAACTATTTTTCCTTTGGAAGCAGTCGATGTATCATAGGTCTTTTTTGATTGTTGTTTCATTGTAGTTACTTTAGATTTGTCAGTCCTAAAAAGACATCATTTCCTCTCCAAAACACTGCAAGAAAAACGTAATGTAGTTCTGTCTTACAGATAGAAATTTAAGTAGTGGCAAAGCTACAAAGAGTAGTAGAGGGGTCCAAGGGATTCAAACTCTGTAAATCCTCAAAAATCACTGTCCTAAACACATCGCTAGCTAATACTCAAAGTCCTGGCTCCCTCCTTAGCTTCCCAGTAGATGCTGAGAGAACTGCGGTTCAGTGTTGCTCTTCTGCAGAAGGCTTCCACAAGCTCCAGCAATCCCAGTCTCTGTCTGCCTGCAACTATACAAGTTTCCATTTTAAACCTTAATTAAAATGCCACTCCTGAACTTTGCTCCTTGCCTATTCTGCCCATAAAAGCATTAGACTTCCCTAGAATTGTGTCTGCTTTGCAGATTGGTTGTTTGAACTTGCAGATAGGACCTGTGGTTTTCTGAAGGGCAGGAAGACTTTTGTGAGGTCCCTTTTGGAAAATACAATCACTGCTTTCAGGTCTGCCCAGGGAGTGTTTGAGTCATTGTTCCTGAAGGTGTTCAATAAATGTTTAGATGTTGTTCTAAGGGACATGATTTAGTGGGGAAATGGTGGTGGTATGTGGACAGTTGTACTAGATTATCTTGGAGGTCCTTTCCAATCTTGGTGATTCTATAAGTAGTTTTGATTAGTAAGGACTGTCCTTGAAAAAAAAGGCATAGCTGATTTTACACAAAAGCCCTTTCCTATATTTTAACCATCCCAATGGTGTCTCTACTTGCCTGATGATTCCCTGAAAAAGAGAATCCTCCAGTTTCTGCCTTTAAGACAGAGAAATAGTTCTTGAGTTATGACAAGTAGAATGGTTGGGTTCCTTCAGCCCTTTCCTGCTTTTCTTATCAGCTCATTAACTCTCCAGTGCCCCTAAACTCTTACTAGGAGTACCATCAGCTTGATGAAGTCCATGTGCAATGCGATTTTAAAGCAATGACTATTTTAGTACATAGACTACAATCCTTAACTCCGTATTTTTAAATATTTGCATTAATTTTAGTTTTAATGTTCCTTTAGCGAGAAGCAGGTGAGTACTGCAAGTCCTTATTAACTTCTGAGGTTTGCTTTTTTTTCTTCAGTATTATCGTCTGTATTTCTAAAGCTTGTATCCAGCTTAAAATGAAGATATTATTCTGCGGAGTGTTAGGCCAGTCACTTTTCTTCTTGGCTGTTGCCTGTTGAGCTTCAGAGAAAGCCTTAAGAGAGGCTATTTTCCACTTCATCCATGTTTTGTACCTCCTGCTAGCACCACTCAGCTTTGCAAATTCAGCATTTGTATCCTTGCATTGCCTGGACTTCTTTGTTCCCAACTGAAAGGCTCATGCATAGGATTTCTCTGGCCTTTTGAGCACTTCTTCAGTGGCTTTGCCAGGTCACTCTTGCTGATCTAAAACCTGGGAAAGTAGCACTTTTTGGGTCACTGATACTTGTGGCTCATGGCAAGGGCAGCATGAGGATTAAGTACGCAGACATGTTTTCTCATACATTCTATTTTCTTTAGCAAATAATAATAACAAAATAGACAGTGGCAGTAGGCAAAGCAATAACTTCAGAATGAATGCATTAAACATAAAAAGTTACAGCAGGTTTTCTATGTCAAAAATAAAGCACAAAATTTACATGGACTGTATAAATACACAAAGTAAGAACACTGCAGGCGAATGCTTACAAGACAGATATTTAGCCAGTGTCACTGTGTTCCAGAAATCTGAAATGCCAAATGAAAAGTCCTGCATGGTAATTTATTTTGTCAGATGCTGTGAGACTGCAGAACAGCAGTAAGTGAGTCAGAGCTGTGCTGACAATGAAGACAAGCAACACACCTATCAAATACTGAAATAGCAGTTTTATGGTTTTCTTGTTAGCTGAAGTCCGTATTATTGTTTTCAATATCCATATAGCTATCTCATGTGCATAGATCAACTATTTCATCATCTGTTACTTCAGGGAAAGCTTTCTCATTGTATCGATACCAAAACAATTGCCAACCTCACTTAGTGATGAAATCTCACCTCTGTTTGCTGTGGCTTCACCTGGTTACTATACCACTCCAATGAGCATGCCTGACATCAGAATGGGGTTTAGAGTGGGGAATTATTCCAGTCACACAGAGCACATGCAGAAAAGACACTATTCCATGCTTTGCCTACCAGGTAGATTCAGCCCTTCATAGTTGCAGGCTTGACAAGCTTTTACAAGTCTTTTCCTACTGAAGATTTTTGAACATCCTTGTATTTTCCATAAGGTCTTCTGATCTAGGTGGTTGCTGAGCATTACTTTCCCCTGGTAACATTCATGCTTTACAGTTTCATGCATTCTTCTTTAAGCTGTCTCCAGGAGGTAACACACTGCAGACTAAGAATATTTTATGACAGTTGATACTGTTTTGAGATATTCCACAGATACAGTTTTGCTAGTATTCCTAGTGTGATGGTTTTGCCTAGGAAGATTAGAGGTCTCTAAGGTAGGGAGACTTTGGCCAAGCACTGCAATTTTTATTCATTTATTCTGCCTCTTCCTGAATAACTTAGAATAGTTGTGGCTGTTCTCAAGCTCAGCCCCCTTAGCATCTGGGTGCAACCATTCTCTCCTAGCAGAAGGCAACCTGGGATAAGCAAGTTGGTCATATGAGAGGGGTGTCTATGCTTATAGCTTATCAAAGAAAAATAATCCTCTTTGACACAACAGATGTTCCAGAGCTATACAGCTGACTGAGGGAATGAGATTCATGTGATAGTTCTGACCGTCTGCCTTTCCCTCTGCAAAAGCTTCTTCCCTATTTGAAATGCCAACCAAGTACAACTGCCAAATATAAGCCTTCTATAGTTTTGTGCAGTGGACGGATGTGTTCTTCTAGGCTCCTTCTGCACTGAACAAAGGGGGCAACCCAGCTGGGCTGCAGTGTCTACTGCAAGTCCCTGTTTCTCTCTGCTTCTGTCTGATTTGGGGATGGGAGAGGAGGACACAAAAACTGGGTGAAATAAGCCTTAATTTTGGCCACTACAATAGTGAGAACAAATCCTTCAGACCATTGAAGAGGTGGCCGTCAGACATGATGAAATGAAAGTCTGTCACCTCCTCTTCTGGATGGGTGTTTTGATGGCAGTGCTGCTGTTTTGGAGTGGCACCTGGGGACATACCTTAGAAGAGCTCTGTACCTGTGTACCAACATGAGTCTCTCTGGACTGCAGTGCCTCAGAACTAGGGCAGGTGCTGGCCTCTCTGGACCAGACACAATGGAGCTGTGAGAGACAGAAAAGTTTAAAAATTAGAGAAAATTTACTGGTAAAAAAAGAACAGGCACTCGTTAGGTTAGGTAAAGACTCAAGGACTGTGTTCTGAACTCAGTTCTGCCTCATTTCTACTCCAGGTCCTTATGTCCTTATGTGGGGTCTTCCCTGAGTGCTTGGGTTTCAGGGGTGACTATATAAATAAAGGAAATGATGTGTCAAAACCAACCACTGCAACTCCAGCTGGGAGCATTGCACTGTCCTGTGTGACCTCCTTCTCCTCCTCTTCTTTGCTTTCTATATTTCTTATATTACCTTTTTCTTTCCTGCAGATGTAACTGACAGAGATGGGTACTAAGGAAGATATACCTTTTTTTTTTTTTTTTTCCAGAGCCATAAAAATAGTTTCCTTGGTTTTATTAGCAGTGCATGGATGTGAGTTCAGCCTCCTCTCCAAAATAGACAATGAGCAGGAAGTACTCAATTTGGCAATGCATTTGGGGTTAGAAACATTGCTGCTTTCAAAACATTTCACCAGAGTCATTAATTAAGTGCTAGAACAGAGAACTTCAACCAAACAAAACTAGGGGAAATTACATTTCTCTTTCCTGACCTATATAAAAAGTATTTGTGCTTAAATCATATTGAAAGCTTTAAAGGGACCTCTTTCCCAGTGGAGCATGCAGAAAACATAAATGTCCTGCAATAGCTTTATTAGAAGGATTTGGCTGTGTTTCCTCTTTTAGGAAATGTTTAGTTTACAAGAAGAGAGTCTGAGCAAGAATAGTGCAGATATGGAGTTTCATTTTTCAAATGCAACTATATGAACCAGGAAATGTTCCCCTAATGACCAGGCTTGTCCTGTCTGAGAACAAAGATAAACCCCATTTCTGTTCAGTGCCAGTGACTAACAATGGGATCAAATCCAACGCCTTAATCAGAATTGTTGGGGAGCAACTTCAGTTTCAGCAGTCTGAGAGACTTGGGTAAAGAAAGCATCAGAGCGCTGAAGAGCGTCAGTATTCCCTGTCTCTGTTATTGACTGTGATTAGCCAGAGAACGTGGCTTTCGCCTGACATGTGAAAAGACCATAGGAACCCAAATAAGGGAAGGTCTCAGCACATGGTGCCTTGTGCTGGAGCACAGTCAGCCCTGCGCTCCTGGATCCATGCAGACGTTCTGGCTCACTATGGGGTCAGTATGTGGCTGCTTTGCTGGAGACCCAGAGGATGCCCTGGTACTGACCAAGACCTGACCACAGGGCTGTGAATGCTGCAGCACCCAAACACCATGACACTGTTTCTGCCCTAAAATATGGCACGTTCCCCTTCACTGCCAAATCTGCCCTGCCTGATCGGAGTTATCCTCAGCCCACAACAGATGCACCCCCAACTACAACCTGCAGCTGATTCTCTGCCTCTTTCCCCTGTGTTTGCTCAATGGTGTGGATGTGGAAGATAGGTCAAAGTATGTTGCTTTAGGAGCTGAATGCCTCCTTCTTAGCCCATGACCATGACCATCTGTTGCTGGTGCTAGGAGGGATGTTGGCTTCTGGGAGTTGTTGCTCTGATGCTTTCATCCTTTACCCTTCTCTATTCCACTCCAACAACTTTTCTGTTCCTTTTCTGTTCCTGTTTTTTTTTTCTTCACAGAGGTGATCTCCAGCTGCAGCTGCCTTTCCCATATGAGACAATTTGTTCTTTCACTTTGTTTTCATTGATTACTCATCCCTTTATACAGCCTACTTCATGAGTCACTTTGCCTACCTACCTGCAACCAGCTTGCTGAGCTATCCATCAGTTCCTTGTTCTGCAGCAATTACCAGCCTTTTTATTGCTGGATTTTTCTCCTGAGGGCTCCTCCTATGCCAGCATACTTCATTAATTTCTAATTTTGCAAACCACAAATTGTGACATAGCTGTGGGAGCTGGAAATGGGAAAGGCTGCATATCCTCTTCTAGAAATATGCATAGGAAGTTGGAAAGGAACTAATGCTGACATTGCCAGCAAGTCCCCTGTAATTGTTTTTTGTGTGAGTTAGCCAGCCAAATTTTGCTCTCACATACATTTGTGCATTATAAAATTGTATAAGTGGGCTCAGTGGCTGACAGTTGGTTATATAGATGGACCAGAAGATGGGAAGATTGCTCAAGATGGGAACAGATTAAATTCTTCAGATCTTACCACAGCCAAGCAAGGTGTTAGGAGGTCCCAGACACGAACTCTGTCATGCTTATATGGAGCTCTGCATTTTTTTTTCTGGGCAGTCTAATTCCATATTATTTTCTTACATGAACATCTCTTAATGCTGCTTTGAGATCTGGAAGTAGAAAGTGGAAATCTATTTCTCGTGTCTTACAGGCTATTTTATAAATATTCATATGAAAGACTAGTTCTGGAATTAACTCTCGGACAGTGTTAACTTGACATGAAACATCTAATCATCAAACTATCTATCTATATGTCTTGGGTAGAAGATACCTAAAATTATCGTTGTTGTTTGCAAGTGGGATGTATACCAAGCAGGTCTGGAGCACAGGAGCAGAAATGCAGGGTTTCTGTGATAAGAACAGTGTGTGTTGCAGCCCTGAAATGTAAAGCTTAATATAATCTCAATTGACCTTTCTGTCTCCTCATCTGCAGGAGACCGAGGGGAGTTGTTTGCTTCTGTTGTTCACCTGGAGGTTCTTCTACAATATCATAAGAAAAAGTGCAAGCTTCCTTCTGTTTCCTTGTCATCTGATCTCAGCAGGGAAGGGTACACTCTGAAAAAGCTGATAAGCCGGTCCTTGATGATGCAGCTGATCTCTTTGGTATACCTTCCAAGAAAACAAGTCCATGCTCAGTCACTCAGACAGCACAGCTCCATTCACAAGCATGATCAAGGCATTAAACCCTTCATACACAGGATATGACTGCTGCCAGCTGGAGCCTTCCATGTCAGAGGGGAGCTCAGCACCCACACCAGAGTCCTGAGAGATCTAATCCCTCTGAGCATCAGTGTGGGTGGGCACTGGTCCGCGCTTTGGAATGTCTGCCTCATTTCCCCGGTTGCTGTGCTTTGTGTAGAAGTTATTTATCTGATCACTCAGGACTTGTAAAGTCACAGCACTCACAGCACTTCAGGGTACATTCTTTCCTTGGCATGTTCTATTGCACTAGAAATGCTGTGCTGTTGTTTTTTTCTTTTTAGTGGGAAAAAATAGGTGGTTTTTGTGTGTGTGTGCATGTGTGTGTGTGAAAATAATAAAAACTGAGGTCCTTTCTTGATCCTCTGCCACTCACATTGCATGCAGCTCTTTGTTCTCATCTAGATACAATAACTATTCCCATCATTTCATTATAACTCACTATTTTTCTTGGTTCTAGTAGTTCTCAAGGATTCCAGTCTTGTGAAATACCGTATAAAAAATGAAGAAAGGCCTTCCAAAACATCCCTTACATTCAATTAAATGTTGATATGTTTTTTGTGTTAATATGTACTTTCCATCTTCAACTACCATCATATAAATCATTGCTTCAGCCAGCTGAAGTAAGCATGTGCCTTGGGATGCAATTTCCAAGCAGTCCTTCTCTGTACATTCCAGTCTCGATTTAATCCAGGTTTATCTGAGCTTTTCTTTAGCTGATTGGGAACAGGTTTAAGTTCAACTGGACAAAGTCACCCTTAAACTGGACTGAGACTGTTTTAATTAGCCCAAATGGACTAATTGCACTGAATGGGTGCAGACTCTGTGTGCAGAAATCTTCACTGGCATTCGTCATCTTTTCACATTTTTAGGGAATTTCTCCCTGCTCCCATGCTTGGCTATTTTCCGCTGTTCCAAGATTGTAGCAGAATTAAAGTGATCGGGGTCTAAAAATTCAGAGAAAGCTATGTACGGTCAAAGTTTTAGTTGTCCTAACATTGATGAAGTCACATCAGAAGGCAGTGCAGTGAATATTTTCAATGGGAGACTTTGCAGTTCCCTGTAGCTTTTAGTACAGCAATGAAATCTTACTTTACTCCTTGTGCGTAATCCAACGATTTTAGGAAAAGTTGGTCCTTTCAACAATTATTGAGTGAAACAAAAATTTTTGATGGAAATGCTGTTTCTAAAAAAGTAACAAAAACTGGTTTTGTTTTTGTTTTTGTTTTTTTCTTCATTTCTTTACCAATGCTTTCTTTCCATTTTGCTTGTGGAAAAATTAAGAAGTATGAAAAAGAAAAGCCAAAAGCTGGGATAAAACTGGCAGTATTCAGACAGTGCCAAACAGAGTAACAACGTGTGCCACAATAACAACAACAAAAAAGCAGTCCTCCTTTTTCCACATTCTCAGTTGATGCTGAATTTTCTCCACAAGTGTTTGTTTACAGAAGAATTTTCCTTTCTCCTGATGGTGCTGCAGAGTGGGCAGTCCTGTGCACAGCCGGCTCCCCAGCCACAGTGCAAAGGCTCATGCTCAGCTGCTCCCATCTCCGTCAGCTTGAGAAGGCTGTGGAAACAATTGTCAGAAAGTCAGCCTCGTTCACTGCCAGGGGTGGATTTTTGAACTGGTGACACAGGATCTGCAATTTATTATCAGTCTTCTGCATTCTCTTAGATATTGCACAGCGATTGTATTTTATAACTAGGTTAAAAAAAAAAAAAAAAAAAAAAAAAAAGGGTAATTTAATAAGCACTTGGAAATTGCCAAATTACTTAACTGGCCTGTCCAGCACAGCAGTCTGGAGTGGAAAGGCCAGCACCTCACCCTTGGAAGGAAGAGGCAGAAATAAATCTGCAATGGGCAATTAGGAAACAGCCAGCCAGCTGGGAAGCTTCTGATTAACCCGTTACTAAACACATGGCTGATGCTGCAAGAAAAGTCTTTTTTTTTCCTAATTCATATGAAATAGCTTGTTATACCATATTATTGTGAACATTCTCCTTATTCATGTATATTTGAATCATATTAAATTGTTGACATCAATGATATCTTCTGGCAATGCTTTGTGTTGCGTAATTAATGCTGAGAAACACAGGATTCCTATCATTTAATGAGAGTCATTATGTATTAATGATTAGGCAGATATTAATTACATTTACCAGGAAACATTTTTCTCAGAATCCAGTTGTGTATGTATGGTGCTAAATGCATTGTGGGTGAAAGTGTGCAGCAGCTCTCCTTGCACTCTGTTAAGAGTCAACTCTAATGCTTCCTGCCTTGTAAATTTGCCCAGTTAGCTGTGTACCTGGGGAAAAGATCCTTGGCAATTTTAGGCATACTTTTTTGGAGGTCAGAGGATCATTACTTGCAGAAACAATAGTTCATAGAGCAAAAGAAAAACTGATTTTGTTTTGGTTGCTGTGTTCGGGCTCTCTATAACAGCTATTGCTGAGTTTGAAACAGACCCTTCAGAAGGCTGAGCATGGCCTCTTCTCACTACTGCAACCAATGGACTCATCAGGAATTACAAAAGTAGTGTTTTCTTTGCTTTTGATCTCTCTTTTAACATCTCATTGTTACCATAGATGTAGGTTTCCTTTCTGAAGACCCAGAAGACCAGTACATCTGGGCTAGCCTTGCAGAGAAAGCTGTCTTCAGAGATCTTGAGAAGGAGACTAGAGCATGCTTGTATAATGGTCTCCTGAAGCAGGTAGGAAGCCCCGACTCAGCTGACTAATCAGTAAGAAGTCTGTTGACAGATTTGAAAACAACTTGACTGAACCATTGAAAGAATGTGTCACAGATCACGCTGACCAATGCAGAACAGCCTTTTAATTATTTGAACATTAGCTTCCAGTTTAGAGTAAGTCAAAGAAACTGGGTTTATCACGGTTATGAGATCTTCCTGCTATCCCTTCTTCTGGCAGAAATGTTCGTGTTGGTTTAGATGGAAATAAACCAGCACACCTGGATATTAACTCTGGTTTCCTCATTCTTGTTTCCTTCCCCTGTGTATTCTGGGCTCTTTCCTGTCTTCTCCTTCTGCCAAAGCCATGGCCAGCCCTTGGTCCCCATTTTGAAACACACTCTAAATGAACTTTTGGCTTGGATGAATTTAAAAAAAAAATGGAAGACAGCCCCTGTGGCTCTCCTTACTGGGCAAGAAGGTGTCCCCATGGGCTGTTTGCTTAGGCCTGAAGCTAGCTTCAGGCTCAAGGGACAGTGCTGACAAAGATGTAGTGGGAGCTCCAAGTCTCCCAGTCTGCTGCTGGCTATCACAAACCCCAACTGCTGGGAAAACTCCATTTCTCAGATTTTAGCAGGCCACATTATCCTCCCCTATTTCAGCTGGCACCAAGCTGAATCAATTTCTTCATTGCCAGACTTGTCTGAAATTCCTGTATAAATTCCAGGTTTTGTCCCAGAGTTCTCAGTATTCTTGGTCCCCTTGACCTTCAAATGTCAAACTCAACCTTTTAATAGTCAGAACTGTTGGCAAACACTTCTCAAATACTAATTACCATCAGAGGGATGGAATCCCAATTTCATTGTTAAAACCTGATCTGATTTCGGAGCTGGCCCTGCTCTGAGCGGAGAGGGGCTGAGGACACTCAGTCTCTCTTCTAAACTGAGAAGTGCCATGGAGAAACAAAAAAAAAACAACACCAAAATTAATGCAGAACCACCCTTATTGGGTTTGACCAGCAAGTACTGATGCGTATTTAAGCCAGATGTTTTGTTATCATAGAATCATAGAATGGCCTGGGTTGAAAAGGACTGTTGTTCATAAATGCATTTTAGTGAGTCTGTACAGGACAGCCCTGCAGGTGTAGAACTACTTGTATGCAGTTTCTATGTTTTTTTTTTTAATATGGAACTCAGCACTAGGAAAAACTCAGATTACATATCTGTTCAAAGGACATTGTCTTCATTGTTTGGTGAAGACAATTTGCTACACAAACTGGAATTTAGTTGTTTTGTTTCCATAAGATGAGATGAAAGGTTATTTTTTTTTTTACTCCTCTTGCTCACTCACTCTTAGGTTTTTGTCCCTGAGAGGCAAGGGCAGTTAGTTTATCTCTGTGGACTGAGTAAGGAAAGGAAGTGTGTGGTGGGGTTGGTGGTATATTGCAGAGAGGCAGAGATGAGGCTGTTAACAAACTCAGATTGCTAGGGAATCACCACATCCCTGAAGTTATTGTCCAATTGTTCTGACACTAAACAGCCTATCCATAAATTACAGAGTGCAGTATTTATACACATTTTAATGAGGAACATGAATGTCACCTTATGTGGATGTTGCAATGCTGCTGCTCCTTCAAAAACCATCTTCCTGACCTAGTTCTCATTGCTGCTTTTCTTTGGGAGGTAACAGGCACGTGTATCAGGGTGCTCCCAGTTGCTATGATGGACCTCTTGGTCCCTCCTAAGCACTGGTTCTATGCTGGGAGCCAGCAACTGTGCAGAGCCAGGGTGTACCAGTGGATGAGTCACTGTGCCTCATGTGTTTTCTCTGCTTTTCTTCTGCTGGAGTGTGCTGTAGCCCTGGGTTTGCCCCATGCAGCATAAGGCATTACGAAGACTTTTTCTCATAGTCAGTTTTGTGCGTGCCATGGTGACAGTAAAGACTCTACTGAGCTAAAGTATTGAACTGTGGTCTGTAAGTACTTGAAAACCATTTACATTAGGAAATACCTGACAGCTGTGAATTAATTGCTATGGATGGAAATTATGCAGGGTGTCGTTATGAATGTAATGTTGCAGGTTAATATTACTCGAACTTCTGGGAACATACTGACTTCACAGCTGCAAGACTACTTAAACTCTTTCAGATAATGCCTCTCGTTCTTTAAAATGCGAAACTAATATTGAAGTGCCCTGGGCGGCCTGGTTCATCATATTTCTGTTCAGGTATGCTTGCAACAGGTGCCCTCTTTATGGCTGAAGACCCCCGTGCTGCTCCACATCCTCATCCCATCCTGAGAATTCTGACTCTCTAGCAGCCATAGCATGAGTGGCAAGGGAACAGGAGCAGCTAGCATGCTAGCAGCTAGCTGCATGCATCCATTTTTCTAGACAAAAGTAGAAGTATCCTGGTAAGATGAACACTGCTCAACAGTGCATGCTTATCTCTAACAAACTAGTCTGATTTTGGGAAGGAGTGCAGAGTACTTGGGAGCTTGTAGGGAAATGCGACGTTATTCGTTCCCTTTAGGTAATGCTGTCCCGTGCACTTTTGCAGGTGTTTCCAGTTGACAGTTTTGCCATCCAATTGATCAGATTATCCTCTGAAAAGGAAAAATAAATCTGCATAAATTGATTTATTGTACATTTTTTCAATAGAACTTTTTATTTCCTTTTCATGCAGCTATAGGCCAAAATAAATACAGATGTACATATCCTCTCTCCTTATAGATAGGTAGGAAAGGGCTTGGAGGCTTCAAAGCAGAGGCATAGCCCTATGAGAAAATAAAAATAATAACCCCAGAGTACAGAACATGTAGGATTCCAATATCAGTGCTTATTTTCTTCTGATATCTTTTAAAAATAGTGTTCAAGATTGAAGACATCTGTCACAGATGTAAAATTATCTTATATGTTTCACTTTGATATGTTACCAGATTATTTACAATTTCTAGACATGTGGTTAGTGACCGTATATTTTCTAGTCTCTGTGAAAAGGTAATTAAGCTGTTCAAAACTCAGCTGGGAAAAGCACTGTGCAGAAAACTCCTATGTTTCCTTTTCCCCTCTGGTGCCCTCCCCAGCCCTCTCCTTTTGCCCACCTTTCAGCTCTTCAACTCTAATCCACCCTCACTTTTCCTACTGCCCATTAAGAAAATCAAAATTTTCTGTTTGTATGAATTACTGAATTTGTACTTTAAATGTAGAGTGAAAATTTTGAAAGGAAAAGTAGTGATATCCTTTACCTCTTCTTACAACTTTCATTAGTATCACTGACTTATGAACCACTATAGGATGATCTTGTTTTCATCTTTATTCTGCCTCCTGCTTGCTCAGTAAAGATGTGAATTTATCTTACTTCCTAGTGTCAAATATTGATATGAAAGCATCATTCCCCTATGTTGCTGTCACTTGCAAAAGCTTTTATGTTCCCCTCATGTTCCTACTGTTCCTGTAAAGCACGTTTCTGATCTTATGGATTTATTTGCATTTTTTTCAGCTTTCCAGCCCAGCCCAGAGATCTATGCTTTGACCGTGGTCCTGTTGTTCATGGACCATGTACACCTGGCTGAGGAGAGGGCTCCTGAAGTGCCGGCCCAAGTGCAAAACAGGGGGAGAGAGAAGAGGAAAGTTCACTTGGAGATGGTCTGCAGATGAGTTTTTCCTATGAATAGAAACCAAAAGTTGACAATAAATTCATGTCAGGTAAAGCAAATATTTTTCTTTGCCTCAGCAGGTAATATTTCTTTATTTTCCTTTAGCCATATAAGAACATAAAACTTTGATACCCCCCTAAACAAAGCACTTACTTGAAGTCGAAGTTCATTTAAAGAATGTTGAAATTAAACATTTACCATTCAAGAATTGATTACCTGAGCTAGAACAATTAAATGAGTTCAATCTATGTGTTCCTGAACATTTTGCAGAGTATGAATATGTATTTTACAATCCTACAGAAGTCCCTTCTCCTCTCCTGTTTATTGAGAAGAAATGTTATTGCTCTCATTTTACAGAGGAAAAGTCAGGGCAGAGAGAGCATGAGGGTCTAGTCCCAAGTCCTTTCTTCTCTCTCTCTGATATATTCATGCCGGTTCTTCACCAGATTTGTAGTTCTCACCTCTGTGAAACATCCTGGGGTGTCCTGCATGGCCAAGGGCATCCCCAGTTCAGCAACAGCACAGCTGCGACATTGCCATCCAGGACATCATAGAATCATTGTATCATTTGAGTTGGAAGGGATCCTAAAAGGTCATCTAGTCCAATCCCCCTGCAATGAACAGGCACGCCTAAAGCTACATCAGGTTGCATAGAGCCTGCTCCTGCCTGACCTTGAATGTCTACGGAGCATCCACCACATCTCTGAGCAACATTCTAGTCCCTCACTACCCTTATTGTAAAATATTCTTCCTTATATCCAACCTAAATCTCCCCTCTTCTAGTTTGAAATCATTGCCCCGTGTCCTGTTGCAACAGACCCTGCTTAGGAATCTACCCCTTCTTTCTCACAGTCTCCCCTTTAAATACTGAAAGGCAACAGTCAGATCTCCCCAGTGCCTTCTCTTCTCCAGGAAGAGCAGCTTCAGCTCTCAGCCTGTCATTGTAGGAGAACTGTTCCATCCCTTGGATCATTTCTGTGGCTCTCCTCTGGATGGCACTCCAACAGGTCCATGTTTCTCCTGTACTGAGGACTCCACATGTTGACGCAGTACTCCAGGTGAGGTCTCACAGCACAGAGTAGAGAAGCAGAATCACCTCTCTCGCCCTACTGGCCACACTTTTTTTTTGATGCAGACCAGGATCCGGTTGGCTTTCTGGGCTGCAAGGGCACACTGCTGGCTCATGTCCAGCTTGGCACTCATCAGTTTCCCTAAGTTCTTTTCAGCAGGGCTGTGCTCAATCCTTTCATCCCCAGATTTTATTGATAGTTGCCACGACCCAGATGGAAGACCTTGCACTGAACCTCATGAAGTTCTCCTTGGCCCACTTCTCTAGCCTGTCTAGGTCTTTCATTTCGGCATCCCATTCCTTAGGTTTGTTGACTGAACCACACAGCATGGTGTCATCCACAAACTTGCTGATGGTGCGCTTGGTCCACTGCTGATATGACAGTGTGAAGTTGAGCATTAAGGCAGAATTCAAAGAAATAGGATGAATTAATGCCATAGTTATTTAGTTAGTGAAGTTGTCTGGCAGAAAGTAAAATATGCAAGGAAGAGCAAATCTGTGGCTTGAAGATGCCCTTCTGGAGAGAAAAGTCAGCAATCAATGAGTGAGACTTGGGTTAGAGCACAAGTGGTTTTGAAGATGGGACATTTGTCCTGGAATTGATGGGCACAACAGACTAGTCCATGGAGGTAGCTTAACAAAAATAAGTAGCTGGGGAACAATCTTTCCAGCACTGTTATGAGAGCTGAAGGTGAGATGTGGTTTCAATTAGCAAATCTGGAGAAAAAGCCTTTGCTATCCTCAAGAGAGGAGCTAGAAAATGGTGTAGTTTGGTCATCTCACGGCTGCCCAGATGATGAGGGCAGTGTCATAGACAGTTTGAGTGGCGCAGGCATCTGGAAGATGTTGAAGTGCTCTGCATATGTGGGCTGAGCATTATCTCTGGGTTGGAGCTGGAGCTCTTGGCTATGTGAAGCGTTAATCATGTATGACCACAGACACATCTGGGAGTAAGGTAGCTTGAGAGAATAAATAAGAGCTCAAGTGACAAAATTAAGCTTCAGCTGACCACTGTTTATCACAGGAGGAATCAGAGTGTTCGACTGTGAACGGAGCTTTAACAGAGACTTCACCTTGACAGGAGTCCTAAATTAGGGGTGAGCAAGTGAATGGAGATACAGACTGCAATGAGTCTATTCACAAGCCTCAAACAAAACAGCCATTCATTTTTCTCATTTCCTCTGCCTTTCTACTTCCTTATTTGTGTGGAACTCCAAATGGAAATGTCAAATGCTGGTTTTCCAATGTTTCAATAGAGATAAAAAAGAAGAACTACCAAAATTAGCTTTGTTCATACTCTTGGCATGATATTCCAGATAGATTTCTAGACCAAAAAATCATTTTGATCTAGATATTTGGATACCTACCAGACATCTGGACTTCCTGAAGTCAGCTCAGTTTTACTCCATCTACATTTTTCGTTTTTCCTATCATGCTATCAAAAGTACCACAAAAATACTTAAGCACAGGAGGAACAAGCTTACAGGGAAATTTTCCAGGAATTAAATATAGGCTAGGTGTGGTTAAGGAAGTGTGATGTGGATTATCTTCTGGGCATTCTGTCCCTTCAGAAGGAAAGTGAAACATCTGTGGGGCAAAACCAGTATGTAATTAGAAGTAATGGAGTCCTGCTAAGGCTCAGGCTGTGGGTCCTGGTTCCACTCTGGTTCCTAAAGCGTTTACTTGTGGTCTGTGGAGAGCTGACAGGATATGTCTCTGACTCCTTTTTTTTCCAATCTATTTCTTGTCTGGGAAGAGCAGCTGGAAATTTTCTTTGTACTTTCATTATAAGCTGCAGCTACACAAGAAGATCAACTAGATCAGATGTGACTGCAAGTTATGGTCATCAGCACTTTGTATCTGCCTAGTAATAATGGAGCAATTTCATAAGGAAGAGTACAGAAAGAAGACGATAATAGGAAGAAGAGTGGCATCAGCAAAACAGACATCAGCACAGACAGTTAAAAAAAAAAAAAAAAGGATGTATGCAGAGAAGGAGGGACAACGGGGCATGGGGACTGTGTCGTGCAAAGGCATCCTAGAATCTGGTGCTCTGATATGCTCTGATGTGCAAAGAAGAAAATAGGGCTTCACTGGACATGAGGATTGAGATACTGAAAGGCAAAGTCCCAGTCAGATCTATTGGCAGGCCAAGGAACATGTATTATTTTCAACAAGCAAACAGGAAATCTTTCTGATGTTACATAGCCAAATGGAGAAAGGGTAGTGGAGGCTGAACGGCTGGACAAGAGGAGGAATAAGAAAGATTAGGGCTCTGATTTGTCAGGTTACCATCAATCATGATGAAGAATTTGTGTTACCCTTGTGACTTCTGCTGTTTTTCACGTACTTCCAAGCACTCTTTTCTTGAGTGTCTCTGGAGATTCTGGCATTCTGTTTCTCAAAGCAGGGTGTGGGTTACTGATTTTGTCAGACATCAACAGGACAGTTGAATACTAAAGAACTTCTTTCTGAATTAGAGTAAAAAGAAATGTGAGATCTCATTATGTTTATGTTTACCCTGAACTGTTTATATATTGATTTTTAAAAGTTTATTCATATCAGATTTGTTTTTATCAGTGAAATTCATCACATACTAGTTGTATGGTCTTGCAAATGATTCCTGCTCTCCATTGTAAGAACCATGTTGAACAGAGACTATAATTCCTGACTGTCCAAGGCTGAATCAGTATTTCTTTTACTTTTCTAAACTTGCTTATAACAAGTTCCTTATCCTTATAACAATATATCCTTATAACAATCCAGTATCAAAGAAACTACTTGTAGTTGTTTTTCAGTAGATATAAAGGCAGTGAAGTAGGTGTAAACTCACAGAGAAAGGCCAATATAGCCTGCATGTAGAGCTAGAACTTTTCTGAAGGGAAAAGAAGGAATTAAAAAAATTTATGGTTCCTGTGGCCAGCAACTAAACTTGCTTTTTTGCCATCTTGGTTTTTCACTGGTTGCCTGAAATACATACTTTATATCTGGTTTGTGTGCTTCTTCGTGTATTTATGGTACTACACAAATTTTGGGGACAAGGGTTCCTCTCTGTACGTGCAAATTATGTGTTCCTTTCAGGTTGTAATTGGGACCTTGGCTTCTTTTGTGGAACACTGTGTGCTTTGTGACTTTTTCTAATGCTTGGGTTTTTCCATTTTACAGTGATCATAACTTGTGTAAGACTTTGTTATTCATAGCCGAAGTAAAACAGGGATCATACAAAATACCTGTCATCTTGATGATGTAATTGTTCAACTGAAGAAGCGTTGCATTACGTACAGACAGAGGTCTATAGCATCTCGAAGGTTTTGACAGTGCATATTCACAATCTGATACCGAAGTGGATGCAGGTGCTTTCTGCACTCCTTTTGAGCTCGTAGAAAAACATTTTAGGTGAACAAAGATAGCAGTCAGATCTATGTCAGCACAACCGATCTAGAAAACAGCTGTACTTTTTTTTTTTTTACTTTTTTTTTTTTCTTTTTTTTTTTTTCTGTGAAACAAAGAAAGGAAAGGAAAGGATGCTATGAGCACAAGGACACTAGTCTGGAGCACATATGTAAAGAGAGTATGAGAGTTTGACTCAAATTTTCAGGGGTTTGGAAAGCTCTGTGTGAAAATGCAAAGCATGCCTTTGGGAATATGAAGGCAGACTTGCTGGTGCAGGCTTAGCTGAAGTATGTACTAATAAGCTGAAAATAATTCTGAAGCAGGCAGAAATTGTTGAAATTTTGAAATTTTAACTCCTGTATAATTGAAAATACAGATAGTCAGTACAGGGATTATCACAATGCCAAGACTACCACTTGGAATGGTGGGGGAGCAGAGATAATTCAATTATTCTGAAGATCAGAAAAATAAAAGAAAGGAAATGAGATGTTGCCTACAGTCTTTTAATTTTCTATGATCATATGTATGTCTGAAATGCCATACTTAAAACACCGTCAAGAATTAGAAATAATAATATGATAATCAAAAATTTCCCTGAAATCCCACCTCCTTTTAAATATATTTACCAAACCCTCAAATAGTAGCTCTGATATTTTACTTTGCCTGAAGTAATTTAGTTCATTCATTGGACATGAATCTTTCATCATAATTACAGAACTTCCCCACAGCCATCCCCACCACATCCCATTTGTTGGTAAGAGCCAGGATGAAAAGTATAATGTGGAATTATTTTAAACTATTTTAATCTGACATGGCTCGTGTATATTTGCGCGTATCCGTGTTCACATTTATATGGATTTATTTATCTACAAAAGTAAATGTATGCTACTAATATTTTGAAGCAATCAACCAAAATGCAACTCTGATAGCAGCAATTCTCTTAAGAAATGAAGCATGTTGAATGGTTGCTGCAAGATATTTTTAATGTGGGGTGTAACGGATGAACTGTAAAGTTTTTGAACTGTAGACAGTGAAATTATTAGCTCTACAAAAACCTCAGTTTTCAGTTTGTATCTAGATGTCACAGTGGGCACTGAAATTTCTTCTTAAAGTATTCCCTAAACCTGTCAGTTTGCTGTCTAATCCCAGAGGTTTGCAATATCAGTATAAATCAAAGCTAATGCCCATAATTTTTCCCAGGTTCCTAACAGCTGTATCCAGACATAGAGCTGGGCTCTTTAACTGGGCTTAGAAAGAAGTTAGTTACACAGCCTCAAAACATTTTGAAATGTCCCGCTCATCTAAATTCCCCTAGCACCTTACTTTTTAATTGAAAGTTTCCTAGATGCCTTATGTTTCACTTCTTTTCATCCACGCCATGCCACAACTTTAGCAGAGCAGAGAAGTTTAAAATTGAGCAGATACTCAAGCATACTGGAACAAAGAGCTAGGTGTCTGCCAACAGGAGAGCTCAATGCTAAGGGTATTCACAGGGCACACCTAACTTGAATCAAAAGGATATTATGCTATCATTAAATAAGTCTTGTAGCAAGCAGTTCATTCTAGAAGACAATAGGAGAACGATGGATGGAGGTGTGCAAGGGGAGGAGGATATGGCTATCAGACAGGAGGAAAGGCAATGGGACTCCTGTCTCTGCTCCTAGAATAGTCTGTGCATTTCTAATTGAATTACTAGATGAAGTAGCGAGGCAGTGATGGGTCATCAGCTTCACAGGAGAGCAGCCTGACTACATGATCACAGAGTAAAGTTGCCTGCCCTGATTTCTTTCTGGGCTGATAGTATTGCTCCATACTACAAACGATGAGGTAGTTTCAGTATGAAGAAATGAAAAGTGTTTGGCTTGCTGTTTGGACTAAGTGGAAGATCTTTGTCAGTACTTCTCACAGAAAGATAAGTATTGTTTTCATGTCTTCCATTTTCTGTTGTCTAGCATGAGGCCACCACCAGAAAGAAAAACACTCTGACAGTAATGTTGTAGGCACCTTTTAAGCATGAGAAAGCAGTGCGTGGCGGGATTAGGCCTACTGGTCAACTCTGGGAAGCTATGAGGAATGAGATAGTTGCCTGCTTGCCAAGGTGAGGTATTTTGGACTCCCTTCTGACATGCCGCCATCTTGTAGGGGTGCAGAGACTGGTCTATGCTGGCAACTGCTGTACAGCATGGATGTACCACAAGCATAGCTGTAAGCTGCCTAACAGCTACTAGACCAATGGTAAATATGCTAAATGGAAAGAGCTGAGAAAAGAAATCAGAGATCACCTAAACTGACTTCATTTGAACCAGGAGTCCACATAGATTCAAGTCAACTTTCATCTTGTCTGCCCAGGTTGCCACCACTTTTCATAGGAGAGCTCTAATACTTAAGGATATCTTTCCACGAAAACTTATTTTGCTTCTTCCATTCTCAGCTATATTCTTCTGAGAATGGAGTTGGTGGCTTAGAGGTCAAAATAACACTGAGGAGGGTGGGTTAGGGTGGGGGTGGAGGGAATCTGTGCTTTGCAACTATTTTTTAGTTTAATTTTAGCAGCTGGAAAGTCAAATTGAAGTGACCAGCCAGCTGTCTTCAAGGCAGTTAACATTTACTGCTCGGAAGTTAAGACTTCCTCTCCTAGATGCTTGTTCTTCCCCGCTACAAAGAGATGGATAAGATACATTGATCTTGTTTTAATGAAACAAAACTGGATGTAGAGACTAGACAGACAAAAATCTGCTGGCAAAGCCTGCTGATTTGTAGCTTACAATGTGTCATCTACCCACCACTGAAGATACTTTTAAAAGGGAAGTCAGCACGAATGTAAATGGGTCGGTTTGGCAAAAGATACATGTAGAAGGCTTCTGGTTTTTGTTTTCACTGTGCTTTTTTTTATNTTTCCACCGCCAGTGGACAATGTTCATGAGTAAATAGCAATCACTCTCAGCCAGTATCTTCAATAGCACTACATATATAGAATGGCACTGCTCCAAGGTGCTTCTTCAAGCTAACCTGAAGGAAATGAGTATTAATAATCCCTCTCTTTTCATGCAGAAAACAAGGCTTTGTGGCTAAAAGATGAATGAAAAGTGTGGTTGCATACAGTACTCTGAATAAATAACACCAAATTACCGAACTTTGGAGGCTCCTTTGGGCTTTGTAAAAAGTTTTCCAGAGAAACTCGAGTCTTTTCATCAGTCCTGAAGGATTCTCAAAATTGGCCTGTGTCAACATAAAGGAACACTCTCAGCTTCAACAGCACTGTAGAGTAACCCAGGTATCTCTGATGATCTCCAAATGATGTCCACCAACCTTCTCATATATCCTAAAAGAGAATTGGCCTGATGGGAATATCAGACATTTTGGCCAATTAACAGTTGGTTTCTTTAGAAAGACATTGGGAAAATCCAGTGAGAGAGAATTCATAGAACAATCAGGCCAATTCATTTGGACTGATCTTTCCACATGTGGTTTTTGTTTTTCAATATTTCTAAACCTATTTGTCTTCAAAATATAAGTTTTTGTTTTATGCTACTGGATTTATGGAAAATCTTTGCTTCTTACTTCAGTAAAGGTGTAATTATCAAATCAGGCTTTAATTCCAGATACAACATAACAAATAGGATGTTCATTTGTTTTACATGCACAGAGTTGGCACTCATTTACAAGATATAACAGCAAGAAAAAATGGACACTAGCTGGAATCAGGAACAAATGCAATTTTATTTCATCTTGGAGGTTTGTTGAGTATTTTGTGGTGCAGTCAGAGCTTGGGTCTGCAACCTCAGATTCACAGAAATATGTGGGCTGCGGGCTGTGCACTGAGCATCTCACCTGCCAGTGAAAGGTCCAGGTTTTCAGATTTGCCTTGTAATCTTGAAACACAGAAAACACCTTCACTGAATTTTAAAAGCGTCCTAGCTCATTGGTGTCATTAATTCTAAGTTGCAATCAGAATTAGTGACTGGCATATTTGTAAACCCTGCTAGATACTCCTGGCATCTTCAGACACCAAAATGCACTTAAAAGCCTGTCTTTGATTCTTCCCAGAAGATCTTGATTATGAAGGTTGTCAGATCACTTAGGAACATTGTGGGCATTTTGAGTTTTATGTGAATTTTGTAAAAAAATTGGGAAGTCTTGGTTTTGACACTATTCTGCTTGCTCCTGTTTTGCTGTAAAGTACTACACAGTGAGTAATTTGCAGTTCCAGAAGTTTGAAAAAGAGAAGCTAAACCCTGCCTAATCTGTGGCCTTACTTATATAAACCATTAGACTTCCTTGCAGCCTGAACTTGGTCTTTGAATTCTGCTCCAGTCTTACCTTTAACACTAGCAGGTGTCGTGCTTGTAGGTACACCAGTGCTAATGGACAGACACTTATGCTACTTGTTATTTAATATTATTAGACATCAAGCTGTTTTCAAGTAAATCACAGAGGTACAGAAGGATCTCAAGGAATACAGGGGAACAGAAGTTCTAACAAAGTTATTTACAATAAATCCACACACTTTTTTTTTTTTTTNAAAAAAGGATGTATGCAGAGAAGGAGGGACAACGGGGCATGGGGACTGTGTCGTGCAAAGGCATCCTAGAATCTGGTGCTCTGATATGCTCTGATGTGCAAAGAAGAAAATAGGGCTTCACTGGACATGAGGATTGAGATACTGAAAGGCAAAGTCCCAGTCAGATCTATTGGCAGGCCAAGGAACATGTATTATTTTCAACAAGCAAACAGGAAATCTTTCTGATGTTACATAGCCAAATGGAGAAAGGGTAGTGGAGGCTGAACGGCTGGACAAGAGGAGGAATAAGAAAGATTAGGGCTCTGATTTGTCAGGTTACCATCAATCATGATGAAGAATTTGTGTTACCCTTGTGACTTCTGCTGTTTTTCACGTACTTCCAAGCACTCTTTTCTTGAGTGTCTCTGGAGATTCTGGCATTCTGTTTCTCAAAGCAGGGTGTGGGTTACTGATTTTGTCAGACATCAACAGGACAGTTGAATACTAAAGAACTTCTTTCTGAATTAGAGTAAAAAGAAATGTGAGATCTCATTATGTTTATGTTTACCCTGAACTGTTTATATATTGATTTTTAAAAGTTTATTCATATCAGATTTGTTTTTATCAGTGAAATTCATCACATACTAGTTGTATGGTCTTGCAAATGATTCCTGCTCTCCATTGTAAGAACCATGTTGAACAGAGACTATAATTCCTGACTGTCCAAGGCTGAATCAGTATTTCTTTTACTTTTCTAAACTTGCTTATAACAAGTTCCTTATCCTTATAACAATATATCCTTATAACAATCCAGTATCAAAGAAACTACTTGTAGTTGTTTTTCAGTAGATATAAAGGCAGTGAAGTAGGTGTAAACTCACAGAGAAAGGCCAATATAGCCTGCATGTAGAGCTAGAACTTTTCTGAAGGGAAAAGAAGGAATTAAAAAAATTTATGGTTCCTGTGGCCAGCAACTAAACTTGCTTTTTTGCCATCTTGGTTTTTCACTGGTTGCCTGAAATACATACTTTATATCTGGTTTGTGTGCTTCTTCGTGTATTTATGGTACTACACAAATTTTGGGGACAAGGGTTCCTCTCTGTACGTGCAAATTATGTGTTCCTTTCAGGTTGTAATTGGGACCTTGGCTTCTTTTGTGGAACACTGTGTGCTTTGTGACTTTTTCTAATGCTTGGGTTTTTCCATTTTACAGTGATCATAACTTGTGTAAGACTTTGTTATTCATAGCCGAAGTAAAACAGGGATCATACAAAATACCTGTCATCTTGATGATGTAATTGTTCAACTGAAGAAGCGTTGCATTACGTACAGACAGAGGTCTATAGCATCTCGAAGGTTTTGACAGTGCATATTCACAATCTGATACCGAAGTGGATGCAGGTGCTTTCTGCACTCCTTTTGAGCTCGTAGAAAAACATTTTAGGTGAACAAAGATAGCAGTCAGATCTATGTCAGCACAACCGATCTAGAAAACAGCTGTACTTTTTTTTTTTTTACTTTTTTTTTTTTCTTTTTTTTTTTTTCTGTGAAACAAAGAAAGGAAAGGAAAGGATGCTATGAGCACAAGGACACTAGTCTGGAGCACATATGTAAAGAGAGTATGAGAGTTTGACTCAAATTTTCAGGGGTTTGGAAAGCTCTGTGTGAAAATGCAAAGCATGCCTTTGGGAATATGAAGGCAGACTTGCTGGTGCAGGCTTAGCTGAAGTATGTACTAATAAGCTGAAAATAATTCTGAAGCAGGCAGAAATTGTTGAAATTTTGAAATTTTAACTCCTGTATAATTGAAAATACAGATAGTCAGTACAGGGATTATCACAATGCCAAGACTACCACTTGGAATGGTGGGGGAGCAGAGATAATTCAATTATTCTGAAGATCAGAAAAATAAAAGAAAGGAAATGAGATGTTGCCTACAGTCTTTTAATTTTCTATGATCATATGTATGTCTGAAATGCCATACTTAAAACACCGTCAAGAATTAGAAATAATAATATGATAATCAAAAATTTCCCTGAAATCCCACCTCCTTTTAAATATATTTACCAAACCCTCAAATAGTAGCTCTGATATTTTACTTTGCCTGAAGTAATTTAGTTCATTCATTGGACATGAATCTTTCATCATAATTACAGAACTTCCCCACAGCCATCCCCACCACATCCCATTTGTTGGTAAGAGCCAGGATGAAAAGTATAATGTGGAATTATTTTAAACTATTTTAATCTGACATGGCTCGTGTATATTTGCGCGTATCCGTGTTCACATTTATATGGATTTATTTATCTACAAAAGTAAATGTATGCTACTAATATTTTGAAGCAATCAACCAAAATGCAACTCTGATAGCAGCAATTCTCTTAAGAAATGAAGCATGTTGAATGGTTGCTGCAAGATATTTTTAATGTGGGGTGTAACGGATGAACTGTAAAGTTTTTGAACTGTAGACAGTGAAATTATTAGCTCTACAAAAACCTCAGTTTTCAGTTTGTATCTAGATGTCACAGTGGGCACTGAAATTTCTTCTTAAAGTATTCCCTAAACCTGTCAGTTTGCTGTCTAATCCCAGAGGTTTGCAATATCAGTATAAATCAAAGCTAATGCCCATAATTTTTCCCAGGTTCCTAACAGCTGTATCCAGACATAGAGCTGGGCTCTTTAACTGGGCTTAGAAAGAAGTTAGTTACACAGCCTCAAAACATTTTGAAATGTCCCGCTCATCTAAATTCCCCTAGCACCTTACTTTTTAATTGAAAGTTTCCTAGATGCCTTATGTTTCACTTCTTTTCATCCACGCCATGCCACAACTTTAGCAGAGCAGAGAAGTTTAAAATTGAGCAGATACTCAAGCATACTGGAACAAAGAGCTAGGTGTCTGCCAACAGGAGAGCTCAATGCTAAGGGTATTCACAGGGCACACCTAACTTGAATCAAAAGGATATTATGCTATCATTAAATAAGTCTTGTAGCAAGCAGTTCATTCTAGAAGACAATAGGAGAACGATGGATGGAGGTGTGCAAGGGGAGGAGGATATGGCTATCAGACAGGAGGAAAGGCAATGGGACTCCTGTCTCTGCTCCTAGAATAGTCTGTGCATTTCTAATTGAATTACTAGATGAAGTAGCGAGGCAGTGATGGGTCATCAGCTTCACAGGAGAGCAGCCTGACTACATGATCACAGAGTAAAGTTGCCTGCCCTGATTTCTTTCTGGGCTGATAGTATTGCTCCATACTACAAACGATGAGGTAGTTTCAGTATGAAGAAATGAAAAGTGTTTGGCTTGCTGTTTGGACTAAGTGGAAGATCTTTGTCAGTACTTCTCACAGAAAGATAAGTATTGTTTTCATGTCTTCCATTTTCTGTTGTCTAGCATGAGGCCACCACCAGAAAGAAAAACACTCTGACAGTAATGTTGTAGGCACCTTTTAAGCATGAGAAAGCAGTGCGTGGCGGGATTAGGCCTACTGGTCAACTCTGGGAAGCTATGAGGAATGAGATAGTTGCCTGCTTGCCAAGGTGAGGTATTTTGGACTCCCTTCTGACATGCCGCCATCTTGTAGGGGTGCAGAGACTGGTCTATGCTGGCAACTGCTGTACAGCATGGATGTACCACAAGCATAGCTGTAAGCTGCCTAACAGCTACTAGACCAATGGTAAATATGCTAAATGGAAAGAGCTGAGAAAAGAAATCAGAGATCACCTAAACTGACTTCATTTGAACCAGGAGTCCACATAGATTCAAGTCAACTTTCATCTTGTCTGCCCAGGTTGCCACCACTTTTCATAGGAGAGCTCTAATACTTAAGGATATCTTTCCACGAAAACTTATTTTGCTTCTTCCATTCTCAGCTATATTCTTCTGAGAATGGAGTTGGTGGCTTAGAGGTCAAAATAACACTGAGGAGGGTGGGTTAGGGTGGGGGTGGAGGGAATCTGTGCTTTGCAACTATTTTTTAGTTTAATTTTAGCAGCTGGAAAGTCAAATTGAAGTGACCAGCCAGCTGTCTTCAAGGCAGTTAACATTTACTGCTCGGAAGTTAAGACTTCCTCTCCTAGATGCTTGTTCTTCCCCGCTACAAAGAGATGGATAAGATACATTGATCTTGTTTTAATGAAACAAAACTGGATGTAGAGACTAGACAGACAAAAATCTGCTGGCAAAGCCTGCTGATTTGTAGCTTACAATGTGTCATCTACCCACCACTGAAGATACTTTTAAAAGGGAAGTCAGCACGAATGTAAATGGGTCGGTTTGGCAAAAGATACATGTAGAAGGCTTCTGGTTTTTGTTTTCACTGTGCTTTTTTTTATGGTTTTTTTTTTTT